>VXBB01003815.1:3579-55533 GCA_013399915.1 Illadopsis cleaveri
TTTTTTTTTTTTTTTTTTTTTTTTTGTTTTTTTTTTTTTTTTTTTTTTTTTTTTTTTTTTTTTTTTTTAATGAACAAATTAACTTCATGGCTCTTTAAGCTCCAGAAAAGTCTGACCATCAAACATCTAATAAAAAAAAAAATTTTGGACATGTTTAGCTAATTACTAAGCATCAAAATCAACTTTGAAACATAACAGGGTTGTGACTTGCACTTACAGACACATTTCAGCAGGCACAGAGGCATCCTGAGGTCTCTGAAGAATTTCGAAGAGGTCCATAGCACTTTTGCACTGATCTTCTGGAGAAAATTGAACATCACTTGAAAGAAATTCTCCTTCAAAGGATAATCATACAATACTAACTCTTCTCAAGCTGCCCAGGTGGATTTACAGCTGTTTGGCACAGCACATATCTGGGTTATTTGAGAGTAAAGGAAAATGTAGCTGAATATTTTAGTCATTGAAATGAGGGAGACCTGAATTACATTACAGCTGAGTTATAGACACTGAATACATCAGGTGGTTTTATATTACTGTGTGTGTAAAACCAGCCTTTTATTGTAACTGTATTTGATTTTCACAAGATGTCACAATTTGCCTCATTTGCTCATCTGTCAGAAAGTATCTAAGTTAGGAAAGTGTTTACTGTCAACTGCACACACAAAAAAATTTAAATAGAAAACTGATTGGAGGTGTGAGCTACTTGGTAAAGAGCTGAAACAAAGGCAGTCTCACTTTTGAAGATGAAAAATATTTCATCCTTGGAAGTGAAACTGGTGTTAATACTATTTGGCAAAAAAGGGCATTGTTTTAGCCTTGTCAGCAATTTGTTGGAGTGATAATGAAATAAAATAATGAAATAAAACCTCATCTTTTTCACTTGTTTCTTTGCTGTTCATGTTAGAATTGAAAACAGACCATTTACCTGCTTATGTTATGGGATTTCAGAAGGAGTTGGTAAACCAGAGGACCATGTTAAATCCATTTCCTTGTTCTGCCAAGTTCTTCCTTTGTGGTCCTGCTCAGTTTGTGAGTGATATCATCCACTCAGCTTTCCAGTATGTGTTGAAAGGGATGAGAATAACGTTGGTTGTTCATCCTTGAGGAGATGGAAAGGAAGAACTGAGGCTGACATGGTCATTATAACTTGATCCTTGATGTGTTCAGTCCAGGAACTGCCAAGTTCCCTGTTGACTAGAGCAAATCTCTTTGTTTTCACCAGCACATCGGGGCTGGATCAATGAGTTCAGAAGACAGACAGGGACTTATGCTCAGTTCTGAATTTTGGCTTGTATTGGTGTCCTTTGCTTTTACTGCAAATGAAGAACCCTTACCACTAGAGCTGACTTGTCACCCACCAGAGTGTTTCTGGTAGAAAGTAAGATAATGATAGCTTTTTTATATCTCTGTACCTCTATTATTTTAGGGAAAGTAAAGTATTAAAGAGATAAGACTGTATTTCTGCTGTTGTTGGGGTTTGATAAGCCACTTGTCCAGTACTGATGGCAAAGTCTCATTTCCTTGTATCACTAAGTTTTTTCTGGCTATTGGTTGTTTCTCAGGGGCTTTTTTATTTATTTCTTTGTTTGTTTTTTAATGGAGTCTCATTATACCACATCTACTGTTAAACATTTCATATGAGGTTTACTTAAAGAAGGGAATAAATTACAGTAATCAACAACTAAGTTTTGTACTCTGTGGCTAAAAGGATTTTCTAGAAGATAATTCTGTTTACATACAAATGCAGAACCCTAATTCTTAAAGAATATGTGTTGGTTCCTCAAACCAAAGATAAACACATTATACATCCATCTCAGCACCACAAGTATGTGCATTATGCACTTTTATAAAAGCATAAGACTAGTAGGTTAAATGCAGTCCTTACTAAGGCTCACTTATTGTTTTAACAAAGCTAAAATACAAATTACCATTAAAGGGGACACAAAGCTTGTGCATCCTAATGCAACGTCGTTCCTACACAGTCAATATGTGAAATTGCAACCTTTGTGTTTAATGTGTCTGTCATTAAAGTGCTTATTGAACAACAGTGGGTATAATAGAAAACCAAGAACAATGTAATTAAATGTTCATGTGCCAATGTAGCAAATCCTCACAGAGTAACCACTGCTGAATGGCTGTCACTGTAGTCCAACACCAATGGAATTTTTTTATTGTAGATTTTATGGTAGATAAACTTTTATTGTAGGCAAACTCTTATTGGGAATTCTGTAAAAAAGTGATAGAAAATGTATGGCTTTTCATTGTATTCTGTTACATAAGTTGAAGACAAGAATTTAGGCAATCCTGAAATTACTCTCAGCATCCCAGACCAAAAAATAATTAATGCTAATGCATCAATAAATCTTTTGAGCCCATTCAAGTTTCATATTCTCCTTTAGTGTGAAGCATATCTTGTGCATGACAGTGCAGATAAAATGCAGTTTTCAGAGGGACGAATTGCTGAACTTTATCTCCTTTTCTCTACTTGCAGGTATAGAAACGAACGTGAATATCAGCAGAGGCTAAAAGAAACCCTGGAGCGCCTCAATAAAGTAAGTCTGGGAAAATGCCAGGGGGAAAGGTGTATAATTTTTTTTCCTTTAATTTCATTTATTTCATTCACTACAGCGAGCTGCTTTGAAGAAGCAGTGGGAAGATAAAATGTCAGAGCAAGGCATTTCTTGTCATTGTGCCCTTCTCTGTCCTCTCCCTCCCTAAGCCTTGTGTTAGTGTCTGAGCCTCGACCTTTTCCCCACACTTTTCAAATACAGCTGCTGTATTAAAATGCAGTCACTAGTGATAATCATGACATGAAAATTTGCTGATAAAGTCTATGTTTTGAAGCCTGGCATGTCTCAAAGCTCCTTAGTCCCTTGCAGGATATGGTCAGCCCTTCTCAGGACAGACCCTCAGCTTCCCATTAGGTTTCCAAATAAAAGAGAAGCCACAACTCCCCCTGGTTTGTTCGTCTTATATCAAGGTTCATTTTCTTAAATGAATACCATGGGAAAAACAATAATAAAAATAACAACATTTAATATAATATAAAGCTCAGAGAAAGATAAATGTTTGCTGAAGTATTTTGGAAGTTTCCAAACCAGGCCTGTGAAACTGAAAAAATCCTGATTCATCCTCTCTTGCTGCTAGCTTTCATCTGGGTGAAAAATGTAGTATTATATCTTTCCCCAGTTCTACTTTGCACAGGCTATCCTTCATCTTGGGTATTGGGAAACAATTAAAGTTGGATTAAATAGAGATTATTTTTTTTACTTCCTTGCTACAAATGGCTGGACCTGCTTTGCTTGAGCATTATCATATCAATGCTACTCATGTTTTATATTAAGAGAAGACAGAAAGTGCATTTTAGTATTTCTGTCTCCAGTGTGATCTTGACATCCTGCATCAGTTCTGTTCTCCAGAGCATCCTGCTCTTGAACACCCTGTAAGCCCTTAAAAAAATTTTGTTATGGTAAATCTTTTCTAAGGGGTTGTTGGAGCTGGTAAGTCTGTCTTCACTGCTCCTCTCAACCAATCTGTAGCTGAAGAAAAGCTGAATTGATTCACCAACCCTAGGCACAGCTCACTAAATCTTGAGGCACAAGAGTGTTTTTTCATCCCAGGATGTCCCTGGCCAGCTCTGTTGCAGCAGCCCCTTGCACTGGAGCACCAAGTGCTGGAGGGAGTTCAACAGGTTTTCTGTACAGGGTCCAAGATGTAGCTTGAAAACCTGCATGTGCAGGTGCAAACTTCATTCTTTATCTGACAGCTGGGAAAACACAGGTTCTGGAGAGATCCAAGGAGTTTCTCTTCCACAGTAAATGAAAATATTGCTTCAGCACACGGATCAGTGGTCTGGAATCACCACATAAAGCAGAATGGCTTTTCAGAAGTTGGGTGATTAGCAGATACTGCAAAGTTCAGAAGAAAATGTGTAGACAGTGCATCATCAAGGAAGCTGGGCTCTTTGAAAGCATAGAATAAAAGCAGAAGTATTTTTCCCCTTTGAGGGAACATTTGGAAAGCCAAAAACTGCTTTTTTGTTTATGGCATGCAGAAATATTTGCTTATAGGTGTTATCTAAGGGCCTGGGGCCTTTTTCTGGCTCCCTCCCAAACCTCCCAGTGTGGCCATTGTCCCGCTGATCTTCCTCTCAATAGGAAGGGAGAGGAGTGCAGAAAAGCAGTGGGCATTCCTGATGGCTGGCTCTGAATGTGCTGGGCTGGACGTGTCTGAATCAGCCCCTGGCTCACAAAGCAGAGCCTGCTGGAGAGTTCTCTGCCCGGGAGGCTTAGCAGCACAATGAGACAGCCAACATCTACACATTTTTTGGAGCAGCGCGTGCTGTACGCATGCAAAAGGAAAAAAAAAATCCTCTTCTGCCAGTCACAGGCTGCACTCACAGACCTCAGTGGTTTGTTTGCAATCCATGATCCACTCACAGAGGTATTTTTACAGCTGATAACGGCACATGGGTCATTTTGAAAGAGATACCTTTAAAGACTGCTTTTTTTATTCTTTGAGTTAAATGCAGAAAGCGAGACCTTCTTGAGGCGAATTGCAAACTGGTGAAGGAACTGGCAAGTTTTGTAGAGTTGCAAGGAAGATTCAGTTAAAATCTTTTAAGATGTTTCCTCAAAAATTGTATTTTACAGGCTTAGTTAATGCCAAACCTAAAAAAGAAAATGCATTAAATAGAAAAAAATAAAACTTATCACTACTCTTACATGTTTGTAAAATATATTGCCAAGATCCATGGGAATTATCCTAAATTCCAGGGTTTTGTATTAAATAACATAACACAGGAAAAATCTAAATTAGGCCTTTGAACAGAAATGGAGATTTCATTAGATTTAAGGACCAATGCCACTCATACCTATGTACTCTGAGATCATGGTTGCTAGTCAAACAGTTTGTTCTTTGAACCAATTCTTCTTGCAAGTCCCAAAGTATTACAAACTTGTGCAGCAAGGTAATTTTTTCTGAACTTGGTCAACTGTCATTTTTACTTCCAGAAATGGCTCCAAACTGGCAAACATTTGTGGCATTTGAGAACATACCAAAGAGAGTGCAAATACTTTGGACCATCCTGGGTTTTTAGAAGGACTTCTTTGCTGGGGATCTTAAAAAGGCATCAGGGGCACCTCAGATTTTGTCATGTCACTAGAGAAATCAATCTGCTGATGTCATTTTTTTAAGACTCATCCACCATTTCAAGATTTTAGCATCAAAATCTGGTATTTCAAACATCTACTACTTGGCTCCCAGCATTATTTTGACAGTGCCAGTGTCAAACTATTGTAAATTATGTTTGTGCAGAACATGGTGAATAACACGTCTCCTGTCTGTTGGTTTCATGACATTTCTGTATCTCCTAGTGGGCTCTAACACTCCAGGCAGGAGTGCACAGTGACTCAGGCAGTGCCTGTGGGGCTGCTGTGGGTTTGCCACTCCAGCCACACTTCTCTGCATTGCAGGAAGCTGATGAAGCCTTGCTGTGCAACCTGGAGCTACAGATCGAGTCCCAGTTCCTCCAGGATGACATTAATGCCACAAAAGACAGATACAAGAAGGTAACTGGCTGAATTTGATGTCTTCCTTGTAGAGATAGATATGGAACTTTGACCTTCTCCATGATCAAATGGTGGCAAATTAAAGCAAATTTGTGTTTTGGTGGGTGCATAGAGCACTGTTTATTTTCAGTGGGCACAGCAGCTAGATGGTTTCCAGCACCCAAACACGCTTCTCCAGTATGTGTCCAGTCACTACAGGTGTAGCAGAGTCTTGAATTTGTCAACCTGGTGTCATGTTTGAACCCAAAGTGCTGATCAAGCTGTCTTACATTTCACACTAAGGAAGCTGTTGCTTCCATCACCCAGTTTTTTGGGACAGGGCACTCCAGTTAATCAGCAGACATATGCCCGTGGATGTATCATTCCACTGCAACTGACTTTAATATATGTCATCTTTTTCCTGGGAGAACTATGAGTCTTGAACCACTGCCCCATCTTTGCTGCTTTTGAAAAAAGTGACTCTTTTTTTTCAGTCTGCATGCAAAGGTTATTTGTGATTCTTATTTTGAAAATCTCCTATGAAATTAGAAATTATGGAATCTTTAATTAGGACTATGAACTATATAGTCCTTAGCCAAAAGTCTGTGATATACCCTCAGTATGATGAAACTGTTAGCACTCCTGCACTCAAAAGCAGGTATAAAATCTCATTCCAAACCCAAGCCTGAACATGAATTGGACTTTTACTTGCTAAAAGCATTACATATCTAGAAATAAGCCCCAGGAGTACATGGAAATGTCTACCTTACCCTGGCATTTTCTAATGAAAATGGTTTTTTCCTCACCACAGAACCTCATGGAAATCCAGACCTATGTCAATGTCTTGCAGCAGATCATCCAGACAACTCCTCGTGTGTCCCCAATAACCACTGGCATATGTGAGGCAAGTATTGCTGTTGGGAAATCCAGGTCTAAGTAAGAAAGATATAATGTTTACCCCTAAAGTGTCCCACATCCTTTAACTTCTGCTCCGAGGTTAGGTGAAAACTGTCAAAACAACGTGTAAGTACTGAATAGTGAATATAGGAGAAAAAAAAAATTAACTGTAGCTTTGAAAAACTGCATCAATGAGGAGAGATTAGATTTGTCAGGTGCACTCCAGCATATGTGCCCCAAAAAATGTGTGGTTCAAAGGCAGTTGAAGTAGTTGTGCTTCGTCTCTGAGGGGGAGCTGGCAGGATATATGAATATTTGAAGAGAAAGGAAATCTTATCCTGAAGGGGAGAGATGCGGTGAAAATTTAAATCAAATTAATTGATACAGACTAGATGAAAACTTGGTGATTCCCACCAATATGAGTGGCTATGGCAGGAACATTCATTACTTGGAAGAAGATGTGAACAGGTGGATCTACAGGGTCTAAGCTGTACTGCTACAGCCCTGCCATCTGATATCTTTATCCTTAAAGCCATGCCATCATTCAACAGAATTTGACTCGAGGTTCAGTACCCACCTTTTATCTGTCTTTTGCCCTTTTCTGTTTGTCTTTACAGTTTATTTCCAGTAGTGCAATTTCCTCTGGCTCTTTTTAGGAGGGAAACATACTTTCCTGTACACACATTGTTTTCTTCCAACCAGGAAAAAGTGATAGCGGAGAGGAGGATCCCTGTTCTGCAGAGCCAGCTGGAGGAATACAAGAGCATCCTCTGCCAGCTGCAGGCACAGAAATACAAGCTGCAGACTGAGGTATTGTAATCACTAGCCACTAACCATGTTGCTCACGAGCTGCTTTTTTTTTATGGCCACTTGGTAAAACCTCTAACATGCCTTTAACATGGTTATGTTAACTTGGAGGACTTGGAGGTGTGTTTCAGAATCAGATTTCCATCTTTTCCTTCAGCTGTTTCATTCCCATTCTCTCAGTGGAGTAAAATTGTCAGGTTTAGATGACCAGGGAGGGTATTGTAGGTGCAATGAAGCTGTCTTTGCTTATCAGAGTGGCTGATGAGGGAAGTATTCCACAATGCAACTGGATTCCTGCAGGACAGAATCAGCAGGACATTGTGGATGGAAAAGTCCCACGGGGACTTTCTTACTTGCTGAGCTCTGGCTGGAAATTGGCTCCATGAAAAGTGATAGGGAGCCCTCAGGGCTGTGCCCAATCCTTTCTGTCACTGCCACATGCATTGGTGATCTTGCTGTGGGAAGGACCAGACAACTGAGAGGGCTGTTGAGCTACATTTGGCTTTCTACCTTCATCCATGTCACTACTAAGCATTAAGCCAGCATCTCTCCAGTGCTTGGACACTACCAGCAGGAAAAATCACGTGCTTTTTGCCAAGCCCTGATTTGCAGGAAATGTCTGGTCAAGACTTTGACTAGCTGTCCTTGCCCATCTCCCAGCCAAACCTGCCCTAAATCAACCTTCTGTCCCCAGCCAGTGACTGCAAACATGAGTGCAGGGCAGGGCTGAGGGTGGCAGGAGGTGGAGGAGCAGCTGTAGGCTGCAGTGGATAGAAACCAGATCTAAATAGTCACCAATGGCATCTCTACCTCCACACAGTTGAATATTTTTTAGCAGATGGGTGGAGAATTACTCCAAATGTAGCTTCCTTTGTGCCATAGTTGTCCATCCAGGTGAGAGGAATGAAATACTGACAAAAAAGATCTTTTGATGGGATTTTGGATTCCTTTGGACAGCCACAGCAGCAGTTCATAACTTCCTGAGCATAACGTCTTTCATTAGGGTCAAGACAGTGTATTTTCCCTGGTCTCTTTCTCACATCTGATGCTCTGGTGGAAAGGACACTGCACTCTGGGATGGACAAGAATCAACATGGGGTTGGGATAGTGAACCAATATAGAGAAAAAGGGGAGGACATCAGCCTTCTGCTGGCAGATGGAGAGAGGCAGTCTTTGGGGAATTAATCGTGCCGCTTTCAAAATCAAATCTTCCCATCCCAAATAGAAAGAGATTATTCATTCATTCATTCATTCTTGTGCCTTGAGATTGAAAGAGTGAAGTAGCTTTATGAGTGGAGGTCAGTAACACAAGTGCTTGTGATGGTGAAGGCTGGATCTGATGACTGAGGTGTCATGGAATTTCTTTGCTTTCCTGTTTCTGGACCCAGTAGCCATGTGCTTGAGAGGTCATGGACCTCACCTCATAAGCACTGAGCAGAAAAGAGTCTCAGTCCACTTGTGCACTATAACATAACCAAACTAATGTCAAGGGACATCACTCCTATCTTTAGGCTCTTAAAAGTTTTTTTTTTTAAATCTTGCCTGAAACATACAGAAATAAATCAATTATTAAAGGATTCATTTGTCACTTATTGCCTCATTAGCTTTTTGTGAGTTCATCTCTTTGAAATGTAGTAAAAAAACCCCAAAAAACAACAAAACAACAAAACCCAGATAAAATAACATTAGTAAATAGCTAAAAATAGCAGAAGAAAGAGAGAGCAGAGTTACAGGGTGAAATATTCCACCTGAAACTCAGCCCTTATTTTTGGAAGGTGACTTTTGCCACCTCCTGGNTAAAAATAGCATAAGAAAGTGAGAGCAGAGTTGAAATATTCCACCTGAAAGTCAGCCCTTATTTTTGGAAGGTGACTTTTGCCACCTCCTGGTTGATGTGCTCATTTTATCGCTGAAGTAAAAAAGCCGAGGAATTGAATTCAAAAGGAGTGTTCTTTATTTAAAATGAGACCTTTGGTCTTATTTGCCCTGTCTGCAGACAGCAGAAAAGGAGGAGTGGGTATTTCTTGAGCTCATCTTTCCATTTAAGAACTTTTACTGTCCTTGTAAGGCCCTGCCCACTCTGATGAGTTACTGCTTTTTGAATAACTGAACAGAGGTAGTGAAGTTGCTCCTGTGTTTCAGCAGTGCAGCACCACATTGTAATAAAGCCTGAACTTGCCTTTCTTTATGCTTAAAACATGAACTTTTCAAAGCTGCTTCTTTCACCACCGGTTTTATTTACCAGACAACCATGCTGGAGCAGGCAATTAAAAACACCCAGGAGAGTTATGACGATGAAATTCAGCTTTACAATGAGCAGATTGAAAACCTTAGGAAGGGGATAGAGGAGGCTGAGAGGATCTTGGAGAAGTACACCACTGACTGCCGCCAGCTGGTGATCTACCAGCAGTCCCTGGAGAACGAGCTGGAGCGGTACAAACGGATCATCGAGAATGAGGACAGCCGGTAAGGCTGGATTTCTGGGCACTGCCAAAGGGAACAGTGATCTCTTTAATCTCCTTTGAAAAATGTATGTTTTAAGGGCATTTGGTTCACCCAAAGCTATAGCTTTTTTCACATCTTTCGCTGGGGCGAAAGGGACAGAAATCTAAAGAGATGGAAAATCTGGTCAAACTTCTGCCAAGGAAAGGGTCAGAGCAATTTTGGGCTTTTCCTGGCCATGCAGTCTCCTTTCCATACTCTGTCCTGGCATCAGTGTTACAGAGGTCAGGAGCACACAAAAGCCATCTGAACATCCTCTCCCTAAGCTGACTGTTGGTGACACTTGCTCGACATTACCAGCAGGTTGATTTTTGGAGGGTGCAGACAAAGCAGATGTCCTGTAAAGCAAAGCATTCTTCACAGCAAAGCCATTCTTCAGGCACAGGGAGAAAGAGGAAAAACAAGAAATTGGCAGGGATTTGGGTCGTGCTTAAACCTACAGAGGAGCACTGTCTCCCTCTAATGTCAACTATCAGCCACAGTGGAGAAAAGGATCTTTCACAGCAGCAGAGCCAGAGCATCCAAACTACTGCTCCTGGCTGTGCAGAAGATGCAGGAGAAGAACACTCACTAAATAGTCCACCCTATAAGTGGGGAATGGGAATTTAATTAATTTTCATGGTCTTATTTTGGACGCTGAGTTCTAGTTAGAAGTATCTCAAGAGGGTAATTCTCAAGGCCAAAAATCCTATCGACACAGGGTCTCTGACAGGACAAAATATCTCAAATTCCAGCAGAGCAGACTGGGGAGGCCAAAGACACAGTAACTGTTTTGCAGTAGGCCTGCCTCTCAATTTTAATTTTTAACCCTTAATACTACTGACTCCTCAAATGTTTTCCAAGGAAGACTGCCCCAGATCTCCTATTTTACCAGCCAGCATGGTAAAAGTGGATTTACAGTTCTTGCTGACCTCTGGTAGGCTTGGATTGACTGTTTGCCCACCTAAAACCTTCCCACCTTTTCAGAGTGCCATGCTAAATGCAAAGCTGTTGCTACATGTTGTAATTGCTGGTGTAGTTCACCTAGAGGAGTATCCCATGTCTCCTGCTGGCAGAAACCAGCCTCACTCCTGTGAAGGTGCTGTGCCTGTCTCGATTTTCCCCAGACAAGAAGCAGGTTTCCATCATTCTTTTTTGACTCCTCACCACAGAGAAGCGCATTTCTTTAACCTCTGTGCTTCATTTTTTGCACAATTTCACTTGATTTTTTGCTGAAAACGGTGGGGAGAGGGCTGATGGATGCACGTATTCTCCACAGGTTAAACTCAGCTATAGCAGGAACCCCAGTCACACTCTTCACACAGATATACCGACCTGCCCAGCCTCAGGTGTCCAGGGGAAGAGGTAAACCTGTGATGTCTTTTTTGTCTGTCAAGGGAAGCATCATTGTATTTTAAGCTGTTTGTCCATTTGTCTTTAATATGTGAAGACAGCCTGACTACAGGCTTGTAAATGCAACCAGCTTGCCCCAGCTGGCCTTGAGACAAGGTGGCAAAGGCCAAAACCACAAGCAAAAGGGTTTCTTTGCTAATTTCTGCAGTTTACTGCTTAAGCCAACCAAGAGCATAATCAAAAGGCACCTGAAATGGTGGGAAGAGCTGCAGGTTTTATGCTGACTCGTTCTGAGTTGGTTGTTTGTACTTTAGTGATGTGCAAACAGCACCAAGGTGTGTTGAGTGCCACAGGCAGGGAGAGGGCCCTTTTTGAGGTCTGTTTTCCTTTGAATGATGTTTCCTCTCTGATGCTTGTTACAATTAGGATGCTTGTAAATCTGGTGACAATGAAATGGCCAGGGCTGAATGAGCAAGGCTGCTCTTAAAAAAGGAGTTGATGTGATGGGTTCTAACATATGGGATGACTTAAATCCAAGGCTCACTGGGGTTTTACTAATGACAAACTGCCTTGAGAATCGGGACAAACCATCGTATGAGGGATGTTTTTGGAATGCAGCTGTGATTTTTCTAACTGCTGTGTGAACTGTAGCAGTTTTATATTAAATGGGTCCATAATGCCCGAGGCCAGATCCTCAGCAGCTGTAAATAACTACTGTTGTGCAAAGAAAGTGGTGTTTTATACCTGCTGAGGATTTGGCCTGTCTCTAGAGACACCACTGATTTCTCCTGCATGCCCAGCAGGGTATTTCATGTGTGCTAGTGCACTGTGGCTGGGGACAAAACAGCTACCTTGAGGAAAGTCTGTTAATATCTGTCTGTCCCTATGTTCCTGTAATTTCCAGTACCAACCCCTGCCTCCTCTGCTCTAGCTTCCCATGCCATGGAAATTAGTATCCTGGCTATGCTCCTGCTGCTGCTAAGCTGTCATGAGATCTGTGGCTACTGATTGCTCAGGAGATCAGAATCACCCTGTGGGCAGAGGGGTTCTAAGAGCTCAGTGAGAGTGTCTGAGTGATGCCACTGTGGGTGGGTGGCTTCTCAGCTCTGTGACCACCAGAGTCACTGCTGCTCCCTCCTGATATGACTCTCAGTATCTGTCCATACTCCAAATTGTCAGGAGTAGAGGTGCCTGGCTCTGTTTTAGCCCTCCCGGGGATACAAAGGCTCTCCAACCTGCAGAAGTGAGGGCAAGAGACACCTCTAGCATTTGCAGTGACTGTATTCAAGCACTGTTTGTTGTTTCCTCTGCTTTGATTTTTCTTCAGATATCACCCAGGCCATGCAAGACATCGCCAGCGTAAAGCCCAGACAAAAAGCCCTGACAAAGAAAATTGCCAGGAAAAAGGAGCTGATGTCAAAAGACAAAACCGACAGTCACTCCCCTGAAAGAATGTACGAAAGAACTCTGGAAGGTTTTGACCAAGATCAGATGGAGTTTAGGCATGAGGGCTCGGTCAGGTGTGAACCTGAGCAGGAAGGGTCAGAATTCGATGAAAAAGAAATGGGCCCAGAGGACGTACCCGATGGAGCCCAGATAAGCAAAGCCTTTGACAAATTGTGTAACATTGTGAGGGAGAAAATAAGAGTCTGCAAGAAACCAGAGGCTAAGCCTGAAGCCCGCCCCAAAGGGCGTTATGTGCTGGTGACTGGGGAGGAAGGCTATGAAGAACCCTGCATCCTGGCCCCCTCTATCCCTGCTGCACCAGGGATCACAGTTTCCACTGGCAATGGGAAGGTGATGAACGGTGGGGAGGTGGAGCCCATACCAGAGCTGCCAGAGCCCGCCGAACCGCCAGAAAAAGAGAAAGAGGAAATCTGTCAGAGGAGAGAAGAGTTTGAACTCCCAGAAAAACAGAGAGAGGAGGGGAAAGAAGAAGTGCTTGAATGGGAGAAAAAAGTGAGAGGAAAAATTGAGCAAATCGCAAAGTACCCGGAAATCTCTGAGCCTGAGACAGTTCCTTCCCCTGGTCTGATCAGCCCAACTGAGCCAGGACTCCTTCAAGAGAGAGAATATGAGCGAGAAGATAAGCAGGGCCTTTTGTTCAGGGAAGCAGCCTTACCTGGCTCTATGAGCTATGAGAAGGTGGAGGTGGTGGAGTCCATTGAGAAGTTTTCAGATGACAGAATTCAGACATATGAAGAGACAGCAATGATTGTCGAGACAATGATAGAAAAGACAAGCAAGAAGAAACCAGGTGACAAAGGCTCTTAAGTGACACACACCCTCTGATAGTCGACTTGTCTGGCCTAGTTATTAAATGACTGTGTTTTTTTCCTGACTGAATGATGACAGTAGTGAGATTTTTGCTGTTTGGTATGGAACAGATTGAAACCTTGATGGCAATTCTGTCTGATGTAGGCTCACCTTTGGTGCAACAACCATTAGTGCTCTCCAGGGCACATCCTATGCAACTGATTTTCATGGTTAAGATACATTGAAAATAATTACTATGACAGAGCTGCCTGGCTTTCCACAGTATCCGGGACAAATTTGCCTATTCCTCTACTGCTCCTATAACTGCCATACAACCCCCCCCAATCTCTGAGACAGCTGCAAATGTTAACTTGTGACATCTGGTTCATTAAATAAAAGTTTTGCCTTCTACCGAAGATACCCACTGTGGGTTTATTTTGCCTATACCATTGACTCACAGTCCCTGCTTGTAAACATCACCTGGCTGGTATGCAGGAGTTTTTCCAGGGGAAGGGCTGGATACCTCTGGAATAACCTGTTTCAAATCTCTCCCTTTCAGAGTCTTTAAACAGCAATGAGCTTAGCAGACCTTTCTTTTTGGAAATAAAGACAAAATTTCCTGTATTTGAAATAAGCTCTTACTGCAGATCTTCTCAGAATAAAATTCCCTGAAGGGAGGTTTCCCTTATAAAAGCTACTATTTGTCCTTCACCAACACAACTGATGTACTTTTGAATGCCAACGAGCTTTTCAGCAGACTGCAGCCAAAGACTCTGTGTTTAGGTATTTTAAGTATTTCCTTGGACTGTAGTGTTTAATACTGCCACAGGATCCTGTCTCACTCCTTGTCACATGGAGCTCCACAGGATTGTTGGAATAAGCAGTACCTTTCCATCTCCCCATGCCTGGGGAAGCAAAAAAGCAACACTCGCAACAACAACAGACTCTTGCAGCTCCCAGAAAGCTTCAACTCAAGAAAACAAACAAAAAAACCACAAAGAAAAAAATCAGGGAAAGGAAATCTTTTGCTTGCAAATATTGAGCTCTGTCTAAAGTGCTCATACACCATTTAGGCCTCAGCTTGACTCCAGGAACACAAACGATCCCACTAAAGCCCAAGGCTTACTGAAGGGCTCACACTTAACAGAAGTACTAATTAGTCTCTACACATTTCTTGTCCAATCCAATCCCAATTCTCTAAGTTTTCATTTCAGCTTCCAGCACTGTTGTGCCTTTTCTTTCTGCCTGTTAACTCCTGTCAGCTGGAGCAAATCAGGGCTAAAAGCCATTTGAGCTGACAAGCCTGAGCTTCAGGAACTCCTCACAGCACCCAAGACCCCTTCAATAACATATGGATTTTGGTTACTTCATTAATGAGGTCCAGCACAAGTGTAACATCTGTGATTGTTATGCCTGGTAAAGTGGCACCTTGTTCTTTGAAACAGGGACAGGTGACTCTCACAGCGACCATTTTAGTCAGGACTTTTTCTCGATGCTGTTTTATTGGAATGCTGCGGGAGTTTATTCCATACATGGCTTACTAGAGCGTGTTGCTTTTCAGTTTAATACATTAACAGTGTAAATAACTGCAGAGAAGGAATTTATCAATGCCTGTGCAGGCTGAGCTCTGGTGAGCTGGGAGCAACTGCTCAGAACAACTGCTGCTGAAAGAGTCTGACTGTTGCAAGGTAAACAAAAACAAAAACAAAAAACAAAAACACAACAAAAAAACCAACCAACCAACCAAAAACAAACAAACAAACAAACAAAAAAAAAAAAAAAAACCAAAAAAAAACCCAAAAAAAACCCACACCAAAACCCCCAGAAAACCTATTCTCATTGCAGCAAGAGGCAGGCTGTTTAATAATTCTGTCACACAGCAGGGTGTAAACAGGTTCAGGCAGTACCTAGATGGAAATGGTTATTCTTCCCCCTCTCCCAGCTCACTTGATTTCAAGGCAACACATTGGACCTCAATGTTCAGAATACAAAAGGCCTCATTCAGTGGCAAGGAGGCAATGTCAGGACAGCCTGGGTGAGGTGCCCACTGTGTGAGCACCTCTGCCACCTTCATCCTCTCTTGTTTTATGGTGTCACCACTGGCTGCTGACCCAGACCTGGTTCATGAGGCCTGTAACCCTGACTCAGCAGCTCAGTGTGATGTAAGAACTGCTCCTAAAGCTGGTTTGATGGCACTTACTGCTGAAGGAAGTCACACGCTGCATTGCCTGGGCAGCAACCAGCAGAAGTCAAGGACTAAGAAGAGGTGAGGGCTATATTCTGCTGCAATCTCTGACCTGCCTTCCACAGACACTGCAAATGCCCAGTAAGGCAAAAGACCACAGGCATATTTCTGTAAATCTGCATGAAAATCATATAAAAAACTACTAGCAGTATCTGGTTAATAGTGGCCATGCTGAAGTGTGTGGTACATCTCGTAATTTAGGGGCTAAGCTCTTCATTAAATGCAGATTCTCAATGAAGTGTTTAAAATGCTAAAGTTTAATGGTGAAAGAGTTGCAAGCATCAATTCAACAAGAGACTGGAATGAGACTCAGGTTACTACAGGCACATTCTCACTTCTCAGGGAACCAGAACTAGATCAGGAGGTCCCTGCCAGACTGTACTGCTGCGGACGTGGTAAGATATTATAAAATCAAATGTACTTTCTGCCATGGGAACACACGAGCTAAAAAGTACCCAAAAGGCATGAGTGGGAAGTAGAGATGAAAAGGGAAACAGGGGGTCTAATGTGAATCCAAGTGCTCCAAACAGCAGAGGGAAAAAAAAAAAAAGATCTGCTGTAGCATTTCCTTGGGAGCAGAGCTGCAGTGCAAAACTATCACAGTCTCTGTTCCTGATCATCCTCTTTCCAGTGCAGCTCAGCCCCTGCACTGCTGCTGCTTTTGCAGAGCTGACCTTGGAGCCAATGGGCTTGAAACATGTAAACAGCACCACATAAATTAAAAAAAAGCTCCTCCCAGCCCGTGGCTTGAATTTTATACATGCCAGAGTTTCACAGAGTTGACATAAAGCACTTTACCTCTTAATCTGCTGCTATCAACTCTTTTGGAGTATGGTCTTTGTCTTCTCTGTATCCAGTATTTGCATGATACACATTTCTTCATCAGTGTAAAAAACAGAGAAGTAGGAAGTCATCCCACTGAGAGCAGCATTTTACCTCCCATGTACCTTCAGATAAGCAATGATGATAGGGCCTGCCAGTTTATAACAGCTCTTTATTTTACTGATATTATAAAACATTATCACAGGGTTCACCTGTTTTGCATCAAGAGCTTCGTTTTCCCTTTTATTATAAATACTAACAAATTAACTTTATTTTCCATCAGCAATACCATAAAAATTCCATCTAACTGGACATATTTTTCAGTGATCCCTTGAAGCAAAAATCCCCAAGAATTTGATCTTTATATTGTATATAAATGTAGTTTTATATATATAATTATATCAAAATTCACCATTTCTATATATCACTCACTGCTGTGATTTTTCAATTACTAAATCAGTCAGCATTATGAAAATATGGACAGTCATCTAGTTATTTTGCTGCTTTATAAGATATTTAATAATTGAACAGACAACTGCAAAATTACATGAACGCAATGGAAAGTCATGTACATGTTCATTTACGAATTCCACATGGACTTTTCTTATTCCAAAACTTTTCCACATTTTAGAAGTCCAGTAAAAACTTGCAGTAACCTCTTCCTTTGATCACATACACACAAAAAGTTACGATGTATGTGTATTATACCTTACATACCATATGTAATTCTAGACATATTTATATGCAAATATATGTAATGTACTCTGTATATATATATTGTATGGNTACCACAGGTGTGTATGTATTTAGTCATACAGGTGTATGCATAAATATATATATATGGTAAATTTTTCTGATGAGACTGCTGCACACAATGAGAAACCTGTGAGTAGTGTGAGGCTGCTTGGCCTGGCTTTAGGGTGTAATTCACACAGACTCTGAGTAGGTTGAGCTGTTTATTTTTCATTTGGAAAAGGAAAGAACAGGCCTCTTATGGAAAAAGATGCATAGTCTCTTGAATTAACATTATTCTTATACATTCTTAGGTGAAACACGTCCATTGTAGAACCTTTGGGTTATGTTTTTTATTTGTTATATAAGTATTTACTTACTGAATGTGTTTCTACTGCTATGCACCAGATCAACCAGGACAACTTTTATTAAAACATCTTAGATTAATACTCTGCATATTAAAAATACATAATAAAGTTCTGAAACTGGTCGCTGCTAAAATGTGGATCCTGCAAAGATCTGAAATGCCTGCTTAAAATTACCATTTGAGTAGGTCCACTGATGGGCTTTAGTGCAAGTGCCTAAATATTTGCAGAATCAAGACCCTTTATTTCTCAAAGGTTAAATTTGGGATCTCACACCTGAGAACATGTAGTGCTTGCTTCCATCAGTAATTCCCACCAGGGAGAATGTTATGTTTTGCAGCAATAGCCAGAGCATACTCTGAGGGGGAAAGAGATGGACTTTAACTGATCAAAGTGGGACTGACTTTAAAAAGCAAAAAACAATGACTGCCAACAAATCTTCCCAAATATACTACATTTTATTTCTCAAGAAGGCAAACTTTGCATTACACTTTAATAACTTCAGCATATTTTTCTCCTTAAATATATTTGTACAACATAATACCAGCATATATATATAGCTTTAAAAAAAGAAATTTAAATTAAAAATTGCTTTGGGATTGAAACTGTGTGCTTCAAATTTTCCCCACAGCAGTTTAGTGGCAGCTAGAAACCAGGTGGCAACCCAGAAAACAGGTGTCTGTGGTTGGTAATGCTGAAACAGCCTCATTTTACAGTGCTGGAGAACATCTAAGTAGAGAGACCAGCAGATGCACACAAGCTGCCAGAAATCCTACAGCTCATGTTCTTACATGTGCTTGTTCTCCTTTAAGATGGTAAATTGATTTAAATTGTCAAAATTGCAAAACAAAACAAACAAAAAAAAACCCCAAAACACAGGAAAAGAACCCCTAAAACAACCAAACGAAAAAAAAACTCCTGCAGAAGTGGGACTTGTGCTTCTAGAAGGTCTTGACCCAGTTTGCAAATCACTTCTCCCTCCCACCCACCATAGTTTTGCCTTCCTTATTGCGTATCTGTTGATCCATCCTGTAGCTGAAGGGTGTATGTAGTGTAACTGTAGTATGAAACAAAACTCTCAAAAAAATTGGATTTCTGCAAATAGGATTGGTGAATTTTCTTTATCTCTGGATTATTTGTTTTTGTGGGGTCTAGTGCTGCTTTGGTTGAACCCAATGGAGAAAGTCCCACTGAAGTCAGTGATGCAGAAGGAGCATGTTCAAAGACCTCTCCAGACAAGTTCTTTGTGATTCCCTCTCTCACAGTCATTTTTTTAAAATGTGCTCATTATCACCAACTTCCAGTGTTAAAATTCACTCTTTTTTTTTTTAATACAAATATTTACCACAGAAACATGAAGGGAAAAGCCATTAACTTCTTTGCAGGTTATTACTTATTTGTATGACACAAAAGAAAAAAATCATCATTTACAGTCACAAACTATACATAGTATTTGGTGGGAGTATATTTCGTGGTTTAGAGATAAAAAAAATGGACTGCTTCAGTGGCGATTAAAATAATTATCGACGAGATATAAGACCTCAAAATCAAGAAAGGGTGATAATTTGGCTACAGAGACAATCATTGTAATACGTCTAACACAGAGGTTTGGATAGTAGAAGGTGAAGTTTGGTGAAGAAGAGGGGTCTGGGGAAGGAAAGACACCGTCATGCAACACAGCACTAGTTCTTGCTCAGTATACTCTTCAGGCTTCTCTCCACTGCTTCATCTAATTCCTCCTCCAGCTCTTCCTTCTTGGACATGGCCAGTTTGGACTGATAATCTTTGACGATTTGGTCTATGTAGGGTGCGCTCTGAGTCCCGTGCAGCATCAGTGTCCACTCCTTCAGCACGCCCCGCTGGGGCTGGCTGCCCACGAACCCAACCTCCAGAGCCCAGCTGCCTCGGGGGTCTTCTCCCCAAGTGTGAGTGGTCATGAAAGGCCACTTGTCAAAACCCACCTTGGAGTCATCATCCCTGGGGCGCCGGCTCAGCAGGATGGACTTTGTTCCCATGGGTGAGGTCATGTTGATGTTGAGGTCCCCTCGCCGCGTGGAGTTCACAGTTATAACTGCCTGGACGTGCTCAAGGTAGCGGACAAAGTTCTCCTTCCCCTCACAGGCATCAGTTGTCAGTGTGAGGACCAGTTTGCCACTCGGTGGTATCTTCCTGTGGGTCAAAAGATAATGAAGAAAATCAAAACAGCACAACTTTTTATGCTAAAGCTGCTAGGTTGTAGTGCCTCACAGAAAAACACTATATTATCTCCCTTAGCAACACATGAAGAAGTAAGGAAATAATAGTTGCAAATGTTCTCCTTTTAGAAAATTATACCAAAACTTTAATTTGAAAATAATTATGAAATGTACACCTACACAAAGAGAGAAGTAATACAATTTTGGAAGCACATACTGCTCTTTAAGGACTAACATTTATGGCTGTCTTTACATATGGGGTAATTGCGTAGAAACGTGCATACTCAGTAAAAGAACCATGTGTAGTCAGTCATGTAAGTTTCCTTAAATGACAGCAGCAAATGGCTCTGTGGTGTTGGAGGAACCAATTGCACAGAATTTCAGTGCAGTCACATGTCCTTGTTGTGTTTTGGAAACCAGCACAAACGTGGGATCCTAGAGTTGGCTCATGTGAAAAATGCTTTTCCATGAAGATTTCCATCCTCAAACAGCTCCTGTACATGAGCAATACACCAAGGAAAGAAGTTGCATGTATTTACTGAGCTACCAAACTGTTGTCTAGCCCAGGAGCTGAGGCTGTAAAGTGCCTTCTAAACCCACCAGGGTCAGGATGCAACTCCAGTTATCCACTGCCTCAGAAACTGGCTGGCAAAATACATCTACATCTTCACTACCAGTGTTTTGCGAGCAGTGTGACATTTTCCTCTGTCTAAAAGAAATAATCGAAAGATAAGAATTACAGCAATCATTTAAAAAGGGACCAAGTCACAAAAGACTCCAGTCACCTTGTCATTATCTTGTCTTCCAGCGGCTTCTCCCTGACCTCAGTTGTGCAGTCAAATTGAGAGTCTTTTGAAGGGCATTGACTACACTGTGGTAATGAATACCTTCTTTTCAAAAGATATCTGTACTAGCTTTTTCCCTCTGCTAATGAAATACTGTGCTCTTTAGAGACCTGTGAAAGCATTTCACTCAAGCCTAGCTTCCAGTAATTCTTTTCTTCTTCAGGTGAGCTCCAGATATTACACTTGGTACATCATTAAGTGGCTTAGGCCAGTCCCCCTGTCATAGAGTATTACCTTCCTGGAAGTACTTGCAGAGCAAAATGCCATCTAGACCCAGATCCTCAAGGCATTTAAACACCTTAAACTGAAAACTGTGTTGTTCTGAGTATTACGGAGCAGAAGTTGGTATAACATAAATATTGTATAGCTGAAATATTTGAGCATCTAATATAATACCCTTGAGATATTTATTTTACGTGCCAGAGCACAAGAAAAATGCACTATGTGCTGACAGAGGTGAAGGATTGTAATTTCATGATTTTCCCACGTACTTGCAGTTTCTCTGCATGGGAAGCCTCAATCTCAACTCAATCTGAATTCGCGTTGTCTCACAGCCCTTTCATACAGTGGACAAAGTTTTGTCAAAGTCTGCTTCGTCCCCAGAGATGTGATAAGTGTTTTATCTCCTCCAGTTAATGAGGAGGGACATCACAGTGTGAGTCTTTTCTTGTTGTCACGACTAAAGCCCAAAGGAACAAGAGCAGGGTGTTCCCACTACATCTGCTCTGCAGAAGGCTTGACAGCTGCAAAAAAGGTTTTCTCTCCACCTTCTCAAGTACTGCAGTGCAAAAGTTCTCTCAGCTCTCTAAAAACATGAGAAAAAGCTCTATTTCCCCCTTTCCTATTAATTAGGATCTAACAGTGTCTGCTTCACTGGACTAATTATTGTAAGTCCAGGTGAATTTTCCTAAAGAAACAAAAAGTACCAGGGGTGGTGGAAAAAGCCTGACACGAAGGAGCAGAAGAGAAAATGGATTTTCCACAACCTTACCATGTGCCACTGCCCAGCTTATATATATGTTTATATTTATGCTTATGTTTATATATATATTTATAGTGTACCCATGGCATAGTACCCAGTGGGAGATTATATATATTAAATCGACTTTTGCATGTGTCATACCTAGTGAGAGATGAGCAGGGGGAGCTCCTGTGTGCTCCTTTTCCTCAGCTAATGGACTTAAAGCCTTGAAGTCTTGTAACTGTATTTCCCCAAACCAGCCAAAAGCTTTCTCAGGAAAAGCTCCAATTGCTAACAAATGCTCCTATTTTAAATACTGATTGCTTCCAGCACACAGTATATTATGTCTGGTAATTATTTCCTGGCCTTTTGCTTAATTGACAATGCTGCTCTGAAACTCACTTCCATATCAGCTACTCACCTTCATAAATCTATACTAAATACATATTTTATGTATACAAATATCTATACTTAAATAAAAATACAGAGAATATATACAGAAAATGTTGCTTCAGCGATCTGAAAGAATAACCCCAATTATCCACAGCAGAAGTGCAAATTAGAAGTGCAGAGTTTTCATTTCCAAGAAATCTCTAGAGATGCTGGGACTTAACTAGCTTTTTTTTTTTTTTTTTACAGTGCAATTCAAAAAATGTACATGCTGCACTTCATAATGCTTATTATCTCCTGTCAGTGACATTTTCATTGGGGAACACAACTACTACAGCAGTGCTGTTAATATATAGCTGTGTCAGGCAATTAATAGGGGGACATCCTTACAGCCTACAGAAAGAAATGTTCTCTCCTCCTCTAGGATGATCCCCATTTCAATAAATGGAGCTTCCCTAAGATAAATGAGATTATTTTTCTTCATTTAATTATTAATAAACTAGAGATATCTTAAAACTAGCTCCGTCATTCTCATTTGTTTTTTACCTGTGAGTATGCTTATGACAGATAAACAAAAACTCAGAGCTCAGCTGTTATACCTTGAGTCATGCAAATTCAATTTGCAAGGTTGGAGAAAAACCAACTTTCCCTGGCTGAGCTATGTGCTAGGGTGGCATCCTGGTTTGTTTTCTTTTTCCAACAGAATAATGTTGCCTTCAAAAATGGCACTGAAAAGTCAAATTTCAAACGATATAGATATAATTTAGGCCATTATTGGGTTAGTAATTCAATTACTTAAATTAAATTAAAGCTGTTGTAGTCAATTTGTGTTAATTCATTCACTTGTTGACTCATTCACTATTGCACATAAAGGTAAATCAGAAAATAATGTGACTACCTACCCTGCAATCAGAGACTTGAAGAGCTTAAAGCAAACACAATTAAATGCTGCAGTGTTCAAACTGTATCGCTGGTACCTGTAGATGATTGTTTCAGTCTTCTGGAGATAAAATTTTCTGCTGAAGAATCTCACAATGAGGTATTACCCGGCTGATAGATATTTAATGTGGCAGCAGTTTATGTAATTTACAGTGCCAGTCTCACAGATTTTTATTTGGGGATAGGCTCTTTATTCCCAGAAACTACCTGGGAATAATGTAAAAATAATAAAAACTCTTTATTCCTACAGACATACCTGTGAGTGCCCAGGGGAAATGGATGTTGCTATTGACACTCCTGGCACTAGCAGTGAGGATAGATGTGCTATAGAATGTACAGCTCCAGCAAGCCAGGAACTGAAAGATCATATACTTTCATCAAACATGGTTGATAAGAAATGTTTTATCAACTTATTATTGGTAATGTTAGGGTTTCTTAGCAAAAAAATAAACTTCATGAAGTTTCTTCAACTGTCTTTGTCAATGTAATTGTACGCCTGCAGTCTCCCAGATGCCTGGAAGAAGCCAAACACATCCACCAGCACTATCCACTTACTCAGGTTCCTGTATTGACCCTCCAACACAATGGAATCTCTCAGGAACAGTCTTCCAGTCTTTTGCCATCTTGACCATTGCTCCTGCATCCAGGACACCGTAGCCAAACAAGTGGTTGAACTCCAGCCCAACGCCGTTCCTGCGCCACCTGTGAACCTCATCGTGGAGCTGGTTCCTCTTGGAGGTGAGCACTGTCAGATGCTGCATGTCTCTCCATGTCAGATCCAAGCTGTGGGAGAGCAGCAATGAGGAACAAAGGTGATTTCCAAGCAGATTATTAAAGAGGAACTGTGTTTGAGCAAGGCTTTGGGTGTAATTTGCTTCCGTGAATAACACTGAAATTGTAACTGCACACATCTCAATAGCAAAGCTTCTACTGATTGATCTCAGTGGGAACAAGAATAGGTTTGAATTATATAGTACTAATCCAAATATGCTCTCCAAAACCGCAAAATCCTTTCTGATTAAAATTTTACCTCGACATTATAGATCCAACACTAATAAAATGAGTGAGATATTATACCAGATCCTGAGAGAAATACAAAAAAATTCAAAGATGATAAAAAAATTTCACCTAGCTTTTCTCTTAGATCTTGCCTGCTCCTCCTGCTTTTCCCATGGACCTTCCAAGATCCACCCTGAGAAGCCCCAGTCTGATGAAGCTGATGAGCTCTAATGATCTGGGTGTAGGTCATGTCAGGATTCTGTGAATATGGGGATGTATGGGCCGTGAGTGGCTGGAGCTTTGCAGTATAAGGCATGGCAGAGGTTTTTCACCCATATTATATTAGCATGAATGGATGCAGTCAAGTAATGTTTGCCTAGTTGCAATGGTTATTTTTCATCATCTTCTCTTGTCTTCCTCGATGTACAGTGATTATGATAACAGGAAGGGCACTTACTATTCTGAAAAGCTTCAGAACTGACATTCTAATTCTACATAACTAAAGCTATTCCAGTTGTTTCATGATCAACTCTTTCAACATCACAATGTGTTTGATTCAAACCATCAGCCTAAAAGGAGCTGCTTTTCAGCTCTCTGTGCCCCATGTAACAAGCATGTGTGCGTGCTGAATGTACACCACAATAGCCAATTACAAGGTGACACAAGAGAGCTGAAAAGAAGACATCACTTGCATCATTCCTATTGGAATCTTTTTGCTACGTATCTTAAAGCTGTACTTTCTATTTCATAGGTTGGCCTGGTGTGAGAGACATGTCAGCCCTGTATTGTGTATGAGCTGACAGACATAATGCAGGCAAGAATAGGCTTCATGGGAGATTGTCAGTGATTCCCAGGAAAGCTCATCCAGGATAGTTCTGCACAATACCACTCAATATGGCCAGAAGGGTATAGGAGACACTGACAGCTCCTACTCTCTCCTGCTGCCTTCTCAGTAAAGCCTAGAAATTCTAGTGCAAACCAGGGGTATTAAGTATAATTCCTATTCATGATAATTTGGCAGAGTAATTCCAGTCCTTATAGGTAGCTCAAATGAAGAAGAATGTAAATTATTACTGAGATATTTAGGTTCCAGTCCAGTTTAAACATTCAGTGGTCAGAAAATCCATTAAACATTTATATTTTTATGGCCATATTAATATTTTACATAGTGGCTGTCCCACTGAATGAATTTGACAGCAGAAGGAATGATCATCCAAAGCTAAACATTTGGCATGTGCTTTATATGTATAAAACCTGAAAACTGAGAATTGGACCAAGCCATGTTCTGAGCATGACAATCATTGCTCTGCTAATGTAAACTTGGCCTCCTCTCACAAATCTTCATTATTCTGCACTGTTGAAGAAAACTGTGCACATAGTACTCACTTCATGCTGTTGTTACAGCAACTGAAGCTCTGTAACTAACCAAATGTTGCCTCAGTTCATGAAAAAACTTAACATTAAGTAAAAAGGTGGTATAAGTTATTGTAAGGAAAATTTTTCCTAATCAATAGAGAGGAACATAATGATTCCAAGATATAAAAAATCTCACAGTGTCAGGAATGCCACAGAGATGGTAAATAGACAATGGATATTTATTCCTTCATGTAACAGAGCAATTAAACAGCACAGAAGCAAGCTACCAGCAACAGGTTGAGAAAACAAAGAAAACATTCCACACCACCATTGCTAAAAAAAAAATCGAGGAACTGATTATTACTGGATGGCCTAGCTGCCAAGTACAGGCAATCTGAAAAAGAGTTAGGCAACTTCAAGGAAGATCAATCTGCATGTGGCTATTAAACTGAAGAGACCCACTGCTGTTCCTACCAATCATGGATTGACAAAGCTCTTGTTGAAAGATCACTCTTAATTCCCATTCTTTGTCCTCTTCCTAAGCACCTGTCATTGCAGACACAAGATGAACTCCTGTCTCATACTACAGGGTCATTCTTATAATTTCATAGGCTGAGCGTTTCACAGAGGACATGTGGAGAAATTAAATAATCTCTTCCTCCAAACAATGCTAGAGAAGTCTAATCCTTGGATGCAGAGGATGGGGAGGACACAGAGAGAGCCAGACAGCCAAAAGACAGCCAAAGTCTCTCACTGCCACGAGACTTTGGCAAGGCTGGTGCTTCATCTGCAAGTCACCGTGCACGTCACTACTGCACGAGGCGGCTTCTGAGCTGGTTATTGCAGCCTGGTGCCACAGCCAGCCCACTGAAATGATGAACAGCATTAAATAAACCACAGGCCCTCCCCTCTCCAGAGCTCATGAGGAATTTCTCAGCAGCATACTTAGCCTCCAGGGCCAGGGCGAACACTCCGGCTGCTTCAGGGGCCGCTGCAGACGTGCCCGAGTGACGCAGGGTGCAGTTGCCATACAAATCTGTTGTAGCCTGCAAATGATATTAGATGTCATTAATGAAACCAGCTATCCCATTTTCCTTGCAGCTACAGACTCGGAAAAATACAGAAAGTGGAGTTTGTGCCCTTGCTCTTTAATTGTGTTTGTGCCCACGATCTGATTTGTTTTTTGGAAGAGTGTATCAATTTAAAACCACAGTGAGACACATTTAGAGCATAAACGAAGGAGCAAGCCATCAGGTAGCAAACCAGTGCTCATTATCACCTAGAACACATCTATTTCTTATAAACACAGTTTAACCAGAGGCCTTAAATTCCTTTCTGATTATCAAAAAGATTTGAAACTAGAATTGTTAACACTATTGAGCTTTTCAACATTTGTCCAACACTGAGACCAGCAGCAGCACCAGACTGCTGTCTTCCGTGCAGATTAGTCACTAGCAGAGGCCAGAAGGAAATCTTAGAAATGCATTTTATGGCAATAATTACAAAGATAGAAGGAAATCTTAGAAATGCATTTTATGGCAATAATTACAAAGATAGTTTTGGCTGGTATCATCACAGAGCTGATATGAAGATAGAAACCAGCGTTCTGTCTACTTCTGCATGTGGGCATTTAGGATTGCACAATGTGTGCAGTTGGGGGATTTGAGACAGGGCCATGGAAAATGCACAACAACTTTTGGCAAAAACTAACCTTGAGTCAGTACACCTGCATTTTCCACTCTGTAAACTGAACTAAGTCCTGGCTAGTCTGAAGGTGCTGAAGAGCTGAAGAGCAGTGATCACTAGAGGGGAAGAGAATCCCAAATACAGCTGAACAGAACCTGCCTGTTTTCCAGCTGTAGGTATGGCCCTGCAGCAACAGCAGGCCCTGGTGATCTGAACCCCCATATGCCCTCTGTGGGTGACTAAATGTCATTCTGCTCTGTGCTGCTTGTACAGCAGAAGTCTGCCAGTACAACTAAATACCATCTCAGATGTTAACTTGGATTTTTACAGAGACCTTTTGTCCCACTGTCCTCCCGAAAGAGGGCAACTGAACTTCTAAATCTGGCTTCTGATAAAGGAAGGCACCAACTTTCCTCTGAAGCTCTAAAAGGTGGAAGATCATTGCTGTATAAATCACAGTTGTTCTCAGCTGACAGTTTTGGCACCACCACATCCCGCAAATGAGAAAATACTCAACAAAGAACCATCTGCTGCTCCAAAGTACACAGAGGTTTGCAACAGGTCATGCACACAGACATCCATCACGCACAAAGACAGCAACAACAGCACAACAGTTATCAGGACTCACCACACCAGCCTCTGGATTTCTCTTCCTCCCATTGCTAAAGGTGGAGGCCAAGGTTGAGGAGCAGCTTTCATCATACAGAGCTGTCCGTCCATCGTTTATGGCAGAATTGATGGAGATTGTCCACATGCTCGATGCATAACCATCACAGTTGCAGTCATCATAGCTGCCTCCATCTCCAGAGGCCCAGACATAGATGCTGCCTTTTCCACCCCGGCCCTGTGAAAATCGACCCTCTGGAGTTAAACAGGAGATACTATAGGAGTTACTCCAGCAGCAACTTCAAACTGCTGAAGTGCTCAGGCCTGAACAACAGGCCCTAGCCAAAGCTGACTCAGATGAGTCCTGAAAATCATGTAATAGATACTGTCTATGTTAGCCATTTAACAAAAGAACCTTGCACACAGACTGACCAAACTGCTTTAATGTAAAACCGGCTGCTAAAGGAACTTTCACATGACCTTGTGTAATTATGTGCAAGATATGCTAATAAATGTGCAATTTTAAGAAACCCTCCCAACTGACATCACCAGATGCTTATTTGCAAGAAACCCCTACCCCCACCGTGGGCTGGGCTCTGGCCAAGCCCTGGTCCCAGTTGGTCAGGAATTGTGTTATAAAAACTGGAACTCCCCCACTTGCAGCAGCTTTGGAGACCTCACTTATGAGATAATGCCCTTCTAGGACCTCTCAACCCCCTGGAAAGTCCTCCAAGTCTCCACTGCAACAGAACCAGCAACTGCGTGTTCTGGATGATGGTATTTAGACAATTTGAGATGTTTCTCTCTCTCTCTCTCATTTAGTACTGATTAGGTGCATTATCTTGTTTATTTTGTTTGCTGCTGAAGCCAAGAGCATAGTAAGCTTATTGTTTTATTAAATGTAGCGTTTTGCCTCTGTGTTGCCTTAGTAAAATAAGACCATTCCTTATTGGTGTCTGCGTCCTTTAAATCGCCCCCGTCAATTGGCAAAACAACTTGCACATCTAATTGTAAAGCGGAGCATCTGTAAAGGAGAAAACTGGTACCAACAAAACATACATGAAGCTTCAGCTGAAATACACAGACCTATGCAGGTGATTAAATCCAGGTAATTGGCAGCCAAAGCCAGCTCTGCAACTTTGTGTACACAGAGCACTTCCATTTATCTCCTGGTTTGCTTCACACCCTGAAGGCTCCTGTGGCAGATGCTAAGACATTTTATGGATTGCATGGTATAAGAGCCATGAGGAAAAGTGTTCTTTTAAAAGGGATATAGGTCATCTCTGTAAGATCCAGTTAGGTTCAGACAATGGCTAAAAAAGCTCTACCAGCACCTTTTTCTCTCAATAAATTTCTTTTTCCAAAGACATGGTTGCTTCAGAGCTGTTTTTCTGACAAACTAGCTTCTACTTCTAAGGAGAAAATAAAGTTATGAGGCCATACAAATAATCTATAGAAAAACAGCCCAGCAATTATGCTGAGATGGACTGGAGTGATTGAAGCTGAAAGATCACTATAAAGGCTTGCCATTAATTAAAGGAAAGAAATTCATACCCACTCCCTAACTTCCAGATAGGCAGGTAGTGGGAAGGGATCAACTCAGCTCCTTCTAATTCCATGATCAGAAAGAGGGAGGAGCTGCCTGAAATAGAGTTAGGCCTGAGAACTCTCAGGGAAAGGTTAGTGCTATGGAACTCAAAGCTCAGATCATCAACAGATTCCAGCACAGCCACCATTTCTCTCTGTGTTTAGTTCAAGTAATCCAACACTTCCAAGGGCACCAGAAGCCTGCAAGGCTGGGATTTAACACACTGTTTAGATGCACTGAGCAAAAGACTAAAAAAATTTCTTCTGGTCTTCTCATTGCCCAGCATGAAATGGAAGTTAATGAATATACAAACTTAGTAACCTGCAGTGGCATTTTAATAGGGGACCTTTTCAGTCAGGATTTTAAATCAAATCTGAGTTCCCAGCAGTAGCTTCTATTTTTCACTGCACCCCACTGAACAGAGCAACCTCATTATTTCAAGCACGTTGGTGAGTTGCATTATAATCCACTGAATTGCACAGCAGGACTGCTGACACTGGGATATGTAACATCTCAGGACACAGATTTTCATAATAAAGATAATGACAATGAAAAAGCTCACTGAAATCCATCTAAGAGCTTCCACAAAGACCTGGTATCAGTCCAGTTTAAAGGGAGGATGATACTGTTGCAAAAATACATACTTTTGACAACAAAATAATTCTAGCAATTTATTTAAAAAATAAAATAAAAATCAATAAAACAAGACCAGCTATGCCTTTTTTATCTTTGACTTTTTCCACATCCCACCTTGTGCTCTGACTGCCATTAGTTTACAGGGCCCAAATTTGGTTTTGAACTGCCTTCAGAGGCTACATCCCACTCTTGCAACCATCATGGCCACTACACCACCACATCACTTTGCACCTGCTCTGGACAGCCTCTGTCCCAAAAAAGCAGGTGGCTGTCCAACACAGAAAGCAGGTGGCTGCTGGTGGCAGGAATAGGATGCTTGTCATGTATGGAGTAGTTCTTAATCTCTCTTCCTGTCGTTTGAAAGGGATGGGTTTTATGCATGCAATTACTGTAACTTGAGAGTGGCCTCAGGGGATCACTTTTACAGGAGTCACATCCACAAGTGTTGCTTAATGTTAAAACCTATAATTAATCTCTTAATACTCTAATTTCAACTGCCTTTCCTTCCTAGCCAGGACTGGAAAGATGAGCACACAGGGCTGGAATAAACTGACAGCAGCCCAACTGCACTACTGGCAATGATGCTCAGTACTTGCTGCTTACATGTCCCACAGCCAGACCCCAGAGTGGGAGTGCTTGCACAGGCAAACTGTTTGGTGGCTGTTCTCAGGCATCATGTCATTTACCAGGAAGAAATATATATGTAAGAAGTGAATTTTCAATGCTCTAGTGGTAAAATTGATCTAGTCCTGATCTAGTGGGTAGCATCTCTGCTCATGGCATGACAGGGGGTCAGAACTAGACGGCCTTTGAGGTCCCTTCCTACTCAAACCATTCTATGATTCTGTGGATAAGCCAGAAAAAAACCCCCAAATCAGTTGGATTAACTAAACATCAATATTTAAAGTGAACTGAAAGCTCCTATTTGCATCTCAACCTCGTGTGAACCTAAAAAGTGTTACTAGTGTGACTCAAGCTGCTGTACATTTGGACCAAAAACGGGGCTGAGGAAGGCAGCAGTAACATACACTAGAACCAGCAGAGGGAGCCTGAAGGAAGAGTCAGGAAGAATTAAATTATTATTAAAGAATTAAGAACATCAGCAAGACTGTAAGATACAGTTTAAAGAGTTTTATCTTTCCCCCAGAATGTACTGTGGTGCATTCCACCTCGGTGAAGTGTTGCACCAATAAGGATCCTTATTAAAATACTAAGGTAAAAAAACCCCTCATTCCTTAACCATTGGCTCTCAAATTTTAAGATCAGGAAAAGGCATCATGAGGACACCAGGAGGCAGATAGGAGTGGGGGAAAAAAGACAAAAAAAGCAGCATCTGACTGTGAGGAGGTTTTTTTTTTTAGGTGCAGTGAAAAGTTATTTCAGGATAAGGATAGCCAAATGGTTTGCTGGTGTTTATGGACTGTTTCATTCCTGTGGAAGCAAATGCAGATGGGGCACATTTGAAAAAAAAAAGTGAAAAAATTATAGAACTGAAAACTGATTTCTGTAACAAATTCAAAGCAAACATTGTTTTCTAAGCATCTTTCTTTCTGCTTGACATATGATAGCTATTTTGTAATTCTTTCCTACTAAGAAAACAGAGGTGTTTCAGCACCTTCTATATAATTTAATAGCAATTTATGTGCCTGCTATGGCAAGAGATAAACTGGTTTTCCAGGAAAAGCAAAAGAAATTCTACAGTTTCTTCCCATCTTTTTCAGGAGTCCTACTGACTTATGAACAGGACACATTTCAGTCACGCTTCTTCTTCACATCCTCCCTTTCACATTTTGCTGTCTCTATTAATTTTGGCTACAATTCCCTCTGAAAAGAGGGTTCCTTTCTCTTCAGGAGTGAATTATTTGAAAATCCTTTCACATGTTTTGCAATTAAAACCTGCATCCTTCACTAATGATTCCAAATTATTGCAGAAAGCACAGTCTGCAACCTGTGAGGGTAAAATGAAATCACCATCGTATTCCCTGGCTGGGACACACCAAGGCAAGGCCACACTGGAAGAGCTATGGGATCATTTTTCTGCTGTCATGAGCTGCTGGGGAGCAGCAGACTGGGCTCCCAAGACCTCCCTCCAGGAGATTATCCAGAAATCTTGGTCTCCCCAACCTTCCTGTTCACCTGAAATCTGGCTATGCAGCATAAGCCAGCTGGAGGCAGTGAGTCCTTGGCATCCCTGAACTGCTGCCCATTTTTTGTACTGCCAGGTTTTTCTGGAGCTTCTGCCTGCATGTTCTTGCATCCCTGACATCCCTGGCTCCTCCAGCTGCCAGGATGATTTGCCTAGAGCAATCTGGTAGCCTGTGACTTCTTGGATCCCTTTGCTCCTTTCCTATACTGATGACTCGGGCACTGTTAAAAAGCTAAAGCAAAATCTAGGCAGGAACACATTTCTGACAGCCAGCCAGGCAATCCTGATTTAAGCTCAGAGATACCTCAGACAAAGTTAAAGCAGGAGACACATTTGGATTGTCAGATTGCCACCGCACAGGTTCAGGGGGACAGCTGCCTTGTTTGAGCTGAATGCTTTTGCACTTCTCCTACATCCAGCTCCTTCTGAAAGCCTGGAGATGCTGAGCTGAAACCCTGAAAAAGCCCAGCACAGCCACAACCCATGCAGTTCAGCCCAGAAGAAACAGCAACGGGGTTATCCTCTCACATCCACCAGTGATGAAGGCCCTGTCCCTTCCCTGCTGGCCTGTCTAACCACTGTATCCAAGAGTGGAAGAGGAAAGGCTGTTTTGGCAGGAGCAAGAACCCAGTTCAACACTTGGCTGCTGTGCAGAGGGCAACTGTCACTTGGAACCACATTTCAGTCACGCTTCTCCTTCTCATCCTCCTTTTTTTCACATTTTGCTGTCTTTAATATAACTGTCTGTCCAGTTTGTCCTAGCAGATTTCTGAAACTATTTGGGTCAAGTAATAACCACCGAAGTCCAAAAGACTGCTGCATATGAGACTCTCAAGAAACCTAAGCCATATAATCAGTAAACCCTAATAAAAGGCTTTCTGTAACTTATTTTAGAATTGGTCACAGAAGAATACTGAACTCACATCCACCAACCCACAATTAATTGCATAATTGTTAATCTCTCCTTTGGCTAAAAATAATGCTTGAGCTATTTTCTACATCTAAATTGCTGTTGAAATTGGATTAACTTCTCTTAGCCAAGGGAAATGAATGTAAAATTATACTTTTGGTGAAGAGAGGCAGCATTAGGTTTCAGTGAGGGCTCAGTCTAGCAGGGAAATGAGGAGGGAACTTTGAAAATGCTGAGGCAAAACCTTTAATTAGCCATTTCTTTTTTGCTGGATGCTGGGCTGTGTACCACAAGCAATAATATAACAATTCCACAGGCGTATTTCTAGTATCAATAATATTTGCCAAAAAAATCAATCTCATCCTCTTCTCATTATCTCTGAGCCAGATTATCACTGAGAAAGACTCTGAGCACCCAATTTACTCTTTACCAGTGACAATGCTGGTTTCCCTTCCCAGCATTCCCAAGTGGTGTGATGAACTCTGGCCTCACAGTTTCACCTGTGCCCTTGGAAGGAAAAGGTTCCCAGTTTGCAGCATCAGCCTTGCTGGGAAGCTAAACCATCTATCTGCTGAACTGTGGCACAGAGATGAGGCAAAAAAACCACTCCTGGGGGCAGAGTGAGACAACAAAATCAGCATTTTCAGGCTGCACTACTGTCTTGCCTCTTTAGAAAACGTTCCTGTCAGATGACCAGGGTTCAGAATTCCAAGCAGACACAACATGTGTGGGGTTTTAATGAGGTTTGGTTTTATCTTAGATGAATAAGACAAGGCATGGAATTATAATGCATATTCCAGACACAATGGCAATGTGATAGTAAAGGCCTCCCAAGTTATAAAGAAGCTTGCTGGGCTTCCTCAAAAATGGAGTAATCAGATGGTTGCCATATCATCAATTTTCCTGTCCTCACTTAGCTGCTGAACAAATAAAATGATGTTAGAGGCATCTAACTGTATATACTTCATTAACATGCTATTTTCAAAGAACAATAACAGAATTTCTGTGCACTTGGAGAAAGGCAAAAGAAATATTTTCTTTTGGATTTTTTTTACACTGTCCTTTCTTCCTTCATTGGAGAGCCCAATTACAAAGCCATGATGTGACTATGAATTCTTAATACTGTTCCCCTGGTAATTTGTACTTGGGCATTGTTTTCTCAGGTAGAACTACATTAGGGAAGCAATAAGGTTTTCACCAGCACAAGCACAAATGGCTCATGCCTTATATATTCTGCTGAGATGGTGAAGTCTCAAGGAATTAATGCAGTCCATGAGCAACCCCTCACAACCTCCTAATATAAAAGCCTACATCATAAAAATGCAATAGATAAGAGACCAGTTTATCTGATTACTTCTTTTTGTTGCCTTAAATTCCAATAACTGAAGCTGGAAAGAACTGGACTCACAAAATGGCAAATAAGAAATGTTTACTGGACACTAAAGACAGGATCAACCATAATATAAAAGTGGAATTAGTTCTTGGCCTAAGTTGCCTTTTCCTGTTCAAGATGATGGCTGATACAATTCTGGATGCAAGATACTAGAGAACCAATGTCTCTGTTTAAGAGGGATGTGCTGACACAGGATTTCCACCTACCATCTCTTATCTCCCTCTCCAAGCCTTCTAGCCCCCAAAGTGGGTAAGCACAGCTCAGCCATGGGATATGTAAATCACACAGCATTGCTTTGTCCAGTCACACTACACATACAATGAATGCAAGGGCCCCTCACTAGGCAAGTACTAATCTTTAAAAACTAGAAGTTTTTAAAAGTCCTTTCCAATTACATCCCAAATATGTCTTTTCTAGCAGCTGAAAGTTGCATTAGGTAAGAGTGTTCACCTGTGTCAGGCCAGTGCTGGTAATTGCCAAATACTTGTGGATCTCTGTGTGTATAAAACTCTTTTCAATCCCTATTCCCAATTTCTTGCTAATTCAACCATGAGCTCGTTTATCTTTGCAGTGCAAAAGTGCACCACTACTCAGTGACCCAGTCATGCTGCTGACTGCTGTCACTGAACTAAAGCCATGAGATAACACAGAGAAGCCAGATCACATTAAAAAAAAATGAGTGGGATTGTGTATTAGTTAACAAAAAGCAGCTTGAGTATCTTTCCCAATAACTTCTGGTTTTGTGGGTTATGCTGATACCCAGTTCAGGCACACACCATCCCTTTTGTGTTCAGCCTTGGATATACTGTTAGCAAAAGAGCCCATAAAGGAGCTGCCAGTGTGATGGCAGGTTGTGCTGTCCTTAATTATTAAATTTAGTGCTGCCCCTATTGGTGCTGTTTACCTTCCAAGAGAACAGCACACCAAAATGAAGGTATGATTAAGACAGAAGGCAAGAATGAGTTTAACACGTGGCAAGAATGGATAATGGAAAAGGAAAAGGAGGAAAATAGAATCGGAGAATAATTTGGGTTGGAAGGGCCAAATTTGGGTTTTAAAGGCCATCTAGTCCAACTCAGCTCTGCAATGAGCAGGGACATCTTCAGCTAGAAGAATATATATCAGAAATAGAAGACATGCTGGCCTTAGCCCACCTGGTTATAGCTGGGTGGCTTCAAGACATAAAAACAGACAGATAAACATGAAGTTTCACAGTTTCTGCAGTTTTTATCATACTGTCATTGTCAGGTGACTGGTTACCCCCACATCTCAGTAGCTCTGGGAGGAGGAATTCTAAAGGACACGACAGTGGAATGGAGATTGTGAGAAGGATGGAACACCTGGCAGTGAGCTCCTCTTTGAGCTGGGCTCCCAAGTGTGGTGGCAGCAAGGCAAACGTTACCTGCGTTTGTCAACACAATTAAATGCACATTCTGTGTAAGAATTCTGTATCACTCCTACTTGCTGATTTTTATTTTATTGCATTAGAAGCAAGGATATTCATCTTGCTCCACGCAAGAGCTCTTATATTGCCTTCTAGGACATTTGGAAATATTGCATTTAGTTTAAGAGCACATTTTTATTCTCAGCATGTTGCTTCCTCCCCGCCAATATTTCAGCTTTATCATTAACTTGTGAACCATAACTCTGGTGAGAATCAGCTCCAGGCTGATAAAAAAAAATTCTTACATTTCTTTGTCTCCCAGTTTACGAAAGACACTTTTTAATGAGACAGGAGAGTTACACTGAAAAATAATCATACACTAGATTTACATTTTTACAGTCAATAGAGAATGAGATGCATATGTTATAGACCTAAACTAGGTAAAAGGGTATTGTTTCAAAGGCTTGTTAGTCTTCCCTTACATGCAGCCAGCTCTGTAGTGGGTTTTTCACAGCACTGTGGAGAATACCCAGCACCCACTCATAGCTTGAAATATCTCTAGAAAATCTGTCTCTCTAAAAAAAAAAAACCAAACCAGACCAGAACAAACTATACCCAAAAAAATATCACTCCATTAGGAAATGTAACGAGCAAAAGGAGGGTAGATAAAGCTATGATCACAACACAAAGGCAGTTATTTGGGGTGGAACTGCCTCATCTTCTGTGCACATATTGCCAGATGATAGCTGGGATACTGCCACTACAAGATTAAGTCTCATTTCCCCTGGACAACAATATTTTTTTTAGGTAGAATCCAGTATCATTCCTCCTAATTCTGCAATGGCTGACAGAACTAATGCAGGCTCTCTTGTTAATTTTATGTCTCCTGATAAGAGAGACATATGTCTCCTGATGAGAGCAATCCCTGCCAGAGCACAGCTCACTGTCACTGCTCTCTCCCTTTCCTGAGCCTTCAACCCAAGTGAACTCAGGGCTCCTTCTGATCCCAATATTGCAAATTATTTCCTGAAAAGAATCACAAACACTCCTGAGGGCAAGGTATTAAAAAAGTCATATGCCCAACACAATGAGTATGGGACTCCAACCAAGCAATAAAACAGAAAAGAAAAATCCCTACTCTGATATTTAATATTCGAAGAGAAGGGTAATGCCAGTGTAACTCCACAAATTAAAGCAAATAGCACTATGACAGCAAGTTAATTCAAAGGTATTTTATATACCAAATTGCAAAAAAAAATCCCCATGATTATGACTTAAAATCTGCTTCTCTTGAAGGGTAAAATAACTTTAGTTTAGCTTTCATTCTTTCACATTTTTTGCCATTTTTAGACAAGTTCTCCATTGGAGGAGGAAAACACAAAAATTACAGGGAATCTTCTGTATTCAGAGTTTATATCTGCTACAACCAACAGTAGTGGCAGAGAGATCAAGCAACTATAACCCATCAAGGCGCTGCTAAACCTGTCACACACCCAAGAAAGATTCTCCTCAAGACCAAAGTGTTTAAGGAGACCTTTATGGAAACACTAGATAAATGAAAATCACAAGAAGAAACACAGCCTGTTTAAGGTGACTTCAGAGGGATGCTGAACTCATCAGAGGTTTGTTTACAGTTTGTACTACAAAACTGAGCAGACTCAGAAGGAATTTGTGACAAGTCTTCCAGTGTTATTGCTGCACATTGCCAGTTTTATGGGTGGAATCATGAGGATGACTATAATCCCTCTGTAACAGGCAAAATATCTGAGGCTCAGTATTTGAGAGAGCTTTAGATGCTTCACTACTTATCACAGCAGCAGATTTAATTATCATGTCACAAAACATGGTAAACTGAATGTGCTGCTTGCAGTGAGCTGGTGATGAAGAGTTTGGCACAAGCAAATGGAAGAAATAATTTGGATGGAAAAGTGAGTAATTGTGGAGCTCCCACACAAAACCACTCCAGATGCTCTGGGTAATTTCAGATCTTATCAATACAGAAACCCACCTATAATCAGTTAAGGGGAAGAGGTTCATTCCCTACAGCACCAGGGGCAGCCATGGCTGTCTTGGCTGCATGACACTGAAAAGGTGGAGACAAAGCCATGCAAGTTTGGTTGGTTTGGGCTAATTTACTTTATTTTTAAGTTGTGGCACACACATTTCCCCCAGCTGTGTACCGGTTAAACAGATTACAGGATGATATTGAGTGTCTTTCACAAAGACCACAGACTACTCCTAGAAGGAGCTGGAAATGTGGGAATAAACAAGGAGGCTCCTGGATGATATTAGTCCATGGGCATCTGAACTGTTGCAGTTCAATCACAGCTATAATAAGTGATATATATATATAAGTTCAATCACAGTTCAGTAACACATGAGTGACCTGAGAGACACTCCAAATCCAAAACAATAAATCTGGTAACACACTAAAACAGATAATGCAGTGTCAGTAGCTCAGCTGCCATGTTTCAACCTGGGGAATATTTACAGCTTCAGGCTCTTCCATTTTGACTGTGATGCCCCATGAAAAGCATCTACAAGCTGACTAGAGATAAACACAGTATGCTGAGACTACACACTAAAATCAATACTGCAGAGTGAAGATCAAAGAACTCTGAAATATGCTGAAAGTTGGACAATTTGTGCAACAGCATTGTGTTCCCCCACGTCACTGGTTCCAGCACAAGCATGTACAAACAATTCTGCCCCAGAACTCAGATTATTAAAACTGTTTGTTACCTTATTCACACCATCTGCCATTGCTTGCAGTGTTAACTCTCTAGGTCCATCCACAGTCTTCCCATTATCAGTTGGTCCCCAGCTGGCACTGTATATATCAATGACTTGAGGCATGTGACTGATGGAGGAAGCCTCAATAATGTCTGTCATAAAGGGCTGGTCCAGCATTCGAATACCTGTGAGTTTTAATCAACATAAGCATGAAATATGCATTACCTAGCACGAAATGTAATGTCAGCACCTGCAGAAGGCCCCCCCAGTCACAGGTATTTTAAGCAGCTGGCAGTTTCACCCAGTAATTCTGCACTTGGCATTCTCATTTCACCAGGGTGTGCTTACCCAGCAGGATGCCAGTGTTAAACACCCAGCAACCAAGGCAGCATGGCCCAGAAAGACAAAGAACTTTATTGTTAGCTTTCTAATTACACTGTATGTTCCATCTACTCTTGGAGAACACTAAAAAATACCAGAGTTCAGCAGTCTCAGAAATTCAGTGTTTAAATAACATCAATAGCATTTAAAATAATGTTTTGTAAGCTAGCAGAAAAAAAGTAAGGGTCTCTCTCATCTAACTTACATTCAGTTTTGTGTTCACATGTCACTAGTTATTCGAGATATTTTTCTATTTATTTTGGTGCATCTCCAGAATTTAATCAGAGGAGGGAAACATGCTACACAGCAATTTCCTGGAAAAAACATCATTCTGTCAACATGCAGACACAACAGCAAAATATGGCCAGCATGTGGAGGGAAAAAGCAAACTAAAACCTGCTTCCTTTAACCCATACTGCAGTAGAAGTTAAGAGTTTAAGTGATGCAATCTTAGGGCATGTCAGCTTCATAAAACCTCAAAGTGTTGACTCTGAGTGAGGCAGAGTGCAAGAGACAGCAGTGCAAGCCCTTACATCCATTGTGCCCCACACAGAGGACAATTTCACTGACAGCCAACCTGTCACTTGGCCTCTGGATGAGACTTGAGTAACCAGGGACTCATTCCAAGCTTAATTTGTATCCCTGGGCTGAAATTCAGCTTTTCCCATGGGTTTAGGACACAGATGGGGCAGAAATCAGTAGCACAAGTGCCAAACAGTGTGAATGGCAATAAGGATCCTGATTTAGAAGCCAGTGGCTTTACCATATTCTACAGAAAACCAGTGTGTCAAATACAAAGCTGGAAAAAGGGTGGTATAAGTTTCATATGGAAATCAGACCAAATCTGGATGTTCTTGCTGGGCTAACTCGAGCCAGAAATGATGAAGTCAAACTCAATGGGTGAGAAGTTGCTTCCCATACTTATAAAATGCAGATCTGCACAGAAATCACTGTCCTGGTTAAAAAGACAAGTGTCTGCCAAGGAAGGCAGGAATCCTTCCTGGAATGGAAAGATGACCCCCTCCCTCCAAATTATTTTAACTTTGAAATTATGGGGCTTCCAGGCAAAAAACTATGGGGAAAGGAGTAACAGTTGTTTACTAGAATATATATGTGTCACAAGACAGACAAACAACAACACAACAAAACAGTGATCTCTTGATCACTGTCCATTCACCTCCCTGACAACAAATGGGAGGAACTTCCCTAGGAAACCCAACCCAGAGCAACCACAAAATTAATTATTGACCCTTGGGACAGTAGGGGAACAGGAGGGGCCAAACCATCTTCGAGGGAAAAAAGAGATACAAGAAGAAAATCAAGTGATGCACCAGATCCTTGGCCGTCAACTTCCTGTTCATTCTGCAAACAGGGACATGGCAGCAGCAGACCCTCAACTTTCATGGACTTCCAGTGCCATGGACCACACAGTGGTGCTGCCAATGCAGTGGCTGGCACTTCCAAAAATCATGAGGGGATTTTACTACAATGTGGACAAACACAGAAGATTATGTGTAGGCTGTTGGTCATCAGAAGAAGTCTCCACACCTCCTGATTTTTAAGCAACCAGTTGAAGTTGTAGAGTTATATGAATAATATGGACATGGTCCAGACAAAATTCCATGCCTCAATTCAGATTCCTTGAAGAGTAACTCTTGAAAAAATGTAAGTTTTGTGGAATATCCCATCTCTGAAGGAGATGTTCCCCTTACTGAAGAAAGGAGACATTCATTAGACCTGCCCAGCCAGTTACTAACCCTCAGTGATATTTCTTGGGTAACAGCTTAGCAAACATTGCTTTCTGCCCTTCTCTGGTGGAGATTCAGCTTTCAGTCTTGTAGGTGACAGGTGAAATGTAGCCTTCCTGTGATTCTCCTGACACTACAGTCAAACAGGGACTGGCCAAGCAGAGCAGAGCTGCCCATGAACACACACTCTGGACCATCTCCAAGAAGCAGTGGGTCCATCCATGCTGATGTTCTGGTGTGGATCAGTGAAAAGTGAAATTCATAAGCCTCTATCTCTGCCTTCTGTGCCTCAGTTCTCACCATGGAACAGTCCTAAGAGTGGGAAAACTGGATTTCTTCAGATTCAGCAAAACTGACATGTGGTGTTGAGTGCCTAACTCACTCACAAGCACTCCATTCAGTATATATGTGCAGGGAAGAGCTCGTTAGAAGTAAAAACACCCAAACACACCCGAGGTGTGGATGCTGGGTGCTGGTACCACCTGTTTCACTCCCTGAGAACGAACCACAGAGATTTACAGCACTGCAGGTCCTGCCCTGTGAGAGCCTAAAGAGTAAGAGCAGCATGAGATTTGCCTTTCCAAATGGTTTTTAAGTGCAGCAGGAATTTACACTTCGGCTCCTGCAAAATGAGATTTGCCACAAACGATTCCACAGCCGCACAGGGAAGAAGCACTGAAAATCAGAACATGAACAGGAGCTGGCATATGAAGGAGCAGAGCTGCTCTTTTGTAAGGTAATAAATACACGGTCCTGTACCAATCTGCAGCCCTGTCTGGGGCAAAACTATCTGTCTCTGCAGGAGGAGTCCTGCCTGAAGGACATTCACACCTTGGATTGCCACCATCCCTGCCACTTTGGAGTTGTAGGCGACTCCCACGCCGCAGATGTTGTTGTTGGCAGCAGCAGACACCTCTCCTGCACATCTGGTGCCGTGGCTGTGAAAAGGAAGGCAGAGAGACCAGGTGAAGCCCAGCTAAATGCACGTGCTGAGCTGAGCTGGATCACTGTGAGCTTGTTCTGCCTCAGCCAGCTCCCTGTGCTGCAGAGGAAAACNTTTGGCCTGACACATGGTATTTCAGTAATATCTGGTGTCTGTGAAGTGCTTCACAGCTCTTAACAGAGACTCTTTAACTGGCAGTGGCTCCTGCAGGAAGGAAGATTGCATTTTCCTTTTTCCTAATTCATCACAGAAATTAAACTCAAGAGAAGAGAAATACAGGCAACATAACCTAGTTTTTAAAAAATAGCATAGCAGCAGGGAAACTACTGAAACCTGTGCTGCTGTCAGGGTTTTTTTTTAGTCTAAGGTGTTGAATCAATATATGAATCCATCCTACTGCTCACATCAACCCACTCTGTGCGTTGAAACTGGTGTTGATCCTACAGCACGCTAAGGATTCATGTAATTCAAAATGCTGTATTATAAAGGTATACTGAGTATCACTGAGATAGACCACCCTGGGAGGCAGCAAAGCTGGGTCAATCACCTTTTTCCCTCTCTTTCCCTTTAAGGGTGTCTGGCAAAGATAAGTGTAACATTAACAAAAAGGTAGAGAAGCAACACATATTTTTTCCTGCTCTGCTTGGGAGAATGTATTTTTAGAGGCAGTTCCATAAAGATGACTGAAGATCTCATCTGCTTCCTTTTACAAAGGGGGCAGAGAAGACAGCAATACAGATTTCTTACTCAGCTGCAACAGAAATTGCTATCAACAATCAAACAACAAGATTTTCCCTCATGTTCTTGCTCAAGGAAGTGTGACAGAAACACAAAATTCATTGCTAGGTGCTATCAGTGCTAGGCATTCACTACCTACTCACCTATGGGCCATCTACAAGCCACAAAGAATAATTGGCTTTGTTCAAAATTGGCTTGACTAATGCTGGGGTGCAAAACATCAGTGATGCTGCCAGATTACACTGAGAAAAACTGTATTAGGTCCTTCCTGACAAAAAAAACCCCAAAAAACAAACAAACTATCAGAAAGTCCTCTCTCTGTCCTGGATTCTCCAGAGCAGTGGCCCACACAGTGGAGACTGTAAACAGGGCTATTGCAGCAGCTCAGAGTTTCAATATTGTGCTGCTGACTAGAGAGAAAAAAAAAAACAACAAAAAACCTTTAAGTTAGTGGAAATGCATTTGGTTGAATTATTAATGGCAAATAGCAGACTTTTCCAACTCAGCCCTATTCACTGTTCATGTATCATTGATAAACCCTTTGTGGTTTCTATGAAGTGACTCATGTCACAGGAATAAATCACAGCCTTTCTCTACAGTGTTCACCTCATCCCTATTTCAATATTTAAAACAAGGGGATAGAACACAAAAATATTTTCATCTGTGAACCAGCTACTTCAAATACATTATATATATATTTAGCAAGGAGAGCAAGCCTTACATAAACTTTATGTAAGTGAAAAGATGTGATTACATGAACATGCATGAAAAAGTAAGGTGGGAGAAGTAGATACAGATGAAAAGCAAGATTGCACACTGTATTTAAAAAAATACCTACGCTAGCTATGAAAATTTCACTCTGCTTTGTCTTTGAAAACAATTCTGTTTCTAAAATCCACTGCCGATGGTAGTGTGCATGCCTCCCTATTGACATGTTTTTGAAAGTGTCAGGGGTGGCACAGATTTTTATTGAGGCTCCTTTCCATCTGCTTTGAAATGCTTCTGCAGACAGCCAAGGAGAGGACTCGTGTATCCCATCCCCAGCTGTTTGCAGGGGAGGGCTGTGCAGAGCTGCAGCCTCAATAGCTGGGACCATCTGCCTTCCTTGACCACTTCAGCTGCTTGCACTGGGCAGCAATTCAACATGCAGAGCTCAGATGGACACTTTCCTGGGGCAAATGCAATCCCCTTTTTACTCACAAGACATTGTCAGCTTCTGAGCATTTGAGTGTTCACAGAAGGGAAAGCATTCTCCTGCTTTGCTTTGGATCCATAGTTAGTAAAAGATTCTGATGTCTGAAGAATATGGGTTTCCAAGATAGCAGACAAATTTTGCCCTGCTAACTCACTGGCTGAGTGAGAGAATACACAGAATACAAAGGCTCTTAGATGGAAAGGCCAAAGTGATTCCAGTAGTCTTGCAAAGCACCAAATGGAAGGGGAATCTGTGCTTACAAGCAGAGCAGCTGTGATTAATGAAATACTCCTTGCAAAAAACCTCTCCTATTTATTCTTAAAGTCTAATGAACACATTGCACATGCAGCTGGCAGCTCACAAAAGCCCTTTGGTGATCAGTCCTCTGCTTCTTGTTCCACAAATCATTTGAATTGCTCACACAGAAATGTATTCTTTCTGGAAAAAGGGGTATCATGCTATCCTATTTCCAGCCTGATCCTTCTGCATGCATAAAATTCAATGGGAGATACATCACTGGCTGTGCAAAATGGAGCCTTTATTTCACTTTATTTCAGGTTTCTCTCAATAGATTTTCCATGTAATCATGCCCTATCCAGATGCTCCTGTGTAGACACACGTAGGGACAGACAGACTGCCAGAGGCAGACAGTTGTTACACACCACTGGCACTAATTCAGGAGTCAGAAGAGCTTATATAGGAGCATGTCAGCTCAATTAACAGCAAAGCAAAGAAATACACAGAGAAAAACAGTCACAGCTACTCCTGGGCAGCTGGATATGGTGTGCTGGTTTGTATCTTAACCTGGGGAAAACTAAGAACCCTGCATCTTAAAGCCTTCTAATATTGTTAAAGCAGGAAAGGGATGCTCCACTGAATGTGCTGCTCCTGTGATTTACCTTACAAGACAGAAAATTGCCTGTCTTGCAAAACAAATCTCAAGGTTCATAGTACAGTATCACAGAGTGGTTTGGGTTGGAAGGGGCCTTAAAGATCATCCAGCTCCAATCTCCCTGCCATGGGCAGGGATGCCACACATGAGACCAGGCTGCTTGCTTAGGGGCCCATCCAGCCTGGCCCTGCATATTTCCAGGGATGGAGCATCCCATTATGACTAAGGTTCACTGACAAACAATGTTACACTTCCTAAGTATCAATTTTATTTTTTTCTGAAAAGAAAGAACAGTAAAGGAAATCTGGAAAGCAACTTCTCCATCGTTTTCCTCCTCCTGTTGCTGACCTGAACTCCCCATTCCCCCCAAGAAACAGAGGAAAGTGCTGCAGTTCTCTGAAAACCTGAATGTTGTTGCTTCAATTATTACAGACTGGGTCACAGACAACAGTGCTGCTCACCCTCAACCCTTCACTGAAGTGCTTGAACTTAGCCAGGGGCACCTGGGACCAGAGACAATAACCCCTGCCACACCTGGAATGTTTGAAGTCTATTCAAAGAGACTTTGGGACGTAAATCTCCTTCCAGGGAGAGTTTATTTTGCAGAACAGCTAAGGATGGCAAACTGGGCCTCACTATAAAACACTTGAGAGCAGCAGAATCAGTGTTAATGGGACTTGGCAGAACATACTTAATTTTATGAAGTTCCACACTGAAAATAACAAAAGCTACCATCACACACTACAGCTAAATTTAATTTTCTTCCTCTCTTCACAAATTAGAGCCCTAGTCTTTCTCTGACCTTCCATTCACTAACTGGATTCATACTACTTTAAAAGTGTCAGATGTCCTTTCCCAAAATGAAGTAGAAATCTCATTGAGATCTTGCTCTGGCTGAAAATTTGCAGGACTACAAAGAAGGACATCCCAGCTCCTAATTCTGTTTAATCCATTCCAGGAGGCCCATGTCTGAGGTGGAAGCACAGCTGCTTCTTTGTCGTGTCACTCTGACAGAACTACAATTGATTTCTTTAGAAATAAAAACAAAAATCCCCATCCAAAACTGGGAGACCATCCAGTCATCCTAAGTTAGAGATGAAAGCCATGTCAAATAGGCCTGAAATATTTTTTGATAAGCACTCAGTCTGAGCGCTGAAATCTTTAAAAAGTTTTCAAATCTTCAGCACTACTGGCAACTTCTGTCTAAGGGATACTTGCAAATTTCATTGAAAATATCCTGAAATATTTTTTGCAAATCCAAGCTAAGAACCCTAGACACATTTTGTAAAAAACTGTCAAAACATGTTTCCATTCTATGTAAAAAGAAAAAAGCCAATGAGTTTAGGGAAACTAGAAGTCACACTTTCTAAAATCTTAAGCCTTTTCTTTTGGGCCATCCTTATACCACATCTTGAGAACCAGTCCTTCTCCTACTGAAAACTGGTGACATTCAGAGGTAAGTTCAGAACACACTGAAGAAGGAATGGGTCTTGAGCAATCACTGTGTATTCAGGAGAAATAACACAACAGGCACAGCTGCACTGTTGATTCCAAATTTAGAAATACAACAGAACAGATTCCACTGTATGTGGACTTTTCCAGCAGCTAGAAAAATGCTATCCATGTACACTCTCCTTAAATCAAGGTGATTCAGAACTTAATTTAAGATCTAATTGTTTTTGAACTGGTCATTCTGCAGCATGCTGCTGTTCTGACTTCTACAATAGGATGAAAAGACTTTTTTCCCCAGAGTCTTCCCTCTCTCCAGCTTACTCCCTTTAAATTTAGCTAGCAGATGGGAAGCCAGTTTATACAGGTTTGGATTACTGGACTGTCCTAGGACAGCTGACACAAAGGTATGTAGCCATCACCTATCCAAACTATCTAACAATAAGCTTTTCTGGATCAGCAACTTCATTTATGAACTATAAACCTAAAAAAATGATGTTGCAAGTAACCTCTAATTTTCAAGCAGTAAGTGAGACTGCAGTCTCTGTTCTGTGACAATTAAATTTAGCAGAAAACAGACATTTCACAAAGATGCAGAATTTCTAGCACAGACCAAAGTGAAGGGCAGGCTGCCCAAAATCCATTTACCTGTTAAACCAGTCATCTGTGTAGCGGGGATAGGGGAAGGGATCATTGCTGCTGAAGTCATAGCTGGCTTTGGCATTCTGCAAAACACAAGGAACACAAAAAAATCAGCTGAAGAACAGGCATGCAGGGCAAAGTGAAACACAAATGGAATGAGAAGCTGAGAATCACAAGCAAACCTTGCCCCTCTTCATTCTGTGAGATCTGGGCAGAAACCAGTCCCCATTGTGCTGTGCCATCTCCCATTTCCCACACCAGCAAGACTGGGCAACAATGCTTCCTGGCTTGCAAAGCCTCCTGTTGACTAGTCTGGTCAATTGTGAGAGCTCAGGTCACTACTGAGGGATTGTTCATCAACACCTACAAGAGTATTCAGCTATTAAACTACTTGGTGTGTCAAAGCAAAGGTTAAATCCTATTTTCCAAACAGTGGTGGAAGTGACAAGACGCATGGGTCTTCCACAAAAGAAGTGTTTTTGAAAATCTCATTTGTGGTACCGCAACAGTCAGATTTCTAAAAGCAATTAAATGCCTAAGAACGTAAATTTCTCCAAATTCAACTGTGAAAACTGCATTAATGGCCAGCACATACGCCTGAAAATCTCTTTGCATATTTTCTCACTCCTTTAGTTGTCTCAACAGCTTCACAAATGTGGCTTTCAGGCACTTTTCAAAATGTCATCCCATGTCTCTGCTTTCCATATAAATCTAAAGCATTCCTGATTTGTCCTATCAGCAGTTAAGGATACTCAGCAACTTTTGATCTGAAGCAAATAGAAAGTTTCAGAAAGTCAAGTGCCATCTTCTTTTTTCTCTCTTAATGAAAAAATAAAGGGTGACTGAAAATTAGGCTTTTAAAAATATTTAGCAGCTTCCTCTCAAGTGTATGTTCATTGAGTTTATGTTTTAATAACCACCAGACTCAAGGAACAGAATTATGTTAATTCTTAATTAATGTGTACTTGTATTCCTTTTAAGATTTGGCTGAGCATGCTACTGAAGATAATTTGAGACTTGTGCATGAATAGCTTTGCTCCTAAAAACATTCCTTTTCATCTGATTCTCAGTTCCTGGGATACAGGAATAGACAGTCCACTGATAGCACCCAAGTCCTTGGGTTTTGGATTCAAACCCCTAAACTCCCAAAAACTTGCTCCAGAATGAAATGAGGACAACGTTGTCCTGGGTACTTGGAGGGCAGGACTAAGTATCTTTCAAGTTATCGTACAGTGGGGATTTTTGGGCGGTCATTTCAAAGCCTGGTTGCTTACATCCAGCACAGAAAGTAAATATCTTGCAGCATTTGAACGGAGCAGAGGTTTTCAGACTGGCTCTCAAAAGGCTTGATGCTGTCCTCCAGCTCAGAGATTAATCCCTTTTTGGGATCCTTACACATCTCTCCCTATCTCCACACTAAGCCCCTGATTTTTAGCCTGAAGGTGCCTTCCAATCACGTCAGCTATAGCCAGAAATTCTCAGTGTTTCTAAGTCTTTGTGCCCAGGTGTCTGATTAATTTGCTTCTTTTAATTACCACAACTGCTTATACAGCACTTTGAATGGCATAGGTTTGCATGAGCTAAGAGTAAACAGAACATCACTTTTCAGCCAGGGGAATTTGACAGTTGTCGATAATTCATGAGTAGTACAGAGAAGGTGGACAAGGAGTTATTTTTTACTACTTCTCATAATTCAAGAAATTACCAAGGGGGAGACTTAGAAGCAGCAGAAAACAAGAAGTACTTTTCCACAGAACATGTAATGAGCTACAAAATTCACTGTCACGTAGATACCACACAGACATATTGCCAACTTCATATTCACTCAGAACTTCTGCTTCCACTCTAAAAATATTCTACAAATGAGAATTTAAACTCAGTCACGTGTTGTGGGAAATCAAGGCACAGAAAGCTCTCAAAACCTTGTGCATGCAAGCCCAGACACAGAAATGAATACAGGGTTTGATCTAAGACATTGGAAAAGGCTTCCAGATTTAGAGACCAGAAGCAAGAAGGTGGATTTGTAGTTTAAGCAGAAACATGTTAAGCTAGGTAGTGGAAAGTTTTAGCATAGAAAAGTTTGGCTAGAGAATTTGTTACAAAGGTAGTAATAAGTTATAAGGTGCAGTACTGTAAGTCTGTGTGTCGTTACAGGACTGGTAATGAAAATCCTCACTGCGGCAAAACGTGTAAAACAAAATAATTAACGATTGGTTTAAAGACACTAACAAATTTGTGACAGTAGTTTATTGGCTAATAAATCTATGTAAGATTTTGTAACTAGAGATCTTGCGACTACTGACCTCTGACGAATGATGTGAAGACATTCTCACCCTCTCTGAGACTGATGAAGATAAGAGCAATAAATCATGCTTTAAGGGGTCTCTCACTGGTCCTGTCTCTCGCTTAATCCCAATAATGTGTCAACTGTGTTTTATTTTCCCATCTCCTTAAGCTCAAAGTGGGTCTGGTGAGGCTGACCTTTCAGGACATCATCAAATATGCAAGCACCTTGTACTTGCTATCAACCACTCTTGACTCTACAATTCCCTTGTGGAAAAAAAATAAGGCTGAAAAGCCCTTCCAGCTGTGCTGATGTACCACTCGTGTTCACAGCAGTGACAGACAAAGGGGTTCCAGCCTGGATGATTCAGACACCCTACAGCAAACTGCAGCCCTGCCGTAGGCCCCAGGTAAAGAAGCTTTAAACCAAGTTGTGCAGCCACATCCTGTAGCTCGCATTTGCTTCATTTTGGATCACAGCACTCAAAGGAAAGAGATAACTAATGGAATGGGAACCATCCACAAAGGGCAAAATTAAGAAGATGTCTTGGAAAGAAAACAACTGCTAACTGAGCAATTTATCTTCATTAGGGTCTTTGAGAAAAGACAGTGAGTTTCAGCATTGTGAACGAGTATTTCACCCACACTATGGAAGCAGTGAAATGGGTAATGAAACAGCAGAGACAAGTACAAATGGACTGCTTCAAGTTCCTAATTTAAAGATCAAATCCACAAACACCTAAGCTTCAGCCTTTAAATTTTTTTTTTAACCTTAAGTAAGAAATTAAATCAATTTCAAAACTGCATCACCAAGGAAACTGCTTCAGTGGATAGCTTAAATATTTCATTTTGTTTTTTCAAAGTGAGTATTAAAATCTCTGGTTTGCCATTGTCCTGCACAGGCTGGAGTCGTTAGCAGGCAGCAAGAGGGAATTTATTGCTAACATGGAGAATTAATCAACGTTGGAACCTGTGAGGTTGCAACCAAAACCAGCGCAGATGAGGATCCACAACAGCACACTGAAATGGGCAGACTTTGCTTTTCCACTCAGGTGATTCAGCGCCCAATTTTCTTGCCAAACTAGCCTACTGGCAGGTCCTCCTCTTAGACTTGAAGTGTTTAACACTTGATTTTTAATATCTAAGGTAGTTGCCTGGTTTTTAACCTCAGGGAGAAGTTGAGCCACCAACCTCAGACACTGGTCTGGCCTTAGACCATTCTTTGGCACTGGGTGTTTCAATGAGGTGAATCTAATCCCTCACATTCAATCAAAACCAGCTCCTTGCTGCAGTGATTTGATGTTTATCAGTCACTATCTGTCCACAATTGCTTATAAACAACATCTATTATATAATAAAAATGCTACTACTTAGAGGAATGATATTGCTTTTTAAGGAATATCTCTGTTTTTGCTTCCCAGCCTCTACACCAAATAAAATACTAACAGAAGAGTATCAGATGCCAGGATGAGACCCTTTCAATCATTTATCAAGTAATGGCTTGTATATCGTGACACAAATAGATCACTTTTGCCTCTGCATAAAATTCTGCTTTCCTTAAAATTAAGCTGACTAGAATTTCTCAAAGCCTTGTGCCTTTTAAAACACATGCAGTAAAATCATCTGTGGAAAAAATTCATTATGCAAAATATGACACTAACAATAAATCAGCTGTCCCATGTGCTGTTCAGCACTGCAATAAAATTATGTACCTTGAATAATGCAGCAAGCCTATAAATTTTTGTATGACTTCACAAGCTTCTGCAGAGTAATTCACATATACTTCCCTTTTTCTCTGTAAGTCAAGAAACATGCCTATGCTCACATGCTAGTCCAGGAGACAACTAAAGACACATCCCACTGGTCACAGGCTGATTCCATTCATGACATTAAAGTCCTGGATTAGTTCTGAGGCAGAAAAATACCTTTTGTTTGATTTCTTTACTGATCCAAAGAGCAAGCAAAGCCACAAACTCAAATTACAACGTGTAACATCTCAGGGAAATCCTACTAAAGTAACACTGAGCATCACGTGGTGGCAAAATGAAATTCAGTGTTGTACATACAGGCTTAAATACATGGAATATGCTCACAGGAGTAGGAAAAGGAGGCAACATGTTTAACCTAGCAGAGGGGCTGCAAGGCTTAAAGGTCATTAAGAAAAAACAGAGGCACTGCTGCTAAGTCAGCCATTGTACAATAAACCCTCTGCTCTCTGCCATGGGAAGCACACTTTTATTTTGGTTTGGGTTGTGGGGGTTTTTAAATGGAAATCAAAAAAAACTCTGTAACTTTTAAAATATCTCTGCCTGTACATGAACTAATGTACATGTCCTACATTTCTATCCAGCAAATTCTGAGCTGTTTTGAAGACCATGTAAACACCAAGAATATATCCACAAAGTAATGGGTTTTGTTCAGAATCATTAACCTTAAAGAGCAAATTCACAACTGGTGAAATCTGCCATGTCTCTCCAGACACAGCAGCCTTTTACCCAGTTCTTATAGGTACATCACAAAAGTAAAAATACTGAGCCAGGCAATACCATCCAGATCTTGAATTATAAATAAGACAGCAGCACATTTCTCTGCTGTTCTTCTTTTCAAAACAGCCACAGAATAATAAATCAGAACATCATTTGAAATTGATGGAGTTGTGTCCTGGGTCCAGAATAGTACCTGAGGTGCCTCTAAGCCCTCCTGGTATTCCAGTTCCAGGTATTCAGTACAGGCTCTACTTGGCCACAGAATGAGCAAGTAAAGAGGTCACCACAACAGTGATTTAATTTTGTAGCTATTACTGAAAAAAACCTTCAATTTCCTCAACAATCACCAACCACCTGGGATTAGGTCAAAGGAAAAACTAGTGGAATTACAGTCAAAAGAAGATAAACTGACTGCTAACCAGTTGTTACTGGTTAATTTATAACAGTTAAAATAGTTGAGATTACAAAAAGTAGGAATTCTAATAATCCAGCTTCAGAGTTTACAGGAACACAGGTTGGCTGTCCCGCACCTCTTATCCAACAACTTATTTTGCAAAATTAAAAGTTTTTCAATCCTTAGTTTTAAAAGCAAACAAACAAAAAGGCAGTTGAAAAAACCATGGAGTCTCACTTTAATATTTGCATTTATCTTCATTAAGGCAGCATTATTTTTAAAGTTACAGTTATGAGGAAAAATAGCTTTGCTGAGGTCATACCACATTGTATTATTTTTCTGTATTAAACAGATTTCTTTCTCAAGTAACTGATGATCCTCTCTACATCTCCCTTAACACTACAAAAATCACACAATCACTTATTTTACTTGTACATCAGTAATGGCCTTCCTATTTCCCCCGCAGACAAAATGAGAAAACCAACATTAGTTACACTCCTGGCTGGTGCTCTCCAGCATGTGAGCATCT
>VXBB01003815.1:55576-114627 GCA_013399915.1 Illadopsis cleaveri
TAAAAAAAAAAAAAAACAAAAAAACCAAAACGGTGCAGTAAATACATTTTTTATTTCACACAGGTAAAGCACACAGGCAGTACAGCAACGCTGTATACCACCCAGATCTAAGCACAGATGTTTCCCAGCTCCAAAGAACTGGAAAGAAATCAGAAATTAATTCTTAGGCATCAAGATTGTTAGGTGATTTCCCAGTGAGCGAAATGAAAGTCCAAATGCACCCAGATAAATGCCATCTAACCCTGTGGCTGTTTGCTAGTGCTCGGCTCAGAGGTGTATAGTGAAACCAAAAAAATGGGAATCACAAAGACTCAAGAAAATGATAGGTTGGGCAGATTTTTTTTAAGAGGTAGAGAATTCGTTTTTTCCAATCAATTTTTAAAAATAAAACCAGCTTATTGAAACACCCTCCATCACTTTCCCCTGCATCTTCACCTGACATACGAAAAAAAGAGTAAAAAATTGAGGTAGGCATGAGACTTTACTAAAAAGAAAGCAGCCAAATGAACTTCTGTTTATAATAAAGACACTGCTTCATGATTCACCTCTTGGCATTCTTAGCCTGCCCCACAATTTTCAGGTTGATGGGGAGGAAACCTGAAGCACACCACCAGTTGTTAATTGCTCAGAGCCAGGGCTCTGAAGGCAAAAGCACGTTAACCTACAGAACTGAGATCTATTTCTGCTCAGCCAAACATTCCTTAATTTTCAGAGGGGGTGCACAAGAACCTTTAAGCTGTACCTACCACACACCAAGGAGGTACGCTCATAGGGAGCCATAAGGCTAAGGCAATAAAATCAGTAAAAATAAAAATAAATTAAGCAACAGGTTGCTGTCAAGGATTTTCAAGACAAGTGGCAAATTTAAAGCCTTAAATTATGGAGTGAACTCTTTGGTTTCTTTAATTCAAGGGGAAATGAAAAAGGGGAAAAAAAGGCACATAAGTTGTTAGAGATATATGAGTTCCTGGGTTACTTTATTATAATAGGAAACACAAATTGTGCAATGACTTCTACCAAAAAAGAACTCTGAACACACTTTTCATCTAGTTTTAGCATTCCATTTTATTAAAAACCTGGCCCACATTCCCCTTCCAATAGATAGTTTTCCCTTTCAGATACTTTGATTATGCATTAGTTTGACCAACTGAAGTTGAGAGACTAACAGAGGTATAAAGCTAGCAGCAGAGAAATGAGGTCCAAGTCCATTATTCTTAGATATGTCCCTGTAAGGAGCAGCTGACAAGTCCATCAATACATCAAATATGTGCTTGCTGGGCACTGAGCTGCAGTAAAGGTTGTGTTTGCAATGTTTTGATGGCAGCCAGCACTTAGAGCCTCTTGGAGGGATAAGCAGGAAGGGAAAGGGAACTAAACTGTTGGAGTTCTAGAAACTTAGAATTTGAGGTTTTGGTGTATAGTAATACACATGAGTCAAGATGGAGGATTCTGGGTGTTGTCTAAGTCCGTCTTCTTCACCTTCTTCATGGGTTTAGCTGGTTTTCTGTAACTGGTTACTAAAGTCTGCATTGCAGGCTTCAAGTGGTTAGTTGTTGGGTTTAAAATAAAAATAATTTAGGTGGCATTTCATAATTGGACAGGTTGTCCTTGAAAAGACCTGGTAAAGATAAAGAAGCTCTCCATTTTACCTCATTTTTCTAGCTTGCTCATGGCTTGTGAGTCTGTAAATACTGTCAATAGATAAGACACAACAAGCATTCCAAGTCCGAACTCGATTCCACGTTTCCCGTGTCTTTCATCTTGACCTCGGCAGAGATAAAGAAACCAGAACTGTAACACTAAACCATCCTGCTCCTGCCAATGAACCCAACATCTAGCAAAATCTGCCATGGGCTCCTCTCATCAAACATAGCAAGATCCAGATCACACCCAGCATCAAGGTCTCTTAAACAGCACGTGGGAAATAAGGGAGAAATATTTTTCCATCCCTGTAAGAAAATCTATAGCTCAGAGGCTGCAATACAAACTCAGCAGTCCTTCAAGCCTAGTAATTTAGCATGACATGGTCTGGCAAGGAGTTGTCACTCATGCTGGGAAAGCCAACCCTCCCCTGTAGGCACTGGCACCCACATCACAGAGCCCATAAAAACTGACAATTATCAGCAATGCTCACAGCAAAGGGCAGGAATACTGGACTTGTGGTTGCAATGGCACTCAGAAAACAAACATGTTCAAGATGACCACTTCTAGAGGCTACACACACCTACTGTCACAGAACAGCCAAACTGTGGCTTTGCAAAGAGGGAAACCAAAGTGGGTTAGGTGGTTTTGGGGGTGACCTACAACAGAGAGATCTGGTCCATGTGGGTTTAGGACAGAGAAAGCTAGTCTGAGGATGCACAGAAAGTGAAAGCAGACAAGAGAGAAAACTGGTTGTGTATCTTCCTTCTCATGAGAGGCTTCTCAGCTGACAAGGGAAGAGAACTGTTAACAATCACACAGCTGGTGTTTTACCCAAATTGCATGAATATGGAAGACAAATGAACACATAAAATTGATATTGTAGATGAAGTGAAAGGAGGTGAAAATTTCAAAGAAATTCAAAATACATAATGCAGACTATTACCTACATTTCCTCTGTCACAAATAGCAAACAGAGCTTGATTTACAATCCTTGGAGTTAAAAGGTCTTGAAGACCCATTGTGTTTTATTCCAGTTGTATGCTGACCTCATTAGCATCCCAGGGGAGAATTAATAATGTGACTAATACCTGTCAAGACATGCTGTGCTTTCAGGGATTTTAATACACCAATTTAGATGCTTTGGCATTAATTAAAAAGTTTGCATTTCTTATTCCACGTGGAATCAGCTAAATCCAAAATTACAGAGAAAAAAGGTGGAATCTTCAGAATTTGCTCATGTAAATCCACACCTACTAAATTTTTCAAGTATTTAAGATTTTAAATAGTACATGATCATTCCAGGTTCTTCCGTTAAAGATTAGTATATTTCATCACAGCTAATGTTTTCACAGTGATTTACTGGATGTTTAAATTCAAGAAGTGTCCTAGACATCATGAGATGACTGACAGAAAGATTCACAGCTACATCTGTCAGACATGGTATCACGGTTGACTAATCCTGCAAATGAGTTAAGTGCCACTGAATTAAAGTGATTTAGTTTCTCACAAGAAGGAATTCTAAAAATTGAAATTATGAAGTCCTTGAACACAGCACAGTCTTCATCCTCACCTTTGTACATATTTAAACAGAGATTCACCTAATTTAACAAAAGTCAGAACAGAATTTGCCTGAAAAACATTTCCGACAATTCCCAATCTACATCACTGCTTACAAGTGAGAGAGCACAGGGAATGTGTGACTGGGATATCCACTACCACATACATTAAAGTTTCACAAAACATCTATACAATACTGGAAGAAGTCCAAGTTTCATCAAATACAAGCTCCTGTTCCACAGGAAAACATGTTATCCCAGGCAGTCAGGTTTCCACAGCCCTCAGTATCATTATTGGCTCTGCTGAAGTCTATGCCTTTTCCTGTAATGCTTAAAAAAATTTTTAAAAAAGGCAATGCAAAATAGAACAAACATGAAAAACCTGCTATTTATATGATCTGTCAAATTGGTGATTTTAACACAAAAACTATCATTGACTTCAATGTGGCCAGCATTTTATTAGACATTGTGCACTGCTATTCTATAGGAAATGTTCATTATCCATATTGCTTCTATTTGGAATAAAACAGAAATTATGAACATTATTCTTGAATCAAAGAAATCTGAAAGAATGCAGGTGTCTAAAAATAACTACCTAGGTAGCTGCCAAGAAGTAAAATATTAATGTGGAGAACATATACGCATACAAATAAAATCAAACAATGCAAAGCAAACAACTATGCCAAGAGGAAGTCCCAGGACAGAAAAGATTGAATTAATTTCAAATTAACCAAATTAATTTACAGGTACAGTGAAGGGGAGGTGTTTAAAGTACTGGAAATCATCTGCAGCTTTATTTACTGTATTTATGCCATTTTGATTTCACAAAAGAAAGGGCACAACCTGTGAATTACAGGTCTCCTACACTCCTTTGCTTTGCAACACTGGCTTATCCAGAGGGCTTGGCCAAAACTCTCCTTTTAAAACCAGTTGAAAGTCCAGTAGTTAAGAGTGGGTTTGTGACTTTCCTTGCCAAAATCACCACTGGGCCCAAAAAACTCTCCCTAAATCCCATCAAATTTTGATAAAGCTTTGTGAGGGAACAGTGTTCTCCACATGCACCATCTAACTCAGATTTCCCTGGTGATACCTTGGTAATCAAAAATAACTACAGCATGAATTTTAATTAAGTTGCATCTAAATGTTGGTGGATATTCAGGGATTTCCACACTGGCTGGCGCCTTCAAAAATATCAGCAGCTAAAATAACTGGTCTTTGAGAAACAGAAAACTAAAGTTTCAAATGGAAAAAATCTTAAAAAACTGTTTGGGCCATTTTCAACACAAAATGTATTACTTTCATTTTGGGGAAAAGGAAAGCTCTTTCCTTCAGCTTGTTGAACTTGGTTTTAAAATTACGTGGTGCTCACTGCTTCCAGGGGACCATGTGTCTGACCTTCTTCTCCCAAGTGCATAATGCATCACAGTGGGATTTTGTTGCTGCTGTTTTAATTCAGCACACACTGCATGTCAAATATTTAGAATTAGGTTGAACCGATCCAAAATAAAAATATTTTACTTTCATTTTCCCATGGACACTTTAATTTTTGTAAAAAGGAGAAACCCAAGAGAGAGGCACAAGCCAATTCGAAAAGCACCAGCCAGAGCTGATGCAGAAATGTCATCTGCTCTTTCATCCTTGAGCATTTCTCATCTCAACAATCTTAATTTACTTTCCACAGATGATGCCTCAAGTGAAAATTAATACTAGTGCTTTATGATTAAAGCAATTAGCCACCTTGCACTTTCCCAGTGTGCAACTGATTAAGTGCATTGATTATAGAGAAAAATAAATGCTGCAGACAATGAGGGGTTGTTAGCTTGCAAAGTAAGTATCCTTGGCACCATCTCACATTGCTTGCACACCAGGCACACACTTAACTTGAAAATCATCCCTTTCAGGTGGTTCTAACATAGAATAAAGCGGGAAACTCTTTGCAGCATACGTTGATCTGAAAATAATCTCGGGCAAATGCAACTACAATATGTGAGTACCTCTGATTCCAAAGAAACAGTGTTCTGAGGCTATTTTATAGCCAGGATAAATCAGTGCATCCCCCTGGGGAGGCCAACATCAGCAGAGTGGTGCCAATTCCAGCTGATGGTACTAAGCACCAAGCCCCAGATCCTGACAAGCATTTCAGGGCACAGATCTCTTAAAATGGCCTTTAGCAAAGACATTCACGTAACTTTCAGTGGAAGAAATCCAGTTTTCAGCTGTAAACACAGCCCTGTGACACAAATCATCTGTCCTTAAGGCAATCACACCTCCCTCACAAGTCACAGCCTCCTTTTGCAGAAAAAGCCTCTTTCTGTGCCCTCTGGCCATATGAAATAACCCAGTGGAAAAGCAGCCTTTTAATTCTTTTTGCTGCTCCATCTATTTGATAAAGTTGAAAGCTAGAGATTATGATTACAGATTTTTTTTTTTAACCTTTCATTAAATAGGAAGACCCTGACATCTCTTTTACACAGGCTTCTCTCCCCCATTGGCAGTGCTCTTGTTAAGCAGCAATAAGGTACAGGGCAGAGGAATTGTACAGTCATCTTATTTAGGCTTTAGTACACCAGCACCAATGACATGTACCTTTAATAACAGTTACTCTTGGGAGCAGGGAAGGACTGTTTGTAGGAGCCCATTATGTTTTCCAAGATTTGAAGCATTTTCTGTATGTGACTAATCCAGGACATCCCTCCAGGTACATTGAGAACCTTTTATGCCTGGCTGATATGATCAGAGAAGGCATCATCTCTTTTTTTAGCCTTTAATTATGTTCTGAGAATAAAAAAATAAACAACAGAAAAACAGTTTGCACAGAACATAGAAATGAGCCCAGAAGCTGATCCTTCCACAGAATAACAACAAAAAAAAATCCATGTCTGAAAGAAAATTTCATTCTTTCCCCAGTAACTTCTAATTTTTGCCAGTGAAACTTTATTGTCATGCATGTCCTGAGTAATATTCTAAATGCTAAAATCAGCCTCTGAGCTGCCAGAAGCCACCTGAGCACCATAAACAGCCCAACAGAAAGCCATCAGTTTTGACTGCTAAGGCATCAGTCAGCCCTGCATTTAAACAGTTAATCCATCCTTCCATCCTGGCAATAGAGAGGCTTCATTCTGTCTCACCAACTTCTTAGAGCAGATTGTGGCAGAAATTTCATCAACAGCCTTCATCCATCAGTGTTCTAACTGAATTTTCAGTGCTTAGCAGAAGGATATATTGTGAATTTATCCCAGGGTTTGGTTGGTAATTTTTAGGTCTTATGCTAGTGTTTTAGAAAACCTGTTAGCAAGAACCCAACTCCAAAGCAACAGCAAAAAACCCAAAAGAAACCAACCAAGCCCAAATCTAATTAGTGATGGGCTGAGACAGGTTTATCCTGTTCTTTATTTTTTGATAATAAATGCTTTTTTTAACATTACAATTAAAAACAGATGCTAGCAATGATGATCAGCACATGGAGTTTGCCCATAAAATACCTTTAATGTATCAGAGGCAAAGGTTTATTGAAATGAAGTCTCCAGTGCATGTGCTCCATAACCCTTTGAAATGCAGCAGGAAATGCAGTTTAACAATCTCAGGGTCTTTTGAAAATCATGCCATGGGAATCAGATGTCATAAAGCTGCCTGAAATCATTCCCTGACACTAGGCCAGTGTGAACTTGACTCTCCTGTGGTTTGTGCTTATAACCCCTGAGGATTCCCTTGGTTCATATTAAGTGCAGAGACACCGGGAGCTTTTCAATGTCTTCAGAGTGTTTCCAACAAATTTTGCTCCTGGAAGGGTAACATTTTTCTCCTCAACAGTTACATGTGGAGTCTTTTGGACTCAGGAAAAAAATCAGCTGGGATTTCAGGGTGGTGGGTCACCAAGGCCAAAGCTGTGGATCAATAAATGGCAGTGGAGCTTTGTCAGCTCTACAAAATCCCACAAGTAGGCCCCAGAGATTTTTAGGGGAGATACTGATGGTTTGTACTGGTAAATCACTTAGATCAGGCTCATGACTGCCAGAACAGTTTGCTGGTCCTTTTTGTGGTGTGCAGGGAGGCCAAAGCACATCCAGAAATTCATGGTAATGAAAGAAAAATAGACTTTCTAAAAGTAAGAAGATCCTTCCTGCTGTTGCTATGCTTTGCTGCACATATTGCAGTGAGAAATTTATTGCCTGTACTATTTTTTATTCCTTTTGTGGCTGTAAAGATTATTCAATGATGTTTTTGTTCCTCTAGCAAACAATGGCAAATGCAGCTCAGAAGAGAAGTGGAACATTTCCCTGCTTCACTGCTTATGTGATAAGATAATTATTCCAAAAATATGCTCCCACTTTTCAGCAAGGTGGGGGGAGCTGTTATGGCATTGGCTGGAGACAAGTTATCAAAAGTTATGAGAGAGAGACTGCTTTGTGTTTGGAGATGCTGACAAAGTGGAAAGAGGAGATAGGTTAAGACCATCTGAATGAGAAATGACAGAAGATGACAGAAAATTTTGACTAACCCTGAGGTAAATCCAAAAATTCCTCCCTCACTCCTTACATAGGGCCTTTCCTGAGTAAAAAGGAGCTTGAGTTTGTCACTCCAGTTTGAGTGACAGGACCTTGGAAGATAAGGCTGCACCATAAGGACTCACAGCACAGAGAAGAAAAGAGGAGGTTTGGGAAAGGCCAGCTATGAAGCACTGCTCAGGTTGATGCTTGTTTGCACATGTTAGAATTCTACAGAGCTCAAAACCTTTTAAATTGCTATCTATTACTAAGAATTGCTGATTGATTCCCATTCTTCGTGTATCAACACTTTGTGAAAATGTTACCTGCCCACAAAGTCACCTCCAGTTTTCCTACAGTGTTTGTCTTGCTCTCTCTCTCTCCCTAGGTTTTTTGAAACAAGCTTTCAGCTTCAGGCAGACTTCAGACACTGAAATCAGCAATTTTTTACTCCTGGCCTGAGCCTCTTGGAGGGATCCTGATTTTTCTAACTACTGCTAATCAGGGACAAACCCACTTAGAGGAGATGATCAGCTCCCTGCTGCTCTAAGTGGGATAATGCTGCTACACTGCCCTTCACCAGCAGACAGTGGCCAAGGATAAAATACCACAATAAAAAACAGATAACAGAGAGAGTTCAGCTTATGTTTCTGTTTGTGGCACAACAAATCCCCATTTTCTTAGTTTTTTCTTTAAAATAGTTTGCTATGTCCATCCTCAACAGCTGCTTTTTTCCCCTTTTTATTAGAAATATCTCAGATGCAGCTCCTGTAACCTGACTTTTCTTTCTTGTTCAGATGCTGTATCTTGGAGAAGTCAGTCCTGAAAATTGCTGGGTTTATATGTACATTGTGATCTGAAAGCAAACCACGGCGTACATTAGGCCCCAGCTTTTTAATTATCAGTTCATAATGAAGGGCTCTCCTCGTGGTGAAAAAAATAATTTCCTGAAGGTTTCCAAGGTTCCCTGCAGGGTTTCCAAGGCTTGGAAGAAGAAAATACAGATCATTTTGACAATGAGGCTCTCTGCATTCACAGTGTAGAATGGAAAATTCCAGCTCTGCCATAACCCCCTGATCCCAGAAAAGCAAGTAGCTACACTGCAGCAAGCTGGAGGTAATGCTGGGAGAGCAGTCCACCCACACTGTGGGCAGGCACATGTCTTTCCATGTACATAAAGAGCATTAAAACCAGAAACGGATGATTCAAGCAGTAAATCTTAAAAAAAACTACAAAGAAAAATACGGATGGAAGTGCACTCCATATGATAGGTCAAAGTTCAGCAGTCTTAAGAGAAAATATGAAGTTTTCTTCTTTTGAAAGGTCTTTCTCTTCCCTGACCCTGCATTTCGTCCAAGGGCTAACCTCCATTAAACTATTCAAGCAAGAAAACCCAGAAAGTCAAAATCATAAAGGCCAAATTAAACTGAGGAACCAAGGCCAAGGTTTTACACTTGAAAATGCCCAACTGCCAAACCTACCACCTTTGAGACTGCTCTCAATTTTCCAAGCAAGATGTATGGAATTTGAATTTCAGAATTAAAGCCTGGAGGTCTTATCTTCTTTAAGATCTTGCACATGGGATTTCTGCTGCTCTTTTAATGACTGTCTTGCCAACCAGCCATTTGCTTCTGCATTTTGTATTAGCCAGCTAATCTTCTCTTTTCCCTCCACAGCCTGATCACTGCTACAGTACAGAACCTCTCCTCACATGGACAAAGTCACTCCTGCACAAATCTTTTCAGGTCCTCATTTCAAAGTCAGTCTCCTAACAAGTCTTCCATGATTGCCATTAAAGGTTTGATGACTACATGTCCAGACAGCTTTTCTTTCCAATTTTCATCCCAATATCTCTCAACTCTCAGAAATCTCTCCAGCTCCTAATATTTCAGGATTTCTACCATCATGTCTGTGCATTGTCCTTCTCTGTGTCATTTACCATTCATTTCCACAATACTCACTATTGCCACTATAAAACCAATATATTTCTGCTAAACCTGACAAATATTTATCCATCAAACAGAAAACATTTTGGAATTAAAAGAGAAAACACTGTATTACTGTTCTGTACTACAGAATCTAGTTTTGATTTCTGAGCATGGTCATAAATTCACTATTAACAGAACTGCTATATCAGGTATATTGTGCACTTTTTGCTTGTCTATTTGAAACACGGTTTTTAGAAACAGAATATTCCCACATACTTTGTCCACACTTGCTGCTGAAAAGTCAACGTAGAGCATGTGCTTTGCCCACATCACATGCTAGAACATACACAGAGCACAATTCCTGCAAAGAAAAAGGCTGCCTTTTACAAATTTCTTTATTTCTATCAATTTATGGGAACATCCAACTGAGTTATTTCACTTGGGAGAGAATTCTGCAGTCAGGGCACAGGATTTAATCAGCTGCTATTAAGCCTGTTCGCAAGGAGTGAAACTGGCTAATCTGTATTCTGTGGTCAGCTCTTTCCCAAATTCCTTCTCCAACGCCTTCTATTTTCACTTACAATCTACCAAATGTGCTTTGCTGCTTGCAACACAAACAGATTTTCACCCTGTGTGTTATTATGTTCCAAACTGCCCATATGTAAAAATGCCTTCCTCATTTTGGAGCTGCTCTACCCAAGTGGCTGATTTTTTTTTTTTCCCCAAAATCTCCAGCTCACCTTGTTCCTCTTTTCATTTAATTGCAATTGCAAATTAAACCACATTGCTCAGCTGAAGCAGCCTGGATTTCCCTCAGGAAGGGACCTGGAGATAGGAGTGCTAGTGCCAGTGGACAGTTTGAGGTAGACAAAGAGTTAAGACATGGAAAAACACTCCAGTCCAGAGGTCTGAATCCTGAGGTAGATTTGAGGAACAATCAATTTGCATAGCATGTGCTGAGAATACACAATCTTCCCTGCATATGCTTTGAAGCACTGGATCAAAAAAACCTGTTATAAAGGAATGAAACTGTTCCTGGAGGTTTCAAAGGCTAATACACGCCCTGCCACAGCCCACAGCTCCATGGCTCTTCAAGTGACAGGGGCATTCTGCATCTCAATAGCAGGACTTACAGCCAATTCACAGGTTGCTCATTTCCTAAATCCAATATTGCAAGCTGCAGCTAATGTGACACAGGTCTGTCATTCCTCCACAAAGAGCCTTGTCACCTTTCCATTCCTTGCACAGGTAGTCTGTGGGGGTGCATTTTTACAAGGTTTAATTTGTAATTTAAGTTGGATTCATTGTACACCTTTTTGTTCAGCCACTGCCCCACAGTTCACCTTCTGTTCAGTTAATGCCCTGCAATTCACCTCAAACGGTTCCTGCCCTGCAACCCTTGTTTTGTTTTGACACTGTTCTTGCCCATCTTAATTTTAATAACCCCCTGGTCTTGTCAATCATCTCGAAGCCTGTCCCAGAGTCTGGAAAATTCCTGAAGGGCCATCGAGGGATTGGGCAAAACCAGATTTTTCCCCTCCTATTTTTCCCCTGAATGGTTCTTGTGTACTTCTATTTTGTTTTTTACTGTACCCCGAGATTTTCCTATTGGTTTGCAATTATAAACATTCCTACGTTCGAATCCTCCCTTAAAAGCTATTGTTCCCTGAGGGTCGGGGTCTTTTCCACCAGGCAGACGCTCTGAGGGAAGGACCTCACCCCAGGGGTCCCCAATAAACCTCTCGTTGCCAAAAATTGGGAAGAGTCCCTCCTTTCTTCCACCGCCATCGACACTCTTGGTCGACCAGAACCCACAGGATTGTTTTTGGTGCTGGGGCTAACCGAGCCGACGATACAGGCAGCCAGCCAGCCCACAGCTACAGCAGTCCCATTTTTAGTCTGCTTCTTTCAGTGGGAAATGTATTATCACTAAGGTCAGGAGTCCAGCTGTACTGCTGTTCTACTCTCTGTTTAAAATTTTGTAGCAGAGGGACTATAATAACAAGAAAATCCACCTCCTACAGAAAAGGTCAGCGTGAACTTACGTAGTTTGATGCAAGATCTGGATGCAGATAATCAATTCCTGCAAGAAGACAATGACAGAACAGAAAGCAAAGGTTAGGAGTTTCAAAAAAGATTTTCTAATAATCACAGAACAAGATTCCGTTACAACCAGAGGAAAATAATAATGGTGAATAATGCAACTGACTGAAGTGAGATTCCAGTTTTTAAATGTGGACTTTTCCATCATTTATGCCAAAATCCAGATGCCATATGAAAAAGTGAGCTCAATGACAAAGCTTACTGTTTTGCAGACTGGATCACATTTACTTATAAGGATTAGCTTAAATCATAATTTCTTTTTGTATGAGTTTTATCACCTCAAAGCATACCAAAACTAACAAGACTGGTAAGCACTGGATCAGTACAGGATAGAAAAACGAGTATTTTTAACCACTGCAAACTAGAAAATTACCTAGAGTAGACTTGGGGTGATCACTAAGGCCAACATTTCAGATTACATGAATGAAAGAGAACTTTTAATATTGGCTGAAACCACTTCAGCAAATATCTGTGTATAGGTTCCACATTTTGGTAGCGTGCTAAAGATTCTAACAGAGCACTGGTGTGTAATATACTCATTCTATTGCATGGCCTCTTTCTACACATGGCAAATGTACAAATCCCAGCAGATGGTGTAACAGAGGCAGCAGATCTACACTCAGCTGGGATAAGATCACCTATTACATACAAAGAAATGGCCACCAATCTCATGCTACGTTTTCACCATCACCTCTCTCTACCCTGTTTCTCCAAACACCTCACCATTACATGCTATACTTTATTTGCAAGGAGAATGCCATGTTACCATAGTAATTCTGATGGAAAGATTAATTCTCATTTTGTAGGGTCCTTAGCACTAGGCTTGCATTGGGAGACCCTTGTTACTGATCCAAATGGTAGATGGACAATAAAACATCTCTATGAAGAATCCTGTTATTCAAGCTGTCTTTTTTAGAGTTATTGGAAACAAATTATAAGGCAAATTACTCCCTTCTCTAAAAGCTCTATCTGATGGACCATCAGTTTTATTGACGCAAAGCTCAAACATTGCCATCGTTCCCATCACAGTCATGCCTTGCTAATCTGAAAGCCAAGTCCTGCCTCTGGGAGATCTGTGAAATTGTGACACAAGAGATCATCTCTCAGATGAGACTGATCTTCAAGGCCTTCTCCAACCTGGACCTGAACACTGCCACAACCTCCCTTGGCAACCACTTACAGTATCTCACCACCTTCATAGCAAAGGATTTCTTCCTAAGATCCAGATGTCTGAGTTTGCTTTCTTACTTCCACAAAAACCTCGCCATAGGAGTAAGCAGGTGAGGAACAGAGAAATAAGTGAGGGCAGATCCCTAGAAAACATATCTGGATGCAGAAGTTTTATTTATTTTTAATATTATTCAGCCCCATTAAAGGAAAATATTCAAATTTTTTTCCAAAGAAGAGTGTTGAGAGACTGCATGGAATTCCTGTATTTCAGCAAACACCCACAAGTAGAAGAGCTGTAACTTCTCCTTTTATTTTCATCTTTCCTGAACTTAAGTCTGAAACTAGTAATGTATCTAATATGCAGACCCTCATGTACATTAAACATGAAAGTGTTCAATAATTTCAGCTATCAAGGATGACTTTGAAAATAACGTAATCCAAAAAATATTTTCTTAAGTATTTTTTGCACAGCAATTACATCCTCCAGTCAGTGCCAACAGAAGTCAAGGAGAGTTTTTCCTTAGGTTTAATGGCCTTTACAGTGTGTCCTGAAAGATATCTGAGTGATAATTGCAAACTACTTCTAATGCTTGGATATCCATGTTTCAGTACCCTTATCTTTGTATCATATTTTCCCTGAAGATCTCAAAGTATTTATGGAAGGCTGGCAGTCTCACCACTAAGCAATTGATTATTAATTTTTAATCCTTTTTTTTTTTTAAAACTTCAATTACATGAAAAAAGTCTACTTCAAAGTATTAAATTAGCACTCAGTCTTCACTTACCATCATCCATAATTCCTATGGTTACTCCCTTCCCTGTGTATCCCAGCTCCCATGCTTCAGCTACATTAAGGTCAAGTCCAGGAGTCCCATCTGCTTGACCAGTGTTAATCTAATACATCAGTGAAAAAAAAGATAGTTTTTTTTACTTGACTGACATTATTTCCACAGCTACTGGTTTTTCCTTTTATGTCTCTGCATGCATCTTTGGTACAGAAAATATATTCCATATGTTTTTGGAGTACACATCTGTCCATAATTGTATCTACTGCAATAATGCAGCTGTAAAAAAAAAAAAGAAAAAAACCTGAAAAAACCCAACACTGGCAAAATTCAATTTTTTGTGCTTTATAAGATTTGGTTAAACACTGAATCTTTTGGATCCCAAAAAAAGGCTTTGCTACTCAACATGTCAGCCAGTGGGTCAATCCAGGAAAAAAGTCAGAACAACTGATTTTACAGAGGACTTTTTTATGAGCAGGAAATACTTTCTTCCTGAAAGCAGGGATCTACTGTATAGCTTCCTAAATTTTTGTTATTTTTATCACTGCAACATTTTGATTAACTACCAGAAAATAAGTGAATTAATCTTCACTTTAGTTTATCCTCATCAAGGATAAAATCCCATCATGCTAATGTGCCCCCAATTAATTCGAAAACTCTTGCTTTAGGAAAAAAAAAGAACAACTGCAGCCACATTGGATGGATTCATGAAAAGTAAGAAATGGATTAAGAGGAAGAAATATTACTCTTAAGCAAAAATATAATTCTTAAGTTAACAAGGCAGTACTGCATTTACTATTTCATCATAAATATGTTGCAACAATAAAACTGACCAGAATTACTTCATCAACTTTTTTAAAAAAAAAAAATCATTTCAGTTCCAAATAAAAATATAGGATTTCTTTTATGACTAAAGACTTTTCCCTACAAAAATATGACAGAGAAAAACTGAAACAATTTAGCAAAATATGAATTTCCTTTGACATTAGCTTAAGCAGAAAATCACCAGTTTTCAGCTGTTCTGTTTTTGACAAAAGAAAATATATTCAAATTTCCATAAGAAAAGCTTTAATTTTGCTAGCAAATACCTTAAAATCTTTTGTTGTAATTCCATAACAATATTTTACCTGGCAACAGCTCAAAGACATGATTCATATGCAGTTCTAGGGGGTCACATCAGCACACCAGTAATGCCCCCCAGGACATCAATACAGTTCTCTTTCAAGCCTTCTAAGGATCCTTCCATTGACTGAAATGAAATTTATCTCTTGAAATGTGCCGGATCTTCCCAATATAAAAAGGGGGACAATTAAAACCAACACAACAGAGCCTTAGATCCATTCCCAAGTCCTGCATTTGGAAAGAACTGTTGGAAAACTCTGCAGCTGCACAGAATGGCTTGAATGACAATTATTTAGCTATGATTACTGTGATTTTTCTCTCAAAACTTACCAGGTACCACTGCTTTGTAAATAAAGGATCATTCATGTTGATGTCAATGTCATTGATGTCTCTATATCCTCGCTTCCTTCTGATGAAGCCCTCCTGCTGCACAGCTTTCCTCACCTGGAAGGGTTAATTTTTACACCATCAGCTCAGCATTCTTGACACAGATAAAAAGATTTTTTGAGACTTTTCCTCATGAGAGGTAAGAGTTATGAAAACACGCTCTTTGTGTTTGTGCCATTCATTTGCAACCTCTAAACCAGGGACTGACTCCAGTCACAATTTACAAAGAGGTAGAAAGTTCCAGGACTACTGCAACAGCTGTGAGGGGAAGAGATTCCCCCAGAGTGTCCTATCTGGAGAAAAGTTCAGCTTGGACATGTTTTAGACACCAAACAATCAGCACAAGAATGAGCCCCTCTCCAGCCATCACTATCATAAGTCTTCTGGCCATAGTTTTATTTTTCATTGCTATATGGTAAACTATAAAGAACAAAACTATATGGCAAAAATGCCACTAAACTGGCCACACTGGCTGAAGTGTAGAATATGAAAATACAGGTTATAAAACACTGGCCACACTGGCTGAAGTGTAGAATATGAAAATATAGGTTATAAAACACAAGTCATCACAGTTTTTTAGAAATCCTTTTCGCTATGCACCACAAATCCACAAGACATTTAAGGAAGCACTGTAGAATATAAGAAAAGTTAAACATGCAAATACCTTTGGAGGCAGGAACTTCAAATGTCAGTCTATAATCACCTTATTTGTACCCATGTAAAAGAGCATTCCTAAAGGAGACCACTCAGTGGTTGTAACTGGAGCTGTAATATGTACTAACATTCACAGACCTTGCAAAAGGTGCTGTCAACATTGGCACACTGATTTTGTACTCTTCAGCCTAACACCTGGAAACAAGATAGCTTGCAGAGTGACAACATTTAATTGAAAAAAAAAAAGAATCTAGCCTTCTTGATCAAAAAGGAATGCTTAAAACCATCAAGCACATGTTTAGGAGCAGCAAGAAGGCAATACGACCCCCTAACATTTACTTAGGTGTGCTCTTGAAAAGAATCCATGGTTGTAAAGTAAATCTAATAACTCAGAGAACAACTTGTACATGTGTGACTTTGGCATTTCAGATTAAAAAGGCATACACATGAGTTACACTGCAGTGTCATAGCAACTTTATATATATAGTGTTAGTCAAAATCAACAGAGGAGAAATTCATCCAAAGGTTCAATCAGATCTTAGGACAGTTGAATCATTCTTGGAGGCGTNCCAGAGAAAAAAAGATTTCAGGTGTTTGTGCTCCCAATATAAGCTTGCTGGCTCTGCAGGACCTGCCTGCATTAAGGCACTGAATTAAGATTAAGTGCAAAAGGATTTCTACTAATTAGAAAGCATTGCTTGGGAGCCCTGGCTTGTATTTTAAGACAACAGGGAGGAAGAGGGGGAGCAATTTGCAGAAATAGCACAGGCTGTTTTCCCTCTTCAGTACCATCTCATTTTTCTGATTTGCTCCATTTTCACAATACAACATAATGTATTTTTTGTATAACATTGTAATTTCCCGAGACAAGGAAATACACTCCTCAAAGAGGCATAATCTTTACTGAACTGAAAGCCCTCTGCAGGTTGTTTTCCAAATGTTTCACTTGGAGAAAGGGCATACAGGATGTCACCATCCAGAGACAGATCAGTCTCAGAAATTCTGGGACCTCTTTTTCACCACAAAAACAGAGGGAGTTTCCTCATATTCGCGAATGACAGGAAGGCATTTATAATTGAATCCAGAAAAGATTAGGCATTTTTGTTAAAAAAAAGAAGAGTTGAATATTTTGGAAAAGGTGTTGGTAGCTCTTCCCGTGAGCTACAAATTGCCTTGTAGTGTGATCTTAACCAGCACAAGGTGAGGACTTGCCTTTCTCCTCACAAAGATGTGTTCAGAAAGCAATGAGCTCAAGAACAGGTAACATCCATATAACTGCAGGGAAAAAGATCCTCAGAGAGCAAACTTGGAAAACAGTAATGCAAATCCAGTGAGCTGGGTGGAAAACTGCCCATTTAGGGCTGCTGACTCAGCAAAATCCTTGTCTTCCTGCCAGCTGTGTACCTACATCAGAAAATTGCCTTTTTTTTTTTTCCTGAGAAGGAAATTTCTGCTTTCATATCTAGTTAAGATCAGGAGAGGGACTGCATCTGATTCTGATTCTGCTTCTATTTCATAGTTTTCTTCTAAAAGAAGAATAGGCCTCTCCTGGACATCAGTAATCCAAAGCCATTATGTACCGCATCAAGGTTTCAAAAATGCATTCAAAACCACAAGACATGTCTGCATGTCCCAACAGTAGAAAAGTACTGGAAAACATTCTCATCTTGTAACATTTATATCCCATCTGCTTGTGTGACATTCAGACCTGGAACCCAGCCCTCAATCCCACTCACAATGCAACCTCATACCAGCTTTTAAATCCTTGTTTCTCTAACTGAAGCAGAAAATGCAGCATTCACAGGACTCAGGCTTTTGATAACAGTCACTAAATGATTCAAACCTGTGAAGTATGGTATTTATTTGAACCTAGTGGAACAACAAGATTTTCTTACAAAAATAGCATGAATTTTACGATCTCAAAATTAAGCTTGTTTATCTACAATAACAGCCTTTTGTTTATAACATTCTTAAATAGTTTATTCCTTTTTCATTAGGATACAAGTTTAAGTACAGATCAGAATCTGAGCATCTACTTTATTAGCATAGGAATAAATTATGAAAAAGTTACTAGCTGTGTTGCAAGCAGAATAAAGGTCATGTCTCAAAGGTAGCCCATGGATGCTAAGATCTTTACAAGGAAAAAAAAAAGGTTTCAGGTATTGATTTTTACTATACTTGTACTTATGCATGGTGCATAAAGTCACTTGGATGATAATAAAGCAGCAGGATACTGGGTGCAAAACCAATTAACAAAATAATCAATTGACTGCAGTACTGCTCTGGAAGGGCCAGGAACTGCAGCACTCAACTGTGCTCTCTGCTCCCATGAATGCCAAGACAATCAGCTCCTCATTTTAAAGGAACAGGGTTAATTGCACTGATGAGATCCTGCAGTTAAATGACTCTGTTATATTGAGCATAAATGACAGATTTACTAAACGATACCAGTGGGTGTACAAAAGTGGAACAGTACCCACAACCTGAACCTCAAATACCAAGAACTTCCAAACAGGAGAATTTGAATCACATTCCAGAGAAAGAAGGCAGTCCCAACTGATGACATCAAACAGGCATGTTGGAGGATTTAAAAAAAAAACAAACAAAAAAACCAACCAAACAAAAAAAAACCCAAACAAAAAAAAAAACCACAAAAAAACCCACAAAAAAACACAAACAAAACCAAAAAACACATAGCAGTGAGTTGCTCAATCAAAGGAAGTAATGGTTCTTTTTTCTCTAAAGCCTCAGGGTCAATACATGTCTGTTCCTCAAGGTGAAGTAAGAAGTGGAAACTGGCAACCTGTATTTTTGAAGAAGGGGAACAACAACTCTCCCTGAGCAATGAAAAAAACCTCAGGTGGTGAAATGACCATAACCCCTACTACTTCTTATAATCCTGCTCTGATTTTGCCAGTGCAATAAATTCAATTCATACCTCTAATTACAGCCTGTTTTACCTGCGATGTTTGACGAGTGATCCTTCCCAGTCCTTATCCCAACACATGAACCCTCCTGCATTACATTCTCTCTCCCCTGTCCAGCTCTGGAGAGGAGTGAGAGAGCAGCTTTGGCAGGTGCCTGGCATCTGACCAGGGTCAACTCACCACACACAGCAACGCAGAAAATTGCTCCATCTGCTCAATTTCAAACTTTCTGAGCCTATTTTGTGGCCCAGAAAGCACAAGCAGGGATATCAGGGGGCTTGTGAGTGTCACTGACCATCCAATTCTTACTAATAAAATGAGAGCTGCTCCTCTCAAGCAAAATAATGACTTTCAAAGGCTCTCATGGATCTCTCCACACATAGCAACTAGTCCCTGTTGTTAAATGTAGCTGTTTCTGGAGGATTATTCATAACAACTTCTCCAAGTGTCTCTTCTAGCTGTACCCATTAATCCCTAGGGAGTGTTTCGTACAGAGACTTACCCCACAGCAAAGTGTTACAGCACAAATCCTGTGTTAAAGCACAAATCCTTAGAACCTTGGAAGTTTATCGACACAACCTTCCCCACCACTTCTAAGCAAAAGACTGATGAAGAATTTAAACTTTTTTTTCCATTTCCAAGATTTCATTAAAGGAAAAATTCATCTCTTTCCATAAAATACTTGTATTACTCTTGGTTTATGTATTTTTAAATGTTTATTTTCAAAATGACAAGCACAGACAGCATGAGGATTGCTTTGATTTCTAGAAAAATTAACATTCCCTGTAAAATAGATCTTTTTCATCGTTTTGAGTCATCCCTCTACCTTGCTTTTACTTTTCTGGTTTGTTTCTAGTCAATGTCACTGGATTTCAAGGACCTGCTGGGTTTTTTTATTACTACACTTGGATGTTCTGGACCAGTTCTAGTTTTACCCTTTCTGTAACCTGCCCCATTTGCCTGCCCAAACACATCTAAGCTTACACAGATCATCAGCAGATATTCTAAAATCTCACTCATGCTGTACACAGTGATCCCTCTTGGCACATCTTCTTATTTTTACTTGACTCCAGCTTGTGTTCAACTTTTTCTCTAAGCTTGGTATTGCAAAGTGTCACACTTGTGGGTGAACAAAACAGGAACAAAATGCACAATAAACTCCACAAAACTGTACAGTAAACTCTAACAAAAGACTTACTGATTGCATTCTGCATTAAAACCTGGCATAGCTGGGACTGCTCATTAACTTCTCTGCAAAAAAATCACAGAAAATCATAACACAAGCAGTACAGCCATTTAGGAAACCACCTCAGAAGTTCATCATCAACCAGACAATAGTAAAATATGAAGCTCAACAGCCTGAGTTCAAAAGTTTCACACAGGCAAATAACCTTTCTTGATGAAAACACAACTTAAAGGACTCCAGTTTCAACCAAGTTCATATGTTTTTAAAAAAATATACAAAAACTACCTTCTTTCTCCCTTTTCTTAGGTGACCTTTTCTTTCCCTGATATTAGCTCAGTTCTTGGTAAATAAGGAGCTTTTGAAAATAAAAGAGGGGGAAAGGAAATCAATATTTTTGTCCATTTAGCAGGCCTCTCTTAGTTCAGTGACATTCAGGAAGCAGAGAGTAAAGAGACAAGGAATCAATGTGTAAGAGGAGACTGCAGATCATATTCAACCTGCTCAGCTAAGCAATCAATAGCTCCTCTAGCTTTTACTTTGAAATGCAAGTGAGCTGGTCAAGCTGCAATGTAAAATCAATGCTGAGTATGCACGGTCTACAATGGAAAATGCCAATTTGGTAAAACAGAAATTTTCATGGGATCATGCCCTCTTTAACAAGATTTTTTTTTTTTTTTTTTGCCCCAGGATGGAATTTATTAAGGGGAAACACTGAGACAGAGGAAAAAGCCCTGCTGCATGTCTTGATATTCTGTGCACTTCAAGAACACGCAAACTGGTTCACACCTCTGCTTTCTCTTCAGTTTGGCAGGAGGGGCATATCAGGATCTACACTATCACAGCTTCTGGCTATTCTCAGAAATCGGTTTCCAATTTTTTTTCCCACTGCTTAGACGAGCCAGAAAGAGAGCAAGAGCATTTCTGAAATCTTAAGAAGTTTCCAAAGGAATGAAAAACTGCTTCTTATTCTACATAACACCAAAAAAGATGAAGTAAATTATATTTTCTTCAATGCATTCTTGCAAGATAACAGGACAGTCATTTCAGTTACAAAATCAAAGATCTCTGTAAGAAAGAAATTCCCTGGAGTTGGGCTATAACTATACATTAGTCTTTTCAGTAAATATGCTGAGACTGCAAACAACAGGGACCCTTTATCAGCAGCTTATGGGTAAATTTTGCACTTTGCTGTCTCCCTAGTTACATGGGTCAAAGAAATGATCAGCCCTTCCACATCAATCAGAATAATCACCCCTCAGCGTGGGTATAAACAGCACGCCTGGTGACAGAAAAGAAAATTGGGCCTTGTGTATATAGGTCATTATCAACTGCAGAGCCTACCTAGCTGCAAAATTAGAAAAACTGTGACTTGCAGGAACTTTCTCTTACATTCCTTTGCCAAGTACTGCAGTTATGACTTTCTTAAAACATTATGCTTGGAAAAAAAACAAACCTGCCTTCTTCGTCCTCACCAGTGAAAGTATTTTGTGGAGTGATTTTTACTTATTACAAAGAACACCATCAATCTTTGAGGGGATAAGCAGAGTAGATCTAAGTTATATTTGCACCCTCTCTGTGGTACAAAAAGGCTTTTAGTTTAAATCAGGCCCAGATCACATTTAAGACTGCAATCCTTTAGGCTGTGTCTGTGCAATACAAAGAAGAGAGATGCTCATATGATGCTGAATCTTTTAATGTAATTATTTTCTCTGTCATCAATTGTAACTTTGCACCATTTCTTATACTCCTGGGCAGTCATCCAGCAATGGACTTCCCTCCTACTCCACAACTCACTGGCCTTATAAGGAGATATGTACTGCACAATCCACCTTAACATAACCTCCTTTTTAGTGACTCCATTAGTACAGTAGCTGCTTCCACACAAGCAATGAATATCTGATACATCCCAAGAGAACAGGAGCGCTCACAGGCTAAAGATTCCTCTAACTCTGTTGATTTTAAAAGCAAGTCTTCAGATATGTGGGTACTGTGAGAAAATACCACTTGGAGGAAAAAATCTGCTGAATTTGGTTTGTATGGGAAGACTCAACTAAAAGGTAAAGTTATTCTTTTTGTTGAAATGTCCTCTTGACTCACCCTAACACAGAAGACACTTCTTGTAAATGTGTGAATACTTGTGCTAATGCCCAAACACATCTGGACTCATAAAGCATCACTTGTAGCAGCTTCACCTCTGACTTCATGTATTCCTTTTATGAAGATGCAAATTTGCTTCACAGACATTAAGTTTCAGTGTATTCCATATGGACAGATTAGAAGGGCTTTGCAATACACCCGTGGAGGTAAAGCTTAGGGAAAGGGAGTCAGCAGGATGAAATCTTAAATTAAGTCTGCAGCATGTGCTGAAAATACATACCCTGGTCTCCAAAGTGATGCTGCACTTAAAAGCCAGCTTCTGACCTTTGCTATAACTCATCATACTTCCACCTCATTCTCCACAGCCTCCATCCCACTCAAATTTCATCTAAATAGCTCATCACTCACCTTGAACCATCTGCTTGGAATATTGTAATATGCATTTTCTCCCACAGAATTACTGGCACAGATTTCCCTCATTTCCACATTATGGGAAATCCTGCCCAATGTCCCACTCCTTGAAGAGCTGCCTGTTGCCCTGTCCTTTGTGTCATTTATTTTGCTCTTCACCTGTGCTCCATTTCTGAACTCCTTCTGAGTCAAAAACTCAGAAGTTTTTACACAGCTGATCCCCAAACCAAATGACAGCATTCAGTTATGGTAAGCATGGGCAGGTCCTGTTGGGGACTTCCCCCGTGCTGTGGAGCTCACAGTAAAAGTTTAATTCAGCTTCCTCTGCCCCTCCTGAGCATTTGGGCCCCAATGGATCCAGAGGTAGTGAAATACTGTCACACAAAACTGTTGCCAGAATCTCAGCTGAAGAGCAGTTTCCCAGAATAAAAATGGCATCACAGCCCTGGGAGGGAAGGCAGGCAGACTAGTGTCAGTGATGCTGTCCAACATGCAGTGCATGAACTAGGCTGAAAATCAATCTGATCTTAATTAATTTAAGAAAGCCTGAATTAAAAGAATTATTTTAAACTAGCTGTGGGTCCTGGAGTCAGGAGGTGACAGTGAGGTAAAGGTTGGCTCCACCATGCAGAATCCAAGCTTTCTCAAAACTGGTTTCAGAAAGCACACCAAGTGCATTTTGATTGTGTTTTCCTGGCTGCAGCCCTCAGAGTGCCCTGCAGAATCTAATTCTTCTCTTTTGTAACCTCCTTTGCACTGCCATTGCTCAATACAATTTTTCCCTTTCCCTGCTTCTCCTGCTCTGTGAGCAAATGATGCAGTCTGAAGCTGAGAAGAGGTGTTTTGGCTGCCATGAAAGGAGCACCACTGCACAGACAGATAGACACCACAGACAGCCACACACCTCCAGCAGCTCCTGCAGTCCCTGCTCTGACCCAGGTCCTCACTGCATCATGCTGACAGGTTGTTGCTAGGAAGGATTATGGCCCACTGCTGTCAACACCTCCCAACCAGGTGGTAATGACAACTGCAGAAGATCCATTTAGCTTTAATAAGGAACAAAGGCTGTTAGCTGCCTGCCTGGAGTGATACAGCAACAATTGCCGAGGAAGCCTAAGCTTATTCTAGTGCCTCAAACCTGTAATACTCAAACTTCATGTTCACATGAGTGGTAGTGATATATTAGTGAGCCTTTCCTGACCATCTGTAACACCTTCAGAGCTCTGTTGCTCTTGCAGTGGAAATGAGATAAAGAATTGCAAACCACTGATTTTCCTTAAGTGCTGTCTAGTAGATAGCACATGTGCTGCACAATGTCTTCTCTGAGGAAATTTCCTAACTAGAAGCCAGACACAAAACAGAAGCCAGTCAGTCTTTTGACAGAGGGAAAACTGCAATTATGCTGCTGCTGACATTCACGTATCTGCTCATGCAACCAAAAGCAGAGCAGTTGTTCACAGCTACTTCATTACCATAACACACAGGACAAAAAACACACAAGAGTTTGCTCCCACTCATGCCTTTCCCAGCCCAGTAGGAAGCTACTGATGATTTATATTGATTTGAGTTGTGCAGGTTGCAATTGCACTTTTTCAGAGGTTTATGGATCCCCATCACATCACAAACCACATTAATAAAATCAGCAGAGGCTTATGCATCACTGCTGTACAGCACTGGGTTAGTAGAGTATAGCTGCCAGGGACAGGCCATCTGCCACACAGAAAGCATCAAAACAGAATCATTTCTAGAGAACAATTTCCGTAATAAGAGGAAAGGTAAGAAAAAAATGGCAAGGAAGAGATTAGCTTACAAAAAGGGAAGAAACAGCCAGAGTCCTACTGTTCTGGCCTTTATCCAAACTAGCTCGTGTTTTGGTACTTTCAGAGGATTGTGCTTGACCCTTGCCAACACATGTACATCAGAATCCTGCCTTTGTCAAATGTTCTCTTTCATGTCCAGCCTTGGAGCCTGCAGAGTGCAGTTGCAGAGCTTGCTGGTGCCCAGCACCAAGGCTGGGATATCCACATCAGGGCACTTTTCCCTCCACATCCCAGAATCTGGCTGCCATCAATTGGCAGAATGTTGCTTTTTATCTTCATTTCTGCCAGAGTCGGGATTAAATGCTCAAGACGGTGTTTCTTGCTCAGACTCAGATGTTTATTAATTCTTATCTATGTTACAGTCTCACAAACTGTGAGTTCTACAGCATTTCTAGCTAACAAAGTAAAAAAATGGTTACTCTCTCTCTCTACAAGGCCTTTTAAGGATAAATTGTCCAATTAAGAAATGACACCTAACTTATTTTTACTTTTAACCCAATAACCAACCACCTGTGGTCTGCAATGGGGATTTTTCTATCCAATTACAAAATACCACCCAGACCCATGAAGAAGAAGGTGAAAAAGGAGGACTGGCCTACACCCTAAAATCTCCATCTTGCTATATATATATATATAAAAATGTATTCTAAAACCTTGAACTCTGTGTTTTCCACCTTGTGATATTACACACTTTTACTCAAACTACACACCCACGATCCCAGTGCTATCACTCCATTTTGGAAGCCTTCTCCAATACTCAGGTTAAATGCAGTGTTTTCTTGGGGGTCAGTGCCTGTCAGCACAGAAAGTCTGAAATCCTCAGTGACCAGGGATCCAACAGCAGAACAACACCACTCTGCACCTGAACTCCTGAACTGTCCAGTGCTCAGCTTGGGCAGAGTATTGAACCCCTATCTTCCCAGAAAAACCCTAAAGTTCTTTTCTTGACAGGAGAGGCACCAGATGGTGAGTGATTTGGCAAAGGGATCACATCCTGTACGAAACTGTGGGCAGGAGAGCTGACACAGTGCAGTGCTGAGGTCAACAATGCAGGGAGAGACACAAAGAGCTGGCCAGGCATGGCAGAGAAGGAAAAACCTGTGAAACTGAGACAGGTATTAATATGCTCAGAGTTTATCCCAGAGGAAACTCTCCTCAGTGACAACACAGAGACAGGGCAGCCCAGGGCATCTCCATCCCTGGAAATGTCCAAAGCCAGGTTGGATGGGGCTTTGAGCAACCTGGTCTTCTGGAAGGTGTCTCTGCCCTGTCCAACCTCCTTGGAGGGTTGGAACTAGATGGTCTTTAAGGTCTCTTCCAACGCAATCCATTCTTTGATACTAAGGCACAGAAATGTGGTCTGAATATCCTTCATGGGTTTTGTCAACACCCACTTTAGCAAAGAGGCTTTTTACATCCTCACCCCATGTTTTCCAGCAGCCTGTCCCACAGACTGCTGGCCAAGCCACTCACTAAAGTACATCTGCACAAATGAAATTTTTTTCAAAAATCTTAAGAGGCAAAGGGGTTTCTGCCTTGATTTCAAGGGACCAATTCATACAAGTGGTTTGGAGCTGTCACAAGCCCCTCTATTTATCCACTGCCTGGAGCAATGAAAAATGGATCCTGAAGAATACAAAGCTCATTATTAATTGCAGTTGCACGTGCACCAGCAGGGATTTTGGTACCAGAATTTTTCCTAGTTCCCACTGGGTCAGAGCAGAGGCTGGTTTAAATGAAGTGATAAAATGATCAACCTGCAGAAAATTCTTTGAACCATTGTTGCTTTTTTGGCCAGGAATGAGGAATTACATTTTCAGTTCAGTTATTAGCATAAAATAATTAGACTTTGGGGTATATTTTGCTCCTGGTGCACACACATAACTTGCATTAATATTAAAAGGGCCTTCTCTATTCATGCTCATTGAAAGGAGCCCATACCTCAATGGAGTGAGAAAAGCAAAAGCATATTTAGGGTTCAGTCTATCACTGAAGATTTCTACTACTCCTGTAAACTGCTGGTTTAATTGTATACTTCTTTCTATTCCTAGTTTATTTCCAATGAGAGAAATGTTTAGAAGATCATGGAAGAAAATAATTTGCTCAGGATTCCCGCTGCAGGCAATCAAAAACGTGCATGCAAATTCTATGGAAATTACTCTGTGTCCAGACTTTGAGACCAAATTCATGTTATGGTTTCCACAGAGTAAAAATATAACAGAAAAGCTTCCCTCATGTAAATGTATTTCTTTCATATGAGAAGTGATGAATCTCTGATTAATACTAACAGTGCCTGCTGCACACCCATTTAGGGGCTCTTCATCTTTCCAAAAAGCCAGAATTAATTTGTGTTACGTGAAGCACTCAAGAAGTATCTTCCCAGAGCAACAAAAGGGAGATTTGGGAAAATAAACTACTAGGGCAAAAGGATTCACTTCGTGGCAATTTGAAGAGATGCCTAAACTGGCACCAGGATATAAAGTCCCACATGTCTTGGGCCTGAAGAAGTATAAAGCACCCTGTGCTAAACGGCAGAATGGTAGACATGGCAAGTTGTTACTAATCCCATGACATCAGAGATAACATCCTTTGTGTTCTGGGCCTTTCCTTGAAGGGCAAGGTGAGCTGTACATAAAAAAAAAATCCCCAAAGCAAAACGATAACAAGCAAAGTGGCTCCAAAGATACAGCAGAATTATATAAAGGATGAAACTGCCAAAGTCTTGGGTCAAAATATCATTTTATGATACTGAGGGTAACAGTAGTGTTCTGCAAAACAGGGAAACCTGAACAAAAAAACCAGAAAAAACCTCTGGGGTCCATGAGAAGGACTGAAAATTTCCTTCATTTCTTCTGAGTAGGGTCCCTCATCATTCCTCACTTTCTTTCAGGGAAGGCCAACCCAGTTATTATTGTTGGTCTCCCTTGTTTCATCTCACCTTTTTTCACCATGGACTGAACTGCAAACGAGATCTGGGTAATGTTTTAGCTTAGAAAGAACTCTTTTTAAAATGAAATCATATTCCCTATCCCAACACTACTGCAAAGCTGGCACTGCAACACAACAACAAAAAAAGTGAGAATGGTGTCAGAGGAACAAGCAGTCAGGATGGAGGAGGCAGGAATACTTAAACTCAGGAATACCACAGCAAAAAAAAACCCCAGGTGAACCTCTACAGTGGAACAACAGTGTACATTTGGTATTAGCTTCTTGGCAAAGATTCAGTTCTCCAGGAAGTGCAAAGACCCAGGTTCCACCTCCTCTTGTCCAAGGGTAAATAAACTCCATCCATTTCACTGAGATTACATCAGATTTTCACTGCTGCAAACAGGAGAAACGTCAGTCTGGTGTTTTTAACACCATCCCTCTAAGGAAAAACACTGTTCAAAGCCTCCCTCCGGCTGAACTCAAACTTCACAGGTCCTGACAGGTGATGAAAACTGTCCAGGGCAATTTTTCTTCCCTTTATATTAATTCCCAAAGCAGGCAACATTTAGAGAGGCTGAAAGCATAAGCTCATACCTTACATGAGTGTGTAACTGAGGTCATGGCTTGGCCAAGAATGAAGGAAGCAGATGGTTATTTTGTTTGTTTGTTTTTCTTGACATCTCATGAAAACACAGTCCTTGAAAGCTACTTTATTGCTCAGAAATCTTATCTGAGGTCCTTTCATAAAATGGGGTCGAAAAGAAAAAAAAACAACACACCTTATCTGTTGTTAACCTTCACAAGAAAAAAATAAAGCCAGAACTGAAAAAAAGTTCTGTCCAATTCCCCCCCTCATATGGTTCCTCTCAGTCTAACTCAGGACCTGGCAAAAAAAAACCCATATAAATCTCAAGCAAATTATTCATCATGTCTTTCATCAAAATCATTAGCTGCCCTAGTCAGGCTGGGCAGGCAGCTGCTGCTTTAATCAAGCAAAACATATTAAAAAAGGTTTCAAATCACTTCACAAAGGGGACAAAAACTATTTATCATTTCAATTTCCATCTCCATCAGAGTGTAATGCACTCACAGACAACAGAACCTGGGCCTGGAGGCAGTGCTGGGATGAGACCTAAGAAGATTCCTGGTCCTGATGATGCTCCTGGCAGTTGGGGCAAGGAGATTGCAAGGAGCTAAATGACAGCTTCCTACCTGCTGAGATCCAGGAGACCTCCAATTTCCATAAACAAATATTATAATAAAAAACCTGCAACAGCTAACTCTAAATTAGTAACTCTAATTGCTAAGAAATCACAGATACATCTGTCTGACAAACCATCTCTTCCCCAGCCAATCATCACAAGTTTGGAGTCAGTAGTTTTGGTCTAATGCAGGTCTAAGGTAGCAAAAAAGACACACAGTTCCCCAAATTTCTGCCGCTTTTCACCTGAAAATACAAAGGCAGAGGGGAGTTGGATTTTAGCTTCTGGGAAACATTGTACCTGTATATTTTAGATACATGAACTAAAACACATTCAGTCAAATAACTTGTGTATAGCTTATGCACAAAGTGAGTTGTTCCCTGGACAGCAAAGAATGAAAATAATAAATTAAAAAATGCTGTTTAGGTTAAAGTCACCTGAGCATGAAGTCTGCTCCCTCAAATCTCTATTAACACTAGAGAGGTTTTCTCCATCTGCTGCTGCTTTTACCCAGGACAAGGAAACACCTGGGAAAAGCTGGAATGAGCCCTGGGGAAGCAAGGACAGGAACAGAGGCAGGACCACTAACACTGGAATATACCTAGGGATAAACGACTCAGTGCAATCGTGTTGTTATTTTATGCTTAGACAGCCTCTAGCACAGTAATTTCTCCTGCACCTCCAGATCATGCCTGTGGAAACACTAGAGAACTAATTACAGTTTAAGGTTACTGTCCTTTGTCTAAATCTTTTGGGCTTCAGAGGATCAGCTCTAATCTCTTGGGTTTCATTTTTCTCCCACTGTTCTCATCTCAGTTTTCTTATTGCCCAGGTGTTGTAAAGACTACAAATGGCTGTAATCCAACTTCTCTTTTTTTGTTGTTTCTTTTTTTTTTTTTCTTCCAGACAGTAGATTAATCATCTCAGATCTACTCCTATTTTTGCTCTGCTTTGCTGTATGACCTTTTGGAAAATTTAAGGTCCTCTTCCTGCCACGTTTATTTGCAGCATTTGTGAAATACACATAATCCGTATTTGAAATGTGCTTTGAAACCTGTGCTTAAATATTATTTCATTAAATACTACAAAAGATCACAAACTGTTTCAGATGGACAGATCATTTCAGTGGGAGAGCTGCAAGTATTAAATCACTAAAGCAGTCCTTTTCTCACTTTTGTCTATTTTCGTAGGAAGACAGAAAGTATTTGGGAAGATTCATTTGACTTTCTGGCTCACACTGAATTATTCATTGTTTGCAAGTCAAGTAGGTAATTCACCTTGCACACACTTCTCAAGTGCAGTGTTAATAAGAAAACCATGCTGAGTTGATTTTTCTGACAAACAACATTTTCATGTAAACAGCTGCCCTTAAAGAAATACATCCTCTCTCTATGCAAAAATGATCAGTATTTCACAGTGAATGGCAGGACACCAACAGACATTAGATCGATTCAGACTCTTAAAAGCAATGTTCTTTTTCATATCTTTCCATCTCAATCTGGAATTTGCATTTCTTTCATACATTTAAACTTTCTTCCATACATTTAAACTTTCTTCCAAACCTTGCTGGTGCATGGAGGCTAAAACACTTCATCATTAAAATCTAAATTCCACTGAGACAGCATATGGCAACTCTGAAATTAAACAACAAGAAAAAAGAATTTCTCCCTATGGTGAGTTGCTCACTCCATACAAAGTTTTCATCCTTAGGGATAATGACCCAAACCCAAGCATTTATATCCTCTTTTCCAGGTTTTTCACCAGCTATAGCTTCTCAGATATATATAAAAAAAATACTAGTTGTAACTCATCTTTTCAAGTTAAGTGCTGGGGTTTTTCAGTTTGCAGTGAACTACAGAATATGAGCAAAGTGCTTTCTCCCTTGGGGGACTGCATCATCTCAGCATGGGTTCAAGAAGATGTTAGGTCTGCTCTGACTGAATGAAATCTCAGCCTCCTTAGGTGGATTTTAGAAAAGGCAGAGTGAGCTGAGCTCCCCTGGATTTGTTTGTGGGAAGCTCTAGTCCCTCACAGTGGCACTGCTGCCTGTAAATTTGTTCTTAGCCATCTATAACCAATTAAGAAGACCAGCAGTGAGTTACCCAGGAGAAGGTTGGCTGGAGGAGTCCTGGTTGATCATCAGATGCTTCATTTAGAGGTTGTCTTTCACTGGCTCTTTTTGCTTGAAACATGCATGAAACAGACTTTTCACATTCTAGATACTGGAGTCACACTGACAGAAGTCTGGGATTAGGATGTTCACTTGGAAAGAATAAGGAAACTGAAGAAAACAGTAAAAAATGACCATGAAATAAAATCTAGAAGGTTCCAACCAGAAACTCCGAAAAAAAATGAAACTACTTTTTTTTTTTTTTTGCTAAATAAACCGATTTGGGTTTAAAAATGTTTTTTTCCTGATGATGTATTTCAAATATGAAAAATTTAGATTCTACTTCCTTGTGACTCACTATCAACAATATGAGTTAAAGTCTGAAAGGTATTTTTTTTCCTTTGGGAAAACAGTAATTATAGTTATTTGACTGTCCAATGAAAAAATTTTCATAAGTTTTCCTTATAACATGCCCTGCACAACTTGGGGAATGACCCTGGAGAATTATGAGCTCTAACCTTCATGGCTAGAGCTGGAAACAGGGAAATAAGTTTAACATGGATATTTCCCTTCCTCTTTTCAGAAAATAAACAGTCCAATAGCAATCAAGGGAATTATTCCAAGAAAAGCTCACGTTCATGTTTGCTTCAAAAAAGAAGTAAAACCTATTCCAATGAAAGTTTTTCCAGGAGAGCATCACAATTGCGAAGTGAAAATAGAGCAAGCAAGCATTGCACAATTAAATTAGTATATCCTGGCCTAAGATATTCAGCATTTTTGTCCAAATTCTGCCAGTGACACTTGTTGGCCCAAGTGAGCAGGTCCAGGAAATAAGTGAAGGATTTGCAACACAAGTTCAGCTTGTTTTGAGTTGGAAAAAATGAGCAGCTAAAATGGTACTTACAAGGTTTATAGAAAGTATCTCACAATTTAAAGTCACTGTGCAGTCACTGACTACACTGTGGTTTTTCCCAAAGCATGAAGTAGCTGCAGCCAACAGCTCCTCAAACTCCTAGTTTTGCTGGGAGAAAATGCCTCCAGACATAATAGCCCTGACTTTGGTGGAACCACAGGGAGAACAAAAGCAATCCAAAAGCTCTGCAGGGCAAGGCTGGCTGAGCGCCAGGGAAAGCAACAGCCAACCACAGAGGATGGGCTCAGCACTGAGTTTATCATATTTGCTGCATGACAAAGCCAAGTTAGATGGGAACAAATGAAATCAATCCCTCAGACTCCCAAGACAAAACACAGGGCATCTCCTCACCCCAGTGGCTTGTTTTATTTTTCACGTTCTCGATGAGGACATATCCAATGTTTCTGTACCCCCTCCAAAGAGAAGGAGTGTGAAGAGCTGGCAAGGAAGAAGAGAACCAGGTATTAATGCTGACCATAACACTGCAGTGTTATATAACCTAGAGCCTGGCAGTAATCAGCTCAGTGACACTGCTGTGAGACCAGGAGCATAATAATAGTAATAATTAGATCTGGCAATTCTGGGCCTTCTGTGAAGACTTCATGTCTGCAAAACTCGTGGATCCCTTACCATGTATTCCTCCACATGAAAGTATAACACTCAGAATCAAGTAAGGTAAAAAGCATGAAGGCAGACAATTTACACTGAAGACATGTTAAATCTGTACCCATAACAAGAGTGCATTTCTTTTCAGCACTCAGAGAGGAGACAGCTTGCAATGTAAAACACAAAGCTGTATTTTCACAGAAATGTGGTCATTCAGACATCACTCCTTATGAGCAAAATTGTAATATTTAACAGAGGCCACTTATGATGGAATGGAATTGATACTATACAAATAATTAGGGAAAATATGCACCATAGAGATGTTTAATATTTCTTAGTCTTTCCATGGTGTTTGTTCTACCCAGGCTTGTTCTCTCCCTCAGCATGGAAGTTCCCAAGGCCAAGAAGCATTTATTCAACTTCACCAACCCATGACATATGTATTAGCATTTTAATTACTGCTGGCTATTTTCAGCTGTTAGAGGCTGAAAAAGCCATATTCCACTGCAGCATCAAATAACTACTGCAGCAAACTACTTAGAAATAATTTCGATCTAAACCTTTCATTTATTTCCATTGTATCTCCAAATACTGCAATCAACTTTCAGTGACCTTTGTAAAAGCCATTTTTGTATTCATGAGGCACATCATGCATACAAACAGTAAAAGTACTTTAAATGGCAAGAGTGGATGCACTACATAATACATTTATTGTGTGATATAGTAGCATATGCCATTAAAGTGATTCTTTTAACTTACATCTCTTCGGGGAAAGGAGGTGGGTTTTTTAAAGTCACAGCCCTGTGACACAAGCCCAGGTACACCATGCTTAGATACCCCAAAAGACTACACTAAAAAATATTCCAGTCTTGTGTTGTCATTGATTTAACTGTACACCCTCAGTTGCACTGCCTTTTATTTACTGCCAATGTAATTTACATTAAATGGTTCTGGTCATTTAACTGTAAACACCAGAAACCCCATCAAGTGTTTTAACAGCTGATTTGCTGACATCAAGAAAGAATAGAAATAAATTTACAAATCTATTTTGCTTCTATCTCATAGTCTGGATACCATATACTATCAGACACAATATTTTACTAATTCTACCATCTTCCCAAGTTGTATGGTGAACAATATATTTAAAATCTTTTGAAAGGCAGTTTTCCAGCCTCCATATTTTCTATTAGGCTTAGAGATTTGCCCAAAAGTAAACAGAGTCCAAAATGTTTGTTGTATTGTTCTTGAGGATGATTTCTTCAAATACAATTTACTTGTACAGGAGAAAAGGACATACAGCTGAGTACACATACTTCCTGAACTGGAAGTGAAGCCAGGCTTGAAGACAGAGTTGCACACAGCAGTCTGAACTCTATCACAGCTCTAATGTTGGTGACTTGGTCATTTTTGAACCCCTGAATATTTTGCAGTCATCAAGCATCAACAGTATGCCTGTGGATTCCTGGATCCAGTGAATGCTGAGATACTCACAACCTTCAGTGACTGTTAGCTCAGCATATCAAAGCACTGCATTCCTTTTTCAAAACCAAACCAAAGCTGTCCTAAACCAAAGCAAAATTCTGCATCACAGTGAGTTCCATGTTAATGCAAAGCCACTAGCTCACTCTGCCCATTCTTCTCTACATCCTACTAAAAAAACCCTAAAAACCTAAACCAAATATCCTCACCACTGCCACTGCTTGTATTGTAACATTTAACAGACCTCTCTGAATATCCAAGGCTGGAAATGGCACAGACAAATAACAAAAGCAAGGCCTGCTCTACGAAACAGAGACTCTGCATCAGGCAAGAAACAAGGGGGAAACAGGAAAAGGCAGAAGGAGACAGGGGAGTGACACTGCAGCCAGGAGAAAAGACATAAATAAAGCAGAAACTTAACTCATGCAAATTCAGCAATTTACAGGCAGCAGAACACAGGCTGAACGTGGCCAGCCATCACAACAGGTTTTTTGTAAAAGTACTAAACTTCCTCATGGTTACAAGTGGTTCTGAGAGATAAATTCTCATTCTATTGCCTCACCCCAAGTATCATGTTCAGCAATAGAAAAATTATGCAATACGTGACATGAAGCAGCTTGAAGGGGTCACCTGAACCATCCCAGAGCCACAGAGACAATTTAGCCACATCCAACTCAGCCATGGCTACTGTCTAACTGTCTAACCTTGTCTTAAAACCACCCCACTCTCAGACTCCCCAGATCCTGGTGGCACCAGGACTACAGTACATAATTGCTTTTATTTTTGGAAAATTCTACATTAATCTGCACAGCGCTGCCTTTGCCTATCACTCTATTTCCCTGCAGTACATTAATTTATATTTTTTTTCTAATAGAAACACTTCTAGCTTACCCAGTATTTTCATAAAAGGCACTCTATGTTTGAGTCTGATGTCATTTTGATAGCCTGTTATTTTATTATGTGCAGCTAATAGTGCTTTTTCATACAACATAGATATAAAAGATTTCCAACATTCCTTAATGTTGATGTTGATCGATTGGGTTTTTTTGCTCCATCTTCCTACTGACAAATAGAAATAATACATCAATTAAGATTAGCTTTTATATTGTGCTGGATGTAATTTTCTCCAGCAGCAAACTGTTTGAAATATTTAATATTCCATCCTCAACAATGTTGTGATATTTTACTTTAGAATTGTATTGCACATCACAGATGTAATATACATATGCAGTGCAAAGATGAGCCAGTGATGCCACTCTAAATCCGAGGAATTTAAACTTAGAGATTCTTCAGCATATGCTCAACACCCTGACACTGCAGTGGAGAGGACTTCCATGTCAATCTGACAGCTGAAGTATCTGAATAACTCCAGGCCTCATTATTTTTTATTATCGGAGAGTCCTTTTTCTGACGACAGAAACTGATCATATAATAACTGTGACATCTGAATTAAAGAGCAGCTTGGTGCTTTACAGCTGGAACCCCCACTGGTCAAATACACAAAACATGGCTGGACAGGGCTTTCCATGAGCAGTTAAATCCAGCAACCCTCGCTGGGCAGGAACAGAGTCTACAAAGGCCAGGGACAACAAAAATAGGACTCCTTTGGATTCAGTTTTCAATTTCACAGGGAATTCAGCAATCACTGTCCACAGTGGCAACAACCGTGCTATGTATATAGTACAGTCACAAATCAAACTTGATACCTCACTGAATTTCTGATACACTTCTTTTGATATTATCACAGAAACAATTTCATGACCTAAAGACTAGTTTATCCCCCACATTCCAGAGGCACAGGAGTACCCCCTTACTTATACAAGGCAGCCAGAGGAGTGGGAAAACCTTTTTCCTCACTTACCAGACCCTTAAATCTCCTCTTTGCAGCCCTGATGATTTCTTGTTTAGAATGACACAGTTCATACAACACATGCAGCATATTTCCTGCAATTAGTTATCTTTGCCCTGCTGCCTGTATGACCCTTTCTCTCTCCATGTCTGAAGTGCAGGCTGAATTCTATTTTCCCAGAAACTGGTTCTGTGTCTGACCTTTTTTTTTTTTAACAATGTGCTGTAATCTCTGCTGCTTCTTTCTTCTTGTGTTCTCACATAATAACACTCATAAACCTGTATATTTCAATAACCACCCATCAACATCTGCAAAGGGTCCAATTATCATAAAAGAAAAATGCCCATTTAAGCACTAAATTTTCTCAGCAATAAGACACACACAAGATCAATTACCAGCTGATATGCAGATGACCAAAGTCCCCTCATGAAAATTGTCTTTTTTTCTTACAGTGCTGGCCAGCTGGCTTCATTATGAATTAGAAACACAAAACTTTCAAAATCAGCCATGAGCTGTGTAGGGAAAGCAAACTAAATACAGCTCAAGATGGTTTCAACCTGAAAAAAGTAACAGTATACCAGAAGAGGCCTCCCTCTGTGAACTGGTAGAGACTCTTGGAAACCCTTCCTCAAACACACTGGATAAAGCATAAGACAACTTGCACCAGAAATGATAACCCAGGGATCCAAACATGGAAGTCACTGCCTGTTTTCTGCAAAACATGCTTCATTTCATCAGGAGGACTGAGACAAAAATTTTTTCAGCACCTTGTTTGCAGTGCAGCTTCAATTAATAGTGTGTAGGTTTGTGGGTGGCTGTGGGCATTTTTCAGCATTGGAAAGAAGGCATTTCCCCTCAGGAGTTTTCCTTGGCTGTTCAATATTTATTACAGATATTTAAGCAGAGCTTTTACTACCTAACGACCCATTTCATATCAAAAAGATAACACTGATGCAGGTGCAATGCTGCCCTGTAGTCTCACAAAATTATGGCAGCTCCAAATTTCTCCTGAACAAAATCCTACTAGAATGCCAGCCCCATGACAACAGATATTACAGCAAAATGATAAATAGATTTTACTAGAAGTCTGTCAACCTCTGAAGCATGTATTTACATAAAAGAGGCAAAAACATGAAGGGCTTTTTGTCCTGCCATTCTCCCATCTCTGTGGTAACATACACACACCTCCCTGCACAGCAGAGAACTGGGTGATGAACCTGAAGCCTCCATCTAAGATTTGAGAGGGGATGGCAAGTCTTGGGCATTACATTCATTTATAAAAGGCTTAGTTCCACAGAGGTTGAAAATTTTGTATGAATCTAGCATCACTGCTGTGATGAACTGCACAAAAACAGTGCCCTTTCTTCCCTCTGCCCACAGTGCCAACAGCAGGATTGCAACAGGGAACTGGTCAAGTGGTGGCCCTTTCTTCTCCTGCTGCCCCTTTGCTTTCAGGTGCAAACCAGCTTTCTTCTCAGATGGACCAAGCATCCTGGGATACCTTCCAGGCTTTCATGAGAAACTTCCCAGGGAATCAAAGTCATCAGCACTGGCCAGGAATCTGAGAAATCAAGATGTGGGGTATGGAGCAGGAGGAAAAATGCCAAAAATTGCCATTAAAAAAAAAAAAAAAATTGTTAATTGCTCTTATTGCTTTGCTCCAAGGACAGGGTATTATTTGCAATAATATTCTTTGGTAACAGAAAGCTGGAGAAACAAGTTACACCTCCACAGCAAATACAAAGGTCTGAACAAAGGAAAGCTCCAATGGGTCGTAGCCCTTGCATCCCCAGTTCACTGCTCTCCACACTGGCAGGAGAACTAGGGAGAACTGAGGAAAACTGGGTTTTCCTGACCTTATCAGAAAGATTTTAATTTTTGCATAGGGGAAGATCTGCACTGACACTTAAGAGAGTAAGACAAAAGGCTCCACCTTTAGCCCAGCTCAAACCTGTCATTAATGCTGCTGGAAAAGACCCTGAAGATTGACTTATAATGCACTGCCATTGCTAAGGGCTGCTGTGCTTCCTCCCAAGCTGCCATCCATCCCTCTTTTTCCCGGTTAAAGATGAAGCATGGATGAAATATTAAGCTCTGGCAGCACTGGACAAGCCCTGCCTGCAGGGGCAGAGGGCAGTTCCTGCCTTCACAGTGGTCCAATAAATAAACCAGTCACATTAAGGGGGCACACAGAGGATCTCAGGTGAGGAAGGAGATGAAAGATTTTGATTTATTCAGTTAAAAGCTTAGATCCTCCGCATTTACAGCCCTCTTCTTCTCCTTATCCCATGAGACAAGCATTTAGGGAGTACTGCTAACCATGGGCACTTGGTTAACTACTCCTAGAAGAAGCTCTGCATCCACCCTCCTCAGACTCCTGGATCAGCACAGCTCAGTCTCCGTCTCTAATCCCTTCCTGAAATGTAACAACTGCCATCACTGCCACGTTTCCTTCCAAAGAAGTCATCATCTAAGTGCCAAACTCACTCTCAGTGGAAGATTTTCATTTAACCTTTCCTCCCTCCACACATGCATATTTATTATCCCAATAGCAACACAGATCCACTGGCATAGAGATATCAGTAATGGGACCCAGCTCTTCTCAGCATATTACAGCTTCTTTCCTGAGCAGGATTAATCTTGGCAGCTGTCTGACAAGAGAGACTGTGTGGGAGGAAAATGGTTTTATCTAAAACTCGAAAAAAACCCAAAATAATCTTCAAGAGAACAAACTATGTTTCAACCCTTCTCCCTCAGTGGAAGACTATTTACTAACAGAAAATACCCATCAACAGCAAAAAATACAGAAGTATTGCTCTGAAAGGTAACAAAATGACCATGCATTTTTTCTTTCCTTTTATTTATGTGGCCCATTTTCAAAATGTTTATATAATAAGGCCACAGCTGTATTTATAGTACAGGAGTCCAGAAGGTAAGTCAGCTTTGAAAATAACAATGAAGCTGTACTGGGTTTGAATGGCCTGGTTTTGGTAGCAGTGGGGCTGCAGGGGTGGCTTCTGTGAGAAGCTGCCAGAAGCTTCCACCATGTCTGGCAGAGACAAACCCTGGCAGCTCCAAAGACAGAATTGCCACTGGCAGGCCTGGGATAACTAGAAATGGTGGTAATGCCTCTGTGATAACTCATTTAAGACGAAAGAATAAAAAAGCTATTGTACAGTTGTCATTGCCAGAGAAGAGTGGGTTGAGGATATGTGGGAAGAACAACTCTGCAGACACCAAGGCCAGTGGAGAAGGCAGGGCAGGAGGGGCTCCAGGCACCAGAGCTGGGATTCCTCTGCAGCCTGTGGTGAAGACCATGGTGAGGCAGCTGTGCCCTGCAGCCCATGGGGATGCAGAGATCCACCTGCAGCCTGTGGAGGAGACCCTGCCAGAGCAGGAGGAGCACGCCATGGACCCTGTGGGAGGGCCCTGGAGAGAGAAGCCCACGCCAGAGCAGCCTGCCCTTGAAGGACTGCACGCCATGGAAGAGTGACCCACGCTGCAGCAGTTTTGGGAGCACTGCTGTCCATGGGATGGACTCACACTGCAGCACTGGGCAGGGAGCTGCTGCTCGTGAGATGGACTCATGCTGGAAGTTTGTGGAGAACTGTCTCCTGTGGGAGGGCCCCCACAGTGGCACAGGGGAACAACTCCTCTCCCTGAGCAATGGAAGAAACCACAGGTGATGGAATGACCATAACCCCATTCCCTGTCTCCTTGCACTGCTGGAGTAGGAGGTAGAGCTGGAAAGGAGGGAGGGGATGAGAGAGAGTGTTTTTAAGGGCCCATTTGACTTCTCATTATCCTGCTCTGATTTTGTTAGTGTAATAAATTCAATTCATATCTCTAATTATAGCCCGTTTTGCCCATTATGTTATTGGAGGATGGATCTCTCCCAGTCCTTATCTCAGCCCATGAACCCTTCATTATATTTTCTCTCCCCTGTCCCGCTGGGTAGGGGAATGACAAGTGAATTGGCAGGCACCTGGCATCCAGCCAGCATTAGCCCACTACAGAAGCAAATCCCCTGGTTTTGTTTTCTTTTAGCTGTGGTGGAGCAGGAGAGGAGTCCATTGCCCATCCTTCCTCTACTGTACTAACAGGACAATATGAAGTATCTCCATATTTCTGATTCACTTTTCCAGGGCAATCACATTGCTGAAACATACTACTGGCCCTCATTATTAAAAATTACCTCTAAAGGTCCCCTTGCTCTGAGACTGTGCTGTGACCTACACTTAGGAAGTTATATATTCTGATACCAACGTGGATATGTGGTTTCCAGTCCCTCCAGCCAACACATGCTCCTCCATGTCCCACCCAGCTCATGGGCTGCTCCACACCTAGATCATTCAGCCTTCTCACTGACTCTGGGCTTTCCTTCCAGCCTGTCCCACTTATTCTCTCCTCACATTTGCACTGATGCCTGGTCCCATACTCCTCTGGCTCCTCACAGCTTTATTCCACCCAGGGCCCTTATCCTTGCTGTCACCTCCTCCCAGCTGTCTGTGTCCATGGGTCATGGCCTCGGCTACCTTCTTGTCTGCAGCTCCAGGGCAAAGTACAGCAGCCCCTTAAATAAAGTCTTCCCAGGCCAAAAAAGCCTAATGGCTGACCTTTTGGTCTGAAACATTTCTGCTAAGGCAATTAACAGACAAAGGCACAGGAAAATGCAATTCCACAGAATGCTGGAGATGTTGCTGCTACGTCTTAGCTCATTAAGAATCCCAGCTTAAAGATGTAAAAATGGCAAAGGGAATCTCTCCCCTCCCAGCAATTAATTTGGCACTGAAGGTATATAAGCTAAAACAACAAAATAGAAGTGCACCTGGAAATCACAGAAATTTGCAAGTGATGCAAAAGACTCAAAGCAAACCCCTCCTGGAACATTCTCCATACCTCAGATAATGTAATTTAAATAACAAAACAGTCTCCATTTGAAGCAGTTCAGCTCACTGTGGAATTTGCCACCTGGACAGTAAGGATCCCTTACAGGACAGTAGTGACAGCCAAAGCCAGGGTGCCTCATGCACCTGAACATTTTTCTTGAACAGTTCAGTAGGACAACACACAATGTGACAACCCTACATGTACCTTTACCCGCTGCCAGGGCTGCTTCAGGCTCCAGCAATATGAATCTATTAAATAATGTTAAAACCATTGTATTTTAGATGGTTCTTTAAAGATTAGTTCTTGCTGGATTTCTAGGAATTTAATAATGTTCCATTCCCACCTCCTTGACTGAAGTGAGGTTTATCACATTAGTGCTGTAATGTTTTTAGCATAGCTCCAAATTATTTTGGTTCAAACATACAGTAGATTTTACACAACAAAGCATTTTTGAGCATTTTAAAAGACATGCAGATCATGGAAATGATGCAGTAACCTGTTTGCATAGTGCTGTGTCATCTGTCTTAGACTCCTGAAAAATTGACATGGATCCTCAAAGGACTTATTTGATTAAAAAACACTAATTAATTGAGTGAACATCTGTGCTGTTTTTCAGCTATTTAGCTGAAATTAGCTAGGCATTGTAACCTCCTTAAAAGTGAAAAGTATACAAAATAAGTGCAGCCCACTTTCTCACATTTGGGTAGGGCCAAGAAACTTTTTGCAACAGCCTTTACCATAATGGTCCCTGAGAGATTTTTATAGTCCTGTGGTGGAAGTTTTCTCCCTGGCTAGCCTGAAAACAGAAATATTTTATTCTTGGCTTCATGCATTAACATATTAACCATGACAGTGCTGACATTTGTTGCTAAGTAAAATTGATTGTAAATGGTCTAGAAAGCTGCCATTAAATTCAGAAATTACTTTGAGAGTTTGAAATTAAGTACTGTCAACACAACTCATGTTTCCATTTACACACAAATTTGACAGGAATTTTTATGGCTTCACATGGGGAAGAAACTTCACACAGAAAAGAAGAAAGGAGAGAAGATTAACGATTTTAATTGCTTTCAAACTGTATTACATAAAGCAACTGACCTATATGGTATCATAAGAGCTCAAGAACTATTCAACAGGATAGGCCAGATGAGAAAATGTCACGTTACATGTGGAAATGAAACATTGCTTCATCCCCCTTCCATTTCCCAGTGCATACCCACAAAGTCACAATTCACTCAGGGTCATCCTTTTCCTCACATGGGAGATATTCTCAATTACTTAAACACACCTTTATTCCCTGAAATCAAAGGAGGAAGCCATTGGTATGCTGTATACCAGGATGAGGTAGAGATTATCAGGAAAAATGAGATTTCACTGCATGTGACAGAAGCCAGCTGGGAGTACAGAAACTGCAAATATCAGATGACTACAAAAGGGAACATCTCTGAATAAGAAGGTAGATTCACTTAAGCTGTTCTTAATAGCAGTGCAGACACTTAGCCTAGAGGTACCAAGGCAAGAGCCAGCCTGGAATTAGTACAGGAGTGAGTGCTCAGACATGTGATATTAAGCTGCAGTGAGAATTGGTGATTTCATATAAACATCACAGGTATTTGTAAAAATTTCAGAGACTTACAGAAATATTTATTTCCAAAGACCATATGGAATGAGACTGCACAGTGACTGTACCCAGCCACTACTTTTCAATGTTCTGACTTACTTCTGTGCTTTTTTCTCTTAAATTTTCTCATAAATGACTTTACAAGATTGGGTGGTTCAGAGACAAGAAACACATCTCAGGACATTTGCTTTAGTATCCACTAATTGTAGATTTTCCCCAGTGATTTACTCTCTGATCTCTGCTTAGTAAACAAAACAATGGAAGCCTGAGATTTTCTGTTCAAGGCAGGTTGGACATGTCTCTGCCTCGTAACCCCTCACCTGTATCTGGTTTCTCTTTAGAGAAGGGGACCAGGAAGAGGCACCCCAGAGCACCCAGCTGTCAGCATCTCTGGACAGAGTAATGGGGCAGGCAGCACCTGGAGCCTGTGTGGTTCCTTCACATGGCTCTCAACCACAGAAATGACCAGCCTAGTTGGATTCCTGGGCCTGGAATCACTCGAAATTTCTGCAGAAGCAGGGAAATCAAGCTGGGAATTCATTAAACCTTGCTTGCTCTGGTGTCACAACAACAATTACGATCTTATTTAACCTGTTTTCCTCTGCTTCCTACTCAAGTGTTTCATTGTCATGGGTGTTCCAGTAACACAATCCTGGCAATCACATTCTGTCTGGAATAAAATATCCCCTCTTCACAGTGCAGTGAATTGAAATCCTTCTGAAGGATTAAAAAATAATCTATTTGCTGCCATGATATCATTCCTCAGGCCGAGGATATGGGCAGTAACATATACTTTTTGTGCTACCTGGTCCAACTTCAGCCCAGTATTAAACTGGTGCAAAAACTCTGCATATATGGAAGAAGAATTTGTCAGTCCTAGCTCATAGTCTTCCACAAAAGGGGCCTTTTCCTCCTGTCTAAGAGGTTTATGCTTCTGAAAACTGAGCACACCATTTGGAGACTGCAATCAAGAGCCTCTAAAAGAACTACTCGAGTATGACAGCTTACACTCCTCTAGTAACTGGTGTTTATACTATTTCCTGAGAAGAGGGGAATCTGTGGTGATTGCTGAGAAAGTGCTGCCATTCATAGCACAGGGTATTTGCTCTGGGTTACAACGGAAGATGTAACCAAAAGCGTGTATTCTATTACTATCTGCTGAAACCAGTTGGGGAAGTGGTTTTTTCTCTTCCATGACCCATTCCTTGTGGGGTGGGGAGGGGCTGGGTGTCTTCTGTTAATGGGCAGCTGTTAAACCAGGTGGGGCAGTGTTTCTTTAGCTCTTCCAGGACCCATCCTCCCTCCAGGGGGTATCTGCTATTCATGGGCCATCCAGGCTCACTGCAGGGCTGATACAATTCCATCATCCCATGGGGAGATGCTCCACCCAGGGGGAGGAGCCCAGCATTCCTACCTGGATAAAACCTGACACTCAGAACACCAAGGCAGCCTGTTTTCCACTGGATTCCCAGAGGAAGACCAGACCCTTCTACAGGATCATCTCTGCTCCAACAGAACCACATCTGTCACACCAGGAAGACTTAACTGGACTGTTACCAACACCCTGACCAACAGAGTATCAGGCTGTATTCTGACTCTGTCAGTGTTTTCTTTTTGTTTGTTTGTTTTTGAACTAGTACATTATTTATTTTTAATATTCCTAATAAAGAACTGTTATTCCTATTCCCATATCTTTGCATGAAAGCCCCTTAACTTCAAAATCACAACAATTCATAGGGAGGGGGTTTACATNAGAGCCTCTAAAAGAACTACTCGAGTATGACAGCTTACACTCCTCTAGTAACTGGTGTTTATACTATTTCCTGAGAAGAGGGGAATCTATGGTGATTGCTGAGAAAGTGCTGCCATTCATAGCACAGGGTATTTGCTCTGGGTTACAACGGAAGATGTAACCAAAAGCNATTCAGGGCTGAATAACCTATGGGTAGCAGGATTCATGGAGGGGACAACCAGGACGTGTACCTCAGATGGCTTCTCCCCACATTAGTGAGTGCACAGAGACGTCCTGGAGATTACAGCATCACTGAGTGTTACTGCAGAGAGGATGCGTCTCAGAGAATGTATGACTACTTCTAACAGTGAAATAAAAATAAAAGCTGAGGCTATTTGGGAAGCGTGTGCATACAGAAGCCACCAAGAAACAAGCATGGGGGAAAAACCCATATTCATAGCCACAGATTTGATCATCACCCTGATCTCATTAAAAAATGGTCTGTGTCACAAAGAAAACATGACAGCTGCACATAATGATGGAACACTTACCCTGGAGTCCTTTTCCAGACGAAGCTTGTGTTGAAGGCTGCGTCTTCTCCTGGCTTTAGCAAGACCATTGTGATAAAAAAAGTATCCAGATTCTAAAAAAGGGAGCTGAGGAAGAGAGAGAGGAAAAAAAAAATCATGGAGCTATTGGCTGTTGATAAGCATGACAAGAAAACTTTTACCTGTGAAGTGATTCAGGAATCTGCAACAAGACTTGTGAAGAGTTCCATCAAAGAATCCAAATCACTTTTGAGAATGCCACTCTTAAGTTATTTTTGAAAATCCAGCAGCATTAAGGTTGTTTGCTACAGGTTTGCAGCACATAACTTCACTTGCATACACTTGGTACTCTTTCCACCTTACATTTAAGGTCAACAGTGCCAATATTTCTGACAGGGACCCCAGATCACAAGAGGAAGAATTCCCTATTTCCTGGAAAAGCCAGGACAAGAGAACAAAATGAACTGCAAAAGATTTAAAACCCCAGAGAGCATCCCTCACCAAGAGAGCCTTACATAAATGCTTTGCTGAGCTGTTTGTAACACATCCAAACTGACACTGTAAGATGGAAGGCAGAAAGCAAAGAGAGTTCCACTTTCAGAAAGATGTGACACTTGGAATTTCTTCTGAGCACCCCAAAATGGAACACACAAAGCACATTAAGAAAACAGCTCGGGGTCAGGTGGGAACAGCATTATGCACCTTTAATGTCCATGACATTTAAGGAGCAAACAAACACCTCTGGAGGGCTTCCCATTTTTAAATGCATTTCTCTCCTCAGGACTGGCAGAGAGCAACTGAAAGGCTAGTAGACATTTAGCTTTTAGAAGGCCAAAACACATAGTGTTAGGAGAACAGCATCCCACTTCCAGCACTTGATTAGGAAGCTCAAACCTCAAATGATCACTTCTTTCTCCATTTGAACTTAATAGGGACATTCCAGTTGCACATTTAAATCTAAGCAACTACCTGCACATTTTTAAACTAAGCTTGTCCTTGTTAAAGTTGAAAAAAATGGTTGGGAAGTTATAAGTTAATGCTGTGAATATTTCAACTTCAAAGGTTTGACTACCCTGCATGTAAAATACCTTTTTAAAAGAGATATTCTAGAACAGTTGTAACAGCCTGTTCCTCTCCTTTTTATTATCTATACTTCATGATAACATAAACATCTTAGCAGGAGTTCAGAGCGCTTTACTGAAATACCAGGGCTGATGTCTAGACAGAAAAAATGTTGAGAAAACCTGCATCATGCTGTCATAAAACAGATTCTGTTCCTTTATACAGGCATATAGAATGCACAAATACAAATTACCTTCTATGAAATTATCTCCTGTTTCAGTCAGTCTATCACTGTATCTGGTACACTTCCATAAAGATATTTTACTATACATGGGAAGCAGTGTGGTAATAGAACATAGTGAATTCTGAAAGTTTAAAACCTGGTCATTTCAAATATGAGTATACAAGTTTAGGTTTTCTTTTTACTCAAGGTACTTTTTTATGTTAATTGAAACCTTTACTATCATTGAAATGAAAGCATTTAATTTTCATGTTAAAGTTCCATTCTGTATGATGCATAAACGCGAAGTAACTCTTAAAAAATCAAAGTATTCTGTTCTGATAAAAAGACCTCTTTTAAAGCATTTATAAAAGGTCAAGGAGATTTCATCAAAATCATTATGGTTCCCTGGAGCTGATCTGCACGGCTGACTGGAGAGCTTTTCAGAGCAAATAATCAGAATATTTAGCTTCAGCTCCATACACCTGTGAAAAATACAACAGCTGAGGCAGAAGGAGAAAGTAGGCTATGAAAGCTCACAGTAGAGGCCACAAAAGTCCCCTGTATATATCCTTTGTATATATCCTCAGAGTCAGAGCTCTGAAATTCTGTCTGGGTTTAGGTAATTGCTTTAAAAAGCAGACTTACATTTAAACTTGTACCTGACATCTTTACCAACGAGGTGATCAGGTATTTACATAATCCAGAGTTTGGTAATAGATCTGGCTCTCCAGGAAAAGGCCCTTCCCCCACATTACTCTATGCCTCAAAAACATGCAGCCAGATTAGTTACAGCCTGGAATCCATCCTGGGCTATGCATTACCATCCTTTGCTGTCTGTGGCCCAATTAGCCATCTAATTCTCTCCGAGAAATCAGGCTACTTTTCTTCCTTTTATTTCAGTATCAACCATTAAAATCAAATACAGTCAAATATTGATCTTGACGTTCTTCCATTAAGGATTAGTCTAAGCAACTTAGAAGATATCTGGAAATACATAACAGATATTTGCTATTTATTTTCCATATAAGGTTAGTTTCTAGTACTTCTTAGCATGAAGCAACATAGAATACAGTAAGCATTTAAAGCTGGTGTATTCAAGTTTGACCATAAGCAATCACAATCAGTACAACAATGACCAGATTTATGAACAAAGTCATGAATAAGATTGACTAAGATCATTCCACTCTTTCCACAGTTACCCCAGTAATCTTTGAGGAACTCAGATATTTCACAGTTCACATGGTTTTTCACACCAGATCTATTAAACCTAGAGGGGGACACCCAGGAAGGAAGTTCAGTGAGGCAACACCTGAAAGATTATGTGATCCAGCACCGTGGATTGTGAATAGTTAATAGCAGAAACCAAGCAATTTTCAGGAAGAACCTAAACTCTGCAGTAAATCCTCAAAATCAATGAACATGTGAGAGATGCAATACATATGGGAGAAATCAGACACCAGGGAAAGGGCCTAAAATGCCAAGCTTTGATGAGGATTTTGAGCTGAGATCTGTCAATACCACAAGAAATGACTGAAACTTCCAATTCCTGCTACCAGGCCAGTAACTCCTTGGCTGCAACCAAATGGAAAACACAGGTAGGTCACAGCAGGATTTACATTCCCACTATCAGCTGCTCCAGGAAGTCTCTTTTGATTTGGAGCTACAGCAAAAAGAGCAACAATTGAAACGAACAGTGCAAATAACGAAGCAAAATGAAACCAGATCTCCTGTACATAAAGACTCCAAAGTGCCATCAGCAGTATCTGCTCTGTAATGTTGTAGCTGTAAAGCTGGAATTGCTAGGGAGTAAAATTCCTATTCTGGCAACAGCAGGCTCAGCATGCACCACGGAGCAATAATGCACTCAGCCTGGTGGCTCAGGTGTTTTTGTAAGACAAAAGCAAAGCTTCCTGCCCTCAAAAAAAAAAATAAAAAAATTAGCAATTAAGTAAGATAACTAATTACCGGAAAGCGCTTTAACATTCAAGTGAGGAGGATTATTTAGAATTAGAAGTGGGCCTACTTATTGCCTTGATGTATAAATATTGCCCAGTACAAAGCACGATTTTCAGAATCTCAGCGATTACAAGCACTTCATTGCTTGCAGTATTTGTATAAAAGTGCTGGTGAAAAATACATAGAAGCAAAACCAGAATCACAAATACAAAACAGCAAGTAGTCTCGGGTTTGGTTTCTCACCCGAGATTCAGGTTGTTAAAAGNAACAAAACATTTTATATCCACCTGTCTTCTCCTTTTCTTCACCTTTGCAGCCTCCTTGTGGCTATTAATAACACTTTCTGAAGCAAAGATGAAATGTGTTTAACCCTCTTCCTGAAGGATGTGGATGAGAAAATAACTTTTAAAAATTCCGTGATCAACTAAATGCAGGAAAGAAAAATTTTTTCAATGGAAGAGGCTTAACTGAAAGCAGAATAGACTTGATGATCTTAGGGTCTTTTCCAACCTTTACAGTCCATGATTCTATGAAAATGGCTAGGATGTACCATTTGGTATAGAAAGAAAAAAGAAACGTTTCATATCTTCCACAGTTTTAGCACCAATATGTCTGAGGTCTCTTAGCTGTTTTCTGACTACTGCTGAACCACAGAAGTTGAGGTGTAATTATTACTGAAATAAAAATAAGTAAGTTAAATTCATGGTTATCACGAGGTTTCAACCTTTCTGCACTCTCCTCCTTACAGTCTTTCCCCAGCAGGAAAAGGGAGTGACTCTGTGCTGCCCCAGATGCAGAAGAAGGGCTGTAAACACACAGCTACAATTCTCCCCTGCCTGGCCAGGCATTGCTCCTGAGAGAGGCTATTCCCTGGTATTGAAATGGAGAAAAAGACATTCCACTGCTGAGCCCTCAGCTGCTCCGAGAAGAAAAAAATCAGGTGTAAAGCAGCCTGTTCCTCAGAAACTCCTGATCTAGGATGGGGCACATGTGGTTCCCTAGAGCTGATAACTCCCATCCCATCTTGTCTCCTTGACAGAGAAAATCAAACTGCCCTTCTCTCCTGGTCTGGCCTCAAACAATATGCACAGTGACACCAGTTGCAGTTTTGCCTGTCACAAAGCAGAGGAAACCAAAGCAGGGCAGAAGTTTAAAGAAAAGACACACAAAGACTAAAATCAGGTACTGTTCCTCATTCTAAAACTGCAGCAAGTGAGACCACCTTGGGCAGAGCTAACACTGAAAACCAGCATCAGCATCTCCTGACCATCTAGAAAAGCCCATTTAGCACAGGTGTTATGAAGCAGCAATAAATTCTTAAGAAAATACCCAAGTCAAATAAAGCTGCCAGTGGCATCAATACTTTATCTGGCTCTCAGGGAGAGGGTCCAGCATTCACAGCCTGTCACTGGTTTTAAGAGGTAGCATACAATATAAAAATAAAGATGAACATTGGTTCTAAGGCTTATCTTCAATATCAAATTTTACTGGCTCCTTATCTTTAACACTGAATTTTACTGCTCACTACAGAGATCTATCCACATACATTATGGTGCCCACAAAAAAGCTTAAGAGCAGCCTGGATTGCTGTTTAATGGGAACTATCTCTGCCCAGTCTTCCCATATTGCCCTTCATACTGTTTCACATCATGCAGAATCCCTACAGCACACTGCTGGCTTCTGCGTATCATTTCCAATGATTTCTCCCCAACACTGTAATATTCTAAAACCAGTTTAATTCAATCTTTTGTTAAGGTTCCTCTCCCGAGTTACAAATGGGGACAGCAACAACTTTCTTTTGAGCAAAAACATTTATAAATACAAGCAAAGGGTAATCCATTGCAAGTTACCACCTTCCTTGGTCACCAAAATCAGCATAAATGGATCTGTCAGTGAATGGGTTTCACAGAAAGCCCTCATTCAGCCAGGCTGACAAAGACCCTCCTCAGAGCTCCTTGCCTGCCTTAGGGTAAATATGTGGCCATGGATGTAAGAGTTCAAAAAACACTGGTGCTAAAGAAAAAAAATATAACCATACCCATCCCCCAAATAATAATTTTAATTTTTCTTTTTTTAAAGAAGTATAACACAAAACATCTCTCCCCACAGAGTCCAAGCACTACCCAAGCATCACTCTTGAATTTGAAAGGAACTATACATCAGCAAAGGTGAGTTCTTTCATCCTATTACTGCTCAGTAATTACACCAACAGAAAATATGACCTAAACTCAGTAAAAATAAATGTATTTGGAGACTTCACAGGCCCCACAGGCCTCACACCTTCAGTTACCATTGTAAGTGAAGCACAACAAAGTACCTCAAGCAGAAATTAGAAACCTTTTCATCCCAGTTTCACCAAATGCATTGAGGATGCTTATAAATATTCAATATGAATTTTTAAACTCTCTTTCTCTAATTTTCCCTCACCCCAACCAGCATTAGAAATCATTTTACCTTTAAATACTCTGATGGGAGCCAAGTCACTCACTCACTTTAGGGACAAGGGCCATGTAAGAGAAGAGCCAGCAAGAAACACAGGCAGCCTCAGGCACCAAAATGACACAGAACAAAGCAGGAACACTAAAGGATTAATCCAAACATTGCTAGAGAAATGTGAAACAGCACAGAGGACTAAAGCTGCACCAGGGATCACCCAACACGAAATCCAGTCTGCTGTGCCCCCATAGCCCCAGGCAAGGATTTGACACTTTCTCATTTGTGTGCTCTAATTACTTTGAAAGCTCAAAATAAGGATCTCAGGTGGAGCCAGGGTTCTGCACAAACTCCAAACAGCCCCAAAGACTGGCACAGTCAGGCCCAGGTCTGAGGCTATGATTCAATCTTCCTGGCTCAGTTCTCACTGCACCTGTGTCTTAACCAGCTGCCTCCACCAAAGTCTAATCTGCTCTTCTTGGCAAATCTGGCAGGTGGAGGTGTTATAGCCAGAGCTCCAATACTCCCAAAAGATACATTTCATATTAAAACATCATTAGATCACCCTTGTGAAATCAATTCATTACCACAAAGTGAAACATTCTGTTACAAATTAATTCATAAATGGCTGACTTAGATGTTTTCATGTATTTTCAGCTCTGTTTCATATAAATATCCAACCTTAAAAGAATCAACAACAAGTGGTGGTAGTAAGAAGGTACTCATTAGAGAGATACAAAAAAGTCAATGGAAATACTGCACCACATGATAACAAGGCCACGTGTGTTATTCTAAATAACATCATTCTGTTATTCTAAATAACACATATTTAGAATAACACACATTATAACGTGTGTTATTCTAAATAACACTATTCTGTTATTTAGAATAGTGGTAATCCTGTAAGAACACAGCACACCTGCTTAAAAAGTTCTATTACTTAACCCTGCTTAAAAAGTTCTATCTTCTCAAGCCAGCTGACATAGTTTTCAATGGTTTCTGAAAGGTTTCCTCACCCCCAGAGCAAAACATCTTTTCCTCTAGAAGCAACAGTGTGAAGTCAAAAGTGATGTCCAAACACTTTGTAGAATATATGCCTTTGGATTTCATTTTATCCAAAAGGATAAAAACAAAGCCTTTTGCCTAGTCCCTCTTGCATGCAGCAAGAACAAGGTTAAACAGTCTTCTCAACAGCTGGACATGAGGTGTTTAATAAAAACCTGGAGGTAAATGAAAGAAACTGAACCAGTTGTGGACTGCTATTACACTTTACATGTCCAATCTGTCCATGTGGAATTCATCTGAATGCCCTGTACAATTCATGGCAAAACGAAAAGAGGCCCTTTGAAAGTATGAATATCTCACTTATCTGAGGTGGCCATGTTAAAATACAAGCAGAGCTGAGCTCCTTCACTCTGTAAGAGAAGCACTGCTGCTCAGGTAGATCAGCTCTGATGTTATTGATGTTATTGAAATACCACTGTCATTTTCTCATCAGTTTTGTTGTTGCATTACCCCCACCCAGAGCTTCCAAGCACTTACAAAACACTGCTCCACCGGTTTGGTTACAAGTTAGTGATATTTGGATTTTGATCTGCAATTGAATGAATCACAGAGGTGTAAGGTTTTACTGCAACTGTATCACTGTTAGGTTTGCCACTGAAGAGCGCCAACCTGCAAGCATATAAAGTCATAAAGTCATCAGTGAAAATACTCTGGATTTGCTGAAGGTTTTATCAGTGAATTGGAGACGCCATTTAACATTTTAAAAATGGTTATTCTCGTTTATGGGAATGGATCTGTGCAGTTTGGAGAATTTTATCTGTTACTCCTCAGTAACTGTAAACACCATTATCAATTCTACCACATGCCCAGTTGAAAGCAGGATACTTCCCAGATTTTAAGGAGCATGTTGTTGCTTATACACTGGCCCTCACACTGTCTGGGTTAATCCAGATTGTCATTACCTGGAGTAGGTGGTGATTATTGTTTGGCTGACAGGCTGAAGTAAAGGCTGGGCAATCATCATTATGTCCTCTCACATAAATGTGTGCGTGTGTGCAAGAAGAGCTGCTCAATCAAGCCCTGGGCACCAGAAAAAAATCTTGGAGTTCAGCACCAAAAAAGTCACTGGGAGCATCTACCCACTCTGTTGTCATTTTCAGCAGCCATAAACAACCACTGGGAAAAGAACACAGAATACAGAAAAGGAGACAACCTCTCCAATCATTCAGCTACACAACTCCATAACAACCTCACAAACAGCAGATAAACATACACATCATTTACAATAATTAAGTAAATATGATTTCATCAGAAGGTGAATCAATTAAATTTTCTTAAAGCACCTATATGTAACACGAAATGTTTTTTTTACAGAAACTGGGGGAATTTTACCATCCCATTAAAACAAAACAAAAACACCTCCAACCCCTAAAAAAAAATAACAAAGAAACAAAACAAAAGAAAATAAACACACACCCNAAAAACTGGGGGAATTTTAACCACCCAATAAAAAAAAAAAAAAACCCCCCCAACCCCTAAAAAAAAAAAAAAAAAAGAAACAAAACAAATGAAAATAAACACACACACCCAAACCTAAACAAACAAAATTGAGAAAAGAAGACAGAAATCAGACTCCAGACATTCTTTAGCACTTGACCCAGTTAATTAACCATAACTCATTTAGTCTGAGGCAGCCAGTGCTGTAAGAATAAAGGGAGGTGGGGGGAAGGAAAGGATGGTAATCCAGAAGTGGCTTTGCCAGTTCTACATTTTATTAACAAAGGTGAATAAAATTTCGGCTGTAAATGCCTGTCTCCTGCTTGGAGCAATGGAGCTGCTCAGGGTATCCTGTCAATTTTGATGTTCTGCTGTGTTTTCAAAGCATCTCTCAAGATTCTGTGAAAGTTTTCACACCTCAAACGACCTTCTCTCCAAGATCATTCAACCCATGACCACTTCCTTTGCTATTTCCCTCTCTGCTCTTGCTTCACATGGTAACAACTCTGCTCTAGGACAGAGCCAGAATTAAATCTCCAAAGACACGAATTTCAGGATCTTCTAATATTAGGAGGATCTTGGGCAAATTAGAGCTGTAATGTTCTTGTTTCAGTTGCCTCCCATGTAAAATGGCCTACTCTTAACAGTACCAGTTTAGTTATTTTATTGATTGATAGGATTCATATAATTAATGTTTTCACAGGACTATAGACTGTGATGTGAAACTCTTAACTGTAAAATGCCAAGTGCCATTGCAAATATATATTAATGGGTACATCACATGCAATATACCTGTGTGCAATCAAATAGCAAAAAATATAGCAAAAAATATTTGTTAAATGTTGTAATATATTTAGGGAATATAAGATGGAAATCTCTTCTTCCTATCAGTGTATCTTCCTCGGAGAGAACTCAGAAGAAACATTTTGATTCAATTAGAGTCTGCAAATTTAAATGGCCATGGCATACTTCTGAGAGAGATTAATATTGCTGACAGCAATTAATTAATTAATTAAACACTGCTTACAAAAGGCCACTTTGCCTCACTCCTGATTTACAGCCCACATCTCCTTTTAAGCACGTAACCAAACAGGCTGACTGCTATTGTCACACAGGAGCCTGGTGTCACATCAGCTCCAGAAACACAGAGATAAAAGCCATGAGCTAAAGTTTGCTGTTTAAAAAACAACATTAAGATGCAGGGTGCCCCAGACACAAATTACCAGCACTTAAAACCTCACGGATGAAAAAGGGGCAAGACATTGCTAAACACTGAGATCCTGAATTTCAGCAAGGCACCTCAGCATTATTTTTAAGTCTACATTCACGCAACAAAGTGGCTACATCAACATGTGTGCAAGTGCTCAGCTCATGCAGCATCTAAAAGCAGAGCCAGGAACTCAAGCTTGAGTGAAGCAGAGCTGTAAGAGCAACTCAGAGCAAAATTAGCTGCTTACTGACAAGAGCTACTCAAGAAGGCACAGAAGATGTGAATTACTGTAATGCAAAGATGCCAGCTCTTACCGACACTTTCAGAAGATCTGACCTCTCCTGCAATCCCAAACCTTTACTCTTTCCTTTTTACTCCATGTCTGTTTAATGCTAGGCTGCCAGGCAAGAGCTGATAGACAGAAAGTGCTTTACAGAGAAGTTGCTGTTATTACACCACACTGAGAAAGTCTTCCAGTTGCCAGAGAAGCAGTCGGTTCCTTGAGAAAAAATATGTGCTTTATGGCACAGAAGCCGATGAGTAACAATTAGAAACAAAACTGTGACATTACGGGACAGAATGACAGGAGGGTCACACTGTTTCTTCTTCTTTTTTTTTTTTTTAACATAAGGTAGTAGGATTGAGAAGTGCAGGGGAAGGAAGCTTCAAGAAAAAACATTTTCAGCAGAGCCAAGGAAAAGAGAACATTTTGGAACGCTGCTGCTTTCCTTATTTTTGTGGAGTTTCCTGATTCTGTTAGGAGGAAGTCACAGCCATTAATCCTCACTATTGCAAGATCAGGTCAGAGGAAAATCCTTTATTCACGCCACCACAACCTGGAGAGAGCTCCTGTTGGCTCTTGACACAACAGCACAATGGTCACTCCACAACAAGGAGCAACTGCCCTGAGTGGGGTCAAGAGCTCTGTGGTAGATGGAAGAAATAACTTAAACCTGGCAATAATGATGAGAAAGGAAAGAAAACAGCAACACCACACCTCTTGGCCTTCCTCCCAGGACCTCCCTCACTGACCTTTCAGGCATCTATGAAATCAGTCCTTTACTGCCAATTAATAAATGATGGAAGTTTACTGCTGGCAGAAATTGTTTTCAGTCCAGCATGTGCTTATATGTTATCTTGCTCCTATGACATTAGTCAAGCAAGGAAAATGTAAGGTTTTAATTAATCACTCAGCGTTTCAGCCTTTAGAGCATGAAAAATTGGTTTCTCTAGCAAGATATAATATATTTAACATGAATGATATATGTTCAGTTAGAAGGAGAAAAAAGGGATTTTTCACAATCACACTGAATGTTTTAATCTCCATCAAAAGAAAGAGAAAAAGATCCACTTGCTTTTCTGACATGGTTCTATTCTGAACTACAACATAATTGTAGGAGAAATGGAATGGTTTTACAGTTACGAGATGAAAAGTACATTTGCCTGTGAAATTTGGGGGTTTGAATGGCAATATAAAAATTAAAAGATGGAAATGCTGCCAAGGTGATCATGTCCTAATCCACGACCATCATTCCATCAATGTTAGCAGCCAGTTCTTCCAAACCTGCAAATGTGTTCCAGTTCTGATTTTTGATACTTCACCCAAATTCCGAACTGACAGTTCCACCTTACAGCTGCCTCAAAATAACTTCTAAATAGCAAAATTCAGTTGAAACACAGTTCTAAAATTAATTGATACAGGGAAGAATACAGCCCCCATGGGACTGATGGGAATCCAACAGCCACGGTTATAGCTAATTCACCATATCTTGGCTGCAGCTAAAAGCCTTAAAAAGAAGCTTTTGCTGCACTTGGTGTTGCACAGTAGGTGACAGAGACAGTACTCACCCACAGAGCAGATTTCAGAATCACACTCCTCCGTTTCACTGGCTTTTCATACAGAATGAGTAGGTAGAAAGAAGGATCCTCTGTCATCAGGAAAGGGGAGGGTATATTCCACCTCTTTTACTACCCATACAAGGAAGAGATTTTTATCTCTTTGGCTCTAGTCTGGTATCCAAGAACCATCTGAAACAGCAAATTTCTCTACTGAATAATATTTAAATATAGATTTGCTGGGTTTCAAGTTTTCGTAGATTGGTTCTTTGAAGAAAGCCACACAGACATATCACCATTTTATTTATCTGGTAAGCAAATAATTTAGTTCAGTCATGAGTATCTGGGACACATTTGCCAACTCGTTTGATGTAAACAACGAGGTCACTATTTCCATTTGCTTTCTGTGGACAAAGTAGTTAAGAATGTAACATTTCCACAGAAGTTTTGTTTGAGAAGGCAGGTAACACATGACAACACCCCAGTTCACTCCTTGTGAAAGAGCTATCACTACCCAATTTATTTATTTATAATCACAGTGTACAAATGGAGAGAGGGGCCAAGCTCATGATTTCTTTTTTAAGTCCAACCTCCTGCTACTTGCTGAACACAGCTAGTGGTGTTCAGCTGAGGTACACTGCTGAGCTACTGTCATAAATCCATGACCAAATTGTATTTCATACTGCATGACAAAAACTGTGGCCACTCAGAATTTCACACAGCACACCCCGAATTCAGCTCTCTCTGGGACGGTGCTTTCTGTCACAAAACACGGCCTGAGCCTGCTGAGCTGAAATTAAATCTCCATTTCTGCAGCACAGGGTTTGCTTTTTCAATGAACTTATGGGAGTTAAAGGCAGAGCTTGCCTTGATTTACAAGAGCAGCACATTAGACTTTGACAAATACTTGAGTAGTTCAGCTTCCCCCCACCAGAGGCCACGGATGGATGGAAGTCTTGGGCTGCTCACTGCAATATTTATAACCACCATGCAGCAGCATCCTGTAGAGACCTGACCCATTTAATTATCTGAAAAAGTTGAAAGAAAAAAAAAAGAGAAAAAAGAAAAAGAACAGGGTTTCTGATGGCTAGAATAACATTGCAGCACAAAGGTAAGTTTTACATCTATTAACAGCACTGAATTTGCTATTACTGCTCAGACAGAAACTACCCACCCATTCTGTGGACTGCAGCTGCACAAAAGGGTTTCCCAGCTATAATACTTTAATAAGAACCAGCAGAATTTATCATTCATTTTAACAATTTGGCCTGATTTCCAGTTCACAGAATTTTCCCTGAGCATGGACATTTCTCAGAACTTACTCATGGAAACTATCTACCAGATAAATTCTACCAGTGTTTTGGCTACTACTTTGCAAACTGCTTTATTATAAGCATTTGAAACTGGAGTTCCACGTATCAATTTTAATTGAACAACTCCATAGTTGGACGAGGTTAAGGGTCACATGCAAACTTCTACTTAGCTACACTGAGCAGTAACTACTAAAAGCAGTAATTACCAACATAACTATTCCAGGAAGTCTAGAAGCACTTACGTTGTTGTTGCTTTTGCTTGGTTTTGTTTGTTTGCTTTTTTAGAAATCAACATGGTCTTACTATTAAAAGCTCCAGAGGAAATTAAATTTCTGCTCATATTGTTTTGACTTGGAATGAGTTAAACATGTCAGTACTCCTGCACTGATAGTAACAGCACTGCAATTGGGTTTGTTTCCCCACTTTAACCACATCAGGATAGTTACAGCAGTAAAAGCTTTCCTAAGAGTTGGTAAGGTCTTATATCTCGTCATTTGTCATGTTTTGTGAAGAAGATGGAAGGCTGTCTTTCACCTTCCCACAACAGCTGGATTTTCAAAAAGATAACAGAAATTCAAACACCTCTGTCCTTCTCTGAAGAAGCCAAGCTGCAGACTCAGTCTCTGGGACCATTTGCCTGCTAATAATCAAATGCCAAGGATGCCAAAGGATCCTGGAAGGAAAAGCATTTCAAGCTGGGAGTGAATTGATAATTTCTTTTGGTCTGGGACTTCAATGTGAATTTGAACTCCCCAACTACAACCAAACTGCCCTCCCTTGTAGCAGGATGCCACACAGGAGGAACGAGGCAGGCAGCAGCAGGTGAAGGGAAAGCTAATGATACTTTATTCTATCTTCTTCTTCTATATTCTAAATTCTAAATCTGACTCCAACTTTTATATACAGTTTGTACAGAGGCCAAGAGATTGGTCACTCAGGTTGCCACCTCTTTGACCTGGATGGTGAACACCACCATCAATCACATTCTCCTCCCAAAGGAGAAATATGAAAAGCAATCTAAAAAAAATATACATTGTTTATGTGAAGCTGCGTGAGAAAACAGGACTGCAAAGTCCAAACATTCACGAGCTAGAAAACTGAGGACAACACTCCCTCATTTGCAGTACCCTACACCACCTGGGTCTGGTTGGGTATGACAATAGGATCTGCCCATCTGGCCCCAGTCTTCAAAGCAGGGAACTCTTGCAATAAACAGGTCTCCTTTTGCTGCATAGCTCTGCAGATGAAGTTTAGGGGATAGAATCAATTCTGGGTGTGTTAACAGCTGAAGATGTCCATACTGCCCCTCAGCAATGGCCTCAGACTGCTTTCAGCATCTGAAAAGCCTTCCTAGAGGAATGAGAGCTTTAAGTGGGACCACAGACAGAGCTGCAGCACACGGGATCCCAAAGGTCAAACACACACAGAGGCAATTCACTTATCTGTATGCTGTAGAGCCCAGGAACAGTTTGAAAATCATCTTCAAAAAGCTACCTGGGCAGAAGGAAGGAGACCCCAGACTGACAAGCACTCTGGGGTAGATGGCAAGAGTTAGGCTAGCACACAGCATGTTCAGTCCTGGTATGCTGGGCTCACAGCATTCAGGGAATGCTGTCCACTTCTTACATGTTTTCTCCTTGACACTGGCAAAACTAAATATAACGTAAATGAAAATCAGTAATTGCACATTCCCCATTGGGCTGCAGCATCAAAAAAACCCAAGTGAAAAAAGAACTGCACTTGTGATGCAGTTCCTGACTCTCTACCACATGCTCTATTTTGCAAATGGATCCAAACAATGTGGAATAAATAAAATTATAAATTCAGACAGCTTTATAAACAGCCAGAATTCCAAACCTCTCTGTTCACTGAGCTGTAGTCAGGAAACAAAAAAAANAGCTGTGAGAGGTACACTGAGTTTTGCAAGATTTAGAGGGACAAGGGATCAGGTGATACATCAAGGAAAAAGGAAAAAAATAGACCAGCTTTAGGCAACATAAACATAAAATTCTCCATANTAACAAAGCAATTACAGAGGGGATCTACAATTGGGGAGACTGACCTTCTTGTTTTACACTCAAACAAATGTAAAATCTGACAGAGTAATTACTTTATAGCTCAAGCAGAACACTCGCCACCAGCAAACTGAGTCTCTGGTAGAGAAGGAGCTTTACAGAAAATGGGTTAGGGATGTGTTTGAGCCTGTGGTTTACAGATCTTCTTGATAATTTACAGCTTTCACGTGCATAACTGACTACATGTAAGTAACAGGGATTTCATTTAAGTAACAGGGATTTTTGTTTGTTCCAAGTTAGACGGTGTTTGCTCCAGGAGCTGTTTATACATCCAAGGCAGAACAAAAAA
>VXBB01003815.1:119077-135831 GCA_013399915.1 Illadopsis cleaveri
CTTCCACAGCCCGGCCCCTACAAAGCCGCGCCCCCCGGTCGCCCACACGCCGGCCCGCTTACACCTCCGCCCAGGCCGTGCCCAAATTCCCCCCGCCCGAGCCGTGCCCGAACCTCCCCGGCTGTTCTCCCCTTCCTGAGAGGGAAGGCGGACACCCCGAAGCTGGAGCCTTTACACGGGTGGCTGTAGGGACAGGAGAAAGAAAGACTTTGGCCAAGACCCTCGCCGCCAGCTTCTGTCTTCGACCCAGAGAACACAAAATAACTGGATTTTCCCCCAAATCTGCCGTTCTAGCCAGAACCCTGCGCCAGCTGCTCACAGGGCCATTCAGCAACCTGTCCTTTATCTCTCTTGTTACAAAAGAGAAGGGACAGGGAGGTGGTCAAGCAGTGTAATAGAGCAAAGCCAGGGGAAAACCTCAGCCCCAGGGCTCCTCACTCTGCACTGACTCCCAGTCCAGGATGCTCAGAAGCACACAGGTGTGTCCAGGCTCCATGAGAAATCCCCAAAGAGTTTGCAAGGGATGACTGGCAGGAAAATACCTGGGCCTTCCCTGTGCTGAGACAGCCAAGGATGGAGAGTGTTCTGTGCACTGTGGAGGTAGCAGCACCTAAAAAGAATGGGAGTTCAGTTCTGAAAGTAATCTGCCATATGCAAAACTATGCTTGGAAAGGAACAGTGCAGATTATGCAAGTTTATGGCAAAGTATAGGTTAGCTTTTTCCCACAGATACATCTCTTAATTTGTCAAACCAAAGGTTAATCCTTTGATGGATCCCTGAATGATCCCCTGGGAAAGACTTGGGGCACAGAAAGCACAATCATCTTTAAAACAAACAAAATTATAGATTTACTGTAATCTGTCTCGCAAATGGTCAAATGAAGTAGAGATGTTAAATAAATCAGGGAAAACAAAGGAAAACAACAGAAATCATAAAGAAGACTCCTTCCATTATCTTAAAATGCTTTAGAAAACTACAGAAGAGCTGACCACATCGTTGTGAATCCAAATGAGCCTTGGTTTGTCATGACAAATTATTGATTTCCTTCCTCTGGATAAAAGAAATCCCTATTCAAACAGAAAGGAAATGGCAACTTGGAACCTAATCCAAAGCCCACTTACATCAACAGAACTGTTGTAAATGAATGACTGATGTTGAAAAAAAATCAAACATAAGGGAAAGGTAAAACATGAGAAATGGCCTGGTAGAAAAGGAAAACAGGTTTGCAGTCTCATTAAGAGATTAGTATTAGTGTTGGTAGAATTCACCTTTTAGATGCTTGTTCTAAGAAGAGACAGCTATTAAGAACAGCTTTATATAGTATTTCTTTAAACCAAGTTGTTTGTTTTCATCAATAGTCAGCAACACATCTCCTTACAAAATCTTTCCAGTATTAAAGCATTTCCAGGTAACTTGGGGCCTGTAAGCTCCTGGATCAGTAATACCTCCTGGTGACTGCTTGACAGCCAGTGGAGCTGGTTTCCATCCACAGCTGTTCCTGGGAGTCAGAAACAAAAGGAAAATAAAAGCAAGGGAAAGGCATTTTCTCTACTTTAAATTCCTGTATATAGGTTTTTCTTTCCCCAGAGGTCTTCCCTCAGTTGACACACCTCTTTTTATTTTGGTGCCCGTCCATAGAAAGAGGAGCATCAATAACAAAGGCAATGGAGCAGCCCTCCTGGCTCCCTCTAACCAGCAAGGCAAGATCTTGCACACGTTCAGAAATGAGGATCATAAGACAGGTCTGGGTGAGGGGTGTGACTGAATCATTCACTGTGCACATTCTGACAGTCCCAAATGCCACCTGTCACTACTGCCCTGCAAGCTGGTGCCATTGAAGGGACACTGCCAACAAAGGACCAGCCACTGTCTATAGCTTGTAAACCTTACAGTGACAAGCTTTGATGGCTTTGTCTATGTGATGTTAAAAATAATAAAAAAAAATTAAAATTTATTAGTTTAGGAAAGACTGATTTTAAAAGTAAACACCCAGAAGAGAGAATTCCATTAAAAGCAGCAATTTAAAGAAAAATAGTCATTGAGTCTACAGAATTGTAGTCATTGACTACAGAAGTTTAAGACTAGACAGGGCACTGGGATTTTTAACCTAGTACTTTATGTTGACTGTGGGGCTTATTGGCATTAATTCTTGCATCTGGTCTATAGTCCTTCTTTTCCTTAACAAACGTTGAATTAGCAATCAAGACTGATCTATTACAGCCATTGGGGAAATATTCCAATGACTGCTTACAGTCATTTGTAAATATTTGTAAAAAGTTATAGCTTTGCCTCTCTTTAAAATGCTGATCAGTCCTTCATTGACTTCTAGGTTTTATTCTTATTAATTTTTTCATGGAACTGCTGAGCTTCTATTTTCTCCAGATGAGTTTTAAGATCGTGATGATAAAGACGTAGAGTTAACACTCCCTTGAATGTCTTCCTCTAAGGCACATTTTCCATCCCTTCACCCGTTCCCATAAATCTTTTTACTCCTTGAATTGTGAACTGCAGCTGCATCAGATACTTTTTTCAGCAGAGGTCAGGCCAGTGTTAAATGGATGTTACATCACAATTCAGATATTTTTTTCAGTAGAGGTCAGGCCAGTGTTAAATTGATGTCACATCGTGATTCTGTCCTTATTGGGTACCCAGTCTTTCACCAGCTGAGGATTTCTTTCAGCCTCCATGCTGCTGAGCCTCCCTGATGTCCAGCAATGCTAATGCTGACTTGCAGATCTCTCCCTGAGCCCTCTTCAGGCCTGCTGCTCTCTAGGACAGGTTATTGCATCCTGCATGGCCAACAAGCTTTGTACCTAGATATTTATTACCCTTGGTCAAAATACACATAATTTACCTGCATGGGGCTTTCCAAACAATACAGATCACTCAGCACTAATCTCTTTTATGCTTTATGGCTTTCTTCTTTAACCTACTCACTTTATTATATTGATGTACTGGATTAGCAAGATCTTACAGAGATAATTTCTTGGCCCCAGGCCTTTGGAACCTCTGCAGAATCAGATGAACTCCAGCAATGATTCCCAATTTGTAATTATACTTAAGAACCTAGCATTTAATCAGGTTTTAGTCTCTGGCATAAAGGCCATTTTGATTTTTGTATCCTATTTGTTTACTGACATGTCACACAATGTTAAGGGTCTCCCAGACACAAGCAATGTCATAGATACAATGGATCAAAAAAAAACCAAAAACCACACACACTAGATTTTTTTTCAATTACATCAGGTAGTCCAGTAAAACAGACTAAGATCCCCCCACAAATTCTGGCTTGTCTAACAGAAGGCAAATAAACAACAATACTAGTTTTAAGAGTGAAAACTACAACAGTGCTTAAAAAAAGATACAAAATTAATTTTAAAATTCCAGTTCCCAAATGGATTGCTGACTATATTTTTAAACAACTATTAAATTACTAAAATTATTTTACAACAAGTAATTGGCTTTCACTGTGAGGTCAATGAAGTACTAACTTTAAAGGAGATGTTTCTTTCCCTGGGGGCTGCACAGGGTGGTGCCATGCCAAGAGATCCAGTATGTCAGAGGAAGTGGCAAGAACTCATTTCCTTGCTGTGGAAATAAACAATCCTAAGCCCAAGATTCACATTGCTTTCATCTTTAATCATTCAGCCTAGCAGATGCATGAGCAGTAGTGCTCTGAAGAGCTGGAAACAGAATATTGCAATAATTAAATTTCGTGTTATGAGAGAACAGAACACATAAGCATCCTTTGGCACAGCTCTGAGTCTCCCTTAAACCTATCTTTCTGAAGCTGTGAAGTGAGCATATATGCTTTGAGTGGACTCTGGAGCAGGCTCAAAGATAATACCTTCATTTAGAGGAACAGAAATGGGATTAAAAAGGCTTGAGAAGAGATTCTCAAAGAAAGGGATTGGATGCATAGTTAAAAAGGCCACAGTTGAAAGAAAGTGAAACAGTATCATTTGACAATTTTATTTAGGAGGGGGAATAAACAGACCTTTATGAAGAAAAGCAAGAACTAAAGAATATATAAGAATATAGAGCTTGTATTGTCTGTTTATCCAGAACACAGGACAGCATGCATAACTGAATGTACAGAATGAAAAGAATGGAGTGAAATGCTATAAGGAAATGCCATAGAAGTTGAGCTGAAAAAAATCCCCCCACAGCTACAGGATCAAAGTCACTTCAGGATTCTAGAAGCTCTCTAACAGTATGTCTGTTAGCATTGCTGTGGATCATCTTATGACAGTGCATAAAAGCAAGTTCTAATTGGTTTGCTTTGATAATGAGCAGCACAGGTCTGAGCAGAAACCACAGTAAATGAGTTCAGAGAGAGCACAGCTATGATCTGCTTTGGGCTGATTTGGTAATCGGCCATGAGTGTCTTAAAGAGGATTTTCATAAAACACATCTAGGCCATTTTAGTACAATGATGAAAAGATGGATTTATGAGTTACCACAGCCTGATGAAGCCAAGCAACAGCAGTATTTCTGTGCAGAGGTTCTAGATTAAAGAGCTTGGGATACATTTATCTTAGATGACTTCAAGATCATTTTCCCTATTTAAAAATACTTCCCTGACCATTTTCATTGTTTTAAGCTATCAAAATATTTTATTACTGTTACAAATGGCAGCATTATTTATAGGCACGTGGCTCCTGATGTGTTGCATGTTATGTTAAATGTTTTTGTTGAAGAGAGAGGGCTACAGCAGGGACTCCTTCTATATCTAAGATATGTGAGCCCAGGAAGGTCAGCAGTTACCAGGCACAGGAATTATGACCAAGGATAAAACGTTTTGTGCCATCACCATGTGAAACTGCATGGATCTTTCAAAGTTAAAAGACATTTGGAAACTGGGAGCCTATTGCACAGCTGCTAGTTAAAATGAACTTTAAGTTGCAGGCAGAATCTTTTCAATACACTTTTATCTGTGCAAGTGTTACACTGCCAAGTGTCAGAGAGAACACATACTGATTTAGTGATGTGATAATGCAGATATTAAAGAGTGTAGTTTTCAGCATCCATTGCCTGCAGGCCAGCAGGGCTGTGCAAAGAGAACAGGAGAAGGAAAGGTGTAATTACCTCTTCAAGCAGTTTGGGTTTTCTTTGATTTATTACTCCCAGACATAAGGACCAGAGGGGCTGTTAAGCAGCATGGTACCTGACAGGGAAGTGAAAACTATTGAGATAACCAGTGAGCATAATCCCCTGCACTTACCTAATGAGGGTACAATCCAAAATCAACAGAGAGAAATAGCTCACAGGTAAAATACATGTTTACAAAACAGGAAAATAAAGCCCTTGAAAGAAGGATTTGAGGTTAGGCCTGTCCTGAAAGGCTCAAGAGACTATGGCATGTACATTTAGCAAACATGTCTGTTTGCTAAATAGGAATATGATTATCCATGCACAGAAGTTGTTTCCTGAATCTGACTCTTAGCCGCTGCTTAATATCCACGTAGACAAATGTTCAGCTTATGCAGCTATGGCAGGGAGGTACTAAAAGTAATAAAAATATGTGGCTCATTTATTTTAAAAGGATTTGCTTGCCACTTTTGCCAGACTTGTTTGCTTTTTTTCTGCTGCTTAGTCTTTGCTGAAGACAGTCAGTCTGGAAAAATAATGTCTGTGCAAATGATCTTAGAGAAGTAGAATTGCTCAGCAGAGTCAGTTTGGAGCAGATGGTCTCAGTGACATTTTAGAAGATAACAATGAGTGAGAGAAAGCTTCTAAGCCAGATCTGGAAATACTAGCATTAAAAAAAAAAAAGTCAAAACAAAACCAAAAGCCAACAACAGGCTTAGGGAAAAGGGTACAAGAAATCCCAAGGTAAAAAGATGTCAGTGGACCATGGGAATGATTGGGCAAAGGAAAATTACTGTATATGTTAAGTTAGGGACAGAGATCACGCATCAGAAAAAAAAAAAAAAAGATTGAAAGTGGAATTCAAAACAAAACATCAAAAGATCCAGAAAGTTGACCTCCAAGAAGTCCACCCACACAGGTGATGAAAGTTTCATCAGTTACTAACTAATCTAACTTTGCTTTGGGAAAGCTCCCAACTGTGTCTCAAATTAATTACAGAAAGGCTGAGAAATAGAATGCAGTAATTACAGTTTGTTCAACTTTCTGAGCCCTTGCAACTATTCATCTCCTTGACAGAGAGGTGACAACATGCAGGTGAGGCATAAATAATAATGAGCTCTTCAACTTTGGTAGAACACTAATAGTGAACATTTGGCTCAAACAACAAAACAAAACAGCTGTCCCCAAAAAATGCAATTTATTGCAATCATAATTTATGTGTGGTGTTGATGGTTCCATGACAATTTTTGGGGGTGTTTGATTCCTAATAAATAAATGTTGAAAAATCTTGTGATTTTCATTTTAGACTTCATTCACTCAAACATGTTATGCTCCCCACAGAAGCTTTGGTAATTTTTATCTTAGCAGTTAATGATCATGTATATGAAACATGATGTTTATAGAATTTTTTTTTTATTTCCACACATTAAAATCTCAGGCTTTGCTTCCAACCAAAAAAAAGAAGGAAACTCAGAAGAAAACCCATAATCCATTTTTTAGCACTTGGTTTTAAAGAAAAACCAAGCAGACTCATGGCTTCCTAAACAATTCACCAAAAAGCCACTACACATTCTGAATTTAAAAAGAAAGTTTAAAGAAAAACCAAAAGGCATGATCACATAAAAGTAACTTATAAAGTCAAGATTGAAAATAAAAGAAGTTGACCCCATCTGAGCTAAAAGCTCTCTATGAACAGACTTAATTTTGCATTCATAAATTAGAGATGTGGCACCATATATCGATAAATATAGGTTTCTTTCAAGTTTATCTTTGAGAGTTCAAGTTCCTAAAAGCAAATCAAACTCTTCCACTACTAACTTTGTTCTGCCTGTTGATAGGAAAATAAACATACCACAGCTTCTTCGTATAAATATCCTTTTGCTGGAACTTACAAGTTTTCTGTATTTTTTATTGCAAATTAAAGCCTTGCAGCCCATAGAAAAGTACAGGCAAATGCAAGTAAATGATCTCCACCATCTCTGCTGGGCAGCATTGATCGATTGTCTCACAATTCAGCTGCCAAGTAAAACTAGAGTTAAGGTGCTTGGTTAATGACTGAGGTGAATTAGCCTGTGATCTTTCTAGTACCAATTTCACACCCCTGCAGTTCTCCTCCCACCCTGGAAAAGGCTACAGACCAGCAGCTTTTCCCTCATGTCAGCAGGAATTAAAAGAAAATCCACAGAATAGCTTAAAACATCACACCAAAATATCAGTTTAAAGTTAATAGGTGTTTACCCCTGTTGAGATTCATTTCCTTCAGGATCTCTTCATAGCCACCTCTCCAGTTCCGTCATATTTGGGTTCCTCATTCTCAGCCTCTGCCTAAAAACCTTTTCCTAGAAACCAGTGGTGTTTTTCCCACCCCTGGCAGGGAGGCACTGAAGCTGGAATGCTGGCACAACCTAAAAACTGTGGAACAAAGCACAGAGGAGTCTACTTGGCTTGGGAATCAGGAGAGTCAGTGTGCCGTGTCCCAGCGTGGTAAGATTGAGGTTAGGCTGCCACCACCCACCACCCCAGCCCTCTGTCACCAGCTGTGCCACAAAAAAAATCTGTTTGCTAGAGGTTAGTAATGGGAAAGGCAAAAGGAGAAATGAAAATTCAGCTTTTTTTTCCCCTTCATCTTGCATCTGGTGCAGTGATTACTGTTTGGACAAAGAAACTTAATTCCACTCAGAGGTTTCCAAAGTGCTTGTGCTGTAGACAACAGCAATAAACAACCTTTTGTAAAGAAAACCAGAGGATTTTCTAAAAGCCAGGCCATACAAAGCCCACTGAAATTCAGTGGGAGATGGATAACAAAGGTGTCTATTCTTTGAAATTCTCCTCTGGCAGTGATAATTTTGGCTGGATTTTTAGCATGAAAACAAACACATCTTACCTTTGCTTCTGTAGTGCTGTCCAAGTCATTAAGAAATGTATATTGTCATGCTAAGCAGACTCATGGCTTCCTGAACAATTCACCAAAAAGCCACTACACATTCTGAATTTAAAAAGAGCAAATTTTCAGTAAGAAAAAAAAGGAAAAAAAATGAATAAGTAAATCACCAGGAAAAAAATATGACTTAGCTCCTAAACACCTGTCTTATCATCATTCTGTCCACAAAGAAATGCATTACCTGCTACTATTTCTTCTGTGAGATGACTATAATGAACACAAAAGCATGTGCAGGCTGTGCTCAAGAGTTCGTTTCTAAACTACTACACAAGAACCTGGTGTTTGGCTACATCTTTATTTCATTTGTAGGAAATAAAGAAGCTTCAAGGAAGAGATGAGACTGCAGGCCTTCAATTAACATCTTAGTGTGGGAAAACAAATTTGTTTTACTGCGTGGTTTGGGTGCCATTTTGTTTTTTGTTTTTTTTTTTTACTTTGCTACATGATCAGATTTCAAAAAGTAGAGAACCTATTTTCCATCACAAGAACCATGCTGGCTTCAAGATGGGGGCCTTTCAAGAGACTTCTCAATAATTTTTAGCTCTTTGCAATCCTTATCTCTCAATGGGAGCAGAGCTGCATCAGTGACTAAAATGAACTAAAAGGTCTGGTTTTTAAGATAGGTTTGCCTTTGTATACGTATCTTACAGTCTCAGTGGGAAAAGACACTGGTCTTGGCAGAGCCATGGTACACTATTTTTCTTAAAATGAAAGAGAGAGAGCATCTGGCTCTCCAAATGGGCACTGCTGTTTTGCCCAAAATCTTGTTTTGGCAGGTTCTTTTAGTCATACCCTGTTCAGGTTATTCTCTAGAGCCATCTCTTTGAAACATGGTGATACCTTCCATGAAAAAATTAAGCAGAAGGCTCACCAACATCATGAAGAGCATAATGAGGTAAAAAACAGTCTCAGTGGGAAATATATCAATCCTGTCTTCTTATGGAAGTGCATCATGTAGAACAGTCCTTATAATTTTTCGTTGTTAAAGAATCACAGTGTTGCATTGCAGATATTGAATGCCTATTTGTATGACCAAAAAATACAAAGATGAAAAGAAATTGAGGGAAAAAAAAAAAAAAAAAAGAGACAACCTGAAAAATGAGCACTGGAAAAGGAAAGCCTGCAATGTTCTATTTCCTATGCAACAATCATGGATCCTATCAAATCATTGTATCTTTGTATAGACTCCTCTGTGTGATCACTGCCAAAATGTGGGACAAAGTATGTCCTTATATTAAACTGATATAGGCTGGACAACACTAAAAAAAAGGATTTTTTTTTTTTTTTAATAAGGAACAGATGGTCACCTTACTCAAGCAGGTGTTGTGGGGGAAAAATGATTCACAACCAGGCATCGAAGGCTTAAAATGGTCAAATTCAGATACACACCCTCCTGCTAAGTAGTGGTATCAGCATCCAGCCACTAACTGATATAAGACAGGAGAAGAGAAGTGAGGTGAGAAGGCTCCTCCTGGTCAGCTCTCCCTGCTGCTCTCAGTGAGATGTGATCCATCATTGCAAATCCAAGCTGGTGCTGAGAAAATCTTCTAACTATGCCTCAAGGTGGTCTTTTGATATCCAAGTTTAATGCTAACAAGTGGAATTGCCAAAAAAAGTAAAGAAATAAAAAACATACAGCCTGAAAAAAAAAAAAAATTATTTATTTATTTATTTCAGGAGGTTTAATTTTAGCACTAGGTGGCATTGCTCTAAATCTTTCAGTGCCTCTCTCCTGAGCTCTTTACTGCATGGGTGATACTCTAACAGCTGGTGAAACACACAGGCTTCACTGAGGTGGCACCAGCCATGCTGCTCAAAATGTGCACAACGTGTCAGGCAGTCCATACGATGAGAGATTTTGTTCTGATTTTGGTCTCGACTCGTCTGTTTACTGCTGTAGAAATAAACACAGTCAATAACCTGATGTTCAGTTTCTCCAGCTGAAAGACTCAGCCTACCTCAAAGCTCCTAAAAAACAACGCTAGCACACTCTGGTGTTCCTCCCCTTCACAGTCACCCTCAAAAATCTTTCTACCAGGGACAACACAGGGGGTTATAGCTCATCTTCATGTGTTACACAACAGCTGTAAGACCAGGGCTTTTTATCAATTTACTGAACTATTGGTTTGACTCATTGGCCTGTGGAATTTGAAAAATATTTTTTAAAGTTGTTTTCTCTTTTTTTTTTCCTAGAACTATTGAATTGTACATGAAAGCCATTAATGAAAAGTCCAGCAGCATAAGAGGAGTAAAAGCGTGGATCTCTAAACATAAAGTTTTCGAGAGCATGGAACTTATACAAACCCTTAAACCTCCATTTTCAAACAACCTTAGCAAAATATGTCCCAAATTCAACTTTGAAAACTCCTGAAATCTCATTCTGACTTCATCAACCAAATCTTAGGTGCTGTGTCTGAGGGTTATGACCCAATGTACAGTACCATATCCCAAGGAGAGTTTAAAACTTCAAGGACATAAAGTTTAACCAAGTCCAGAAATGCAATACTGAAATCCTGTAGCCTGTAACCACTAAAGCATAGACTAGGTGAAAAGATTATTTATGCACTTCATATTCAGGAGTCACTGGATAAAAAATAAAGCCAAGTCTTGGAAAAGTGATTAGAGCCTAGAACTCCTCACACTCAGCTGAAGACCTCAGGCACCAGATAAATCACAATTCATCCAGTTTTACCTTTTCAAGAGAACAAGTGAGGATATTCAGCCCCTCACACAAGAAATTCATGCATGTTTTCTATCTTAACTGCCTCATCTTCAGTTCTATTGGTAGATTTTCTCTTCCTTTCCAAGACAAACCCTTTAATAAAATGTACTCTGAGGCCCAGGTGACACTGCTTTGCTGATTTGACAGGGTGATTTGTAATTGCCTCTGTTTCAACAAATCAACTCAATTAAATCAGCAGCAATGACCCTTCCCATTTTCCTGAGCTACATCAAGAAGTCAGAACAGCACTGTGACTAGTGATGCTTCTGTTCAACAGATTTTTTCCTGGGAATGAGGTGATTTGTAACAGTGAACATCACTGAGTTTTAGCAGAAATACCTTCCAGCTTCTTTTAAACCATTTCAGGGCAAAGACAGAGTGCTGTTCAGTAGAGGAAAACAAGACAGTCAAACAAAAAGTAGCTATTTTCACTTTCAATACCCCATGGAGTTAATTTCCAAAAGTGAAAGAATTTATATAGAAGAACCTTTATCTCCTTTACATTTTACCTCGTGCCCTCTAACTCCAACAAGCATGCACACAAGCAACTCCAGCTCTGAGGAGCAAGACAGCCTCACAGAAAGGGGTCAAGGAATCTTTCCCCACTGTCTGATCCCACATAGCCTGGGCTTCATTCACCAGGATCTCCAACAATTGCCTCAAGCCTTTGTAACTGGGCAGGTGGAACCATTGGATCAGATTGATAACACTCATCCTTCCAAAGCACTTGAGCTCTGGGGATAAAAGCAGCTTAGTGCTAATGGTAATTATTGTCTTTGTTCTACAAAAGCCTTGAATACATACTGGGATTTTTTAAAAAAAAAAGGAATAAGTGTTTCAGCTCTTTAACTGAATCAGTTTAGATAAAAATCAGTGAACTTCCCTTATTCTGGCTTTCATGAAAATGTATGTAAATCGGTTTCTGAACCCTTTAGAAGGAGCAGGAAGAACTGTGTGCTGTGCTCACAGCTCTAGGGACATGCCAGTGTGCTCCTTGCCTGAGAGACACCACTGTGTCCTGACACAACTCTCCTCCTCTCCCTTCTTTACTGAAACAAATTCCTTGATAGGTACAGCTGGGAAACAGTCCCTCCTTCATAAAGGGTAAAGGCTTTTATTTGTTTGGGGATTTTTTGTTTGTTTGTTTTTCACTTCCATCCAACCACATAAATGACAGCCACCATGAGATTAACATCTCGTTTTCACTTCTGCTACCTTGCAAATACCATTTTTTCCTGAAGTAGCCCAGTGCAGATGGTCCAGTGCCATTCATTTGTTCATACTTTGAAAATCACACATTGAATCAGTGTGGTTAAGATGTGACTATCACGGCTTGGCAGTGCTGTATAGACATGGGTTAAGTGTTCCCATTATACCATTGGGGAACAATCAAGCAGTCTGTTAATAATCTTCAAACTAAACAGTGTTTGCTAGTAATGTATTAGTCATCTTAATAAAATCATCCACATACCCATGACAAATGATGGTCCTGACAAAAGGATTTTAGAAAGAAAACCTATGTGGTGATTGCATACCCTCAAAGGGAAGTGGTTAAACACACGAATTCAGAGACTGAATTCTCTCAATTCCAGTGTGACATTCACCTACATAATGGGGACACATATAGAAATTAGGGATATCTAATTTAATCAGGCACCCACTATTGAAATACTTGCATTGAAGTTTATGAGGGAACACAAAGTGCCACGTTGGTTCTCTCCAGAAGCAACTGACTGGAGTCTACAAGGATTCTAATTTTTTGGCAGAGGAACAATCTTTTCCTTCTCAAGAACAGAGTATTCTTATTTACCCTTGGCTTCTTCAGCTGCCTGTTTGAAGTCTGGCATTTCTCTTCTCAGGAAGTGATTCTCTTTGTTTCAGTAGCATCCCACATGAGAGTCTCCACAGGGCTGAGCACAGAAAGGAAAGGTCACCAGCAAATCAAAGCAGGAGTGGGCTGTGAGCTGGCCCTCACAACAGCAGGAGGAGGAAATCTTTGTGGCTGCAGGCACATGGGCTTATTGCAGCTTTCTTGACCTCCAAGGGTTTGGCTAAGATGTCAGATTTGAATTTCTTTTATTGAATGTACAAAGGGAAGTCAAGCAAATGGTAGGACTCACACATATCTAAAGGAAATTACATCTTAAAATCAGTGTTTGTTGCAAGCTTAAAGAGCATCTGAAATTGAAGTATTTATTAGCTATTTTTCTGCTGATAGTCATTGGCAATTGTTAAGTTACCTAACATTTCTGACAAAAACAAGCTTTCTCTGTAGTCAAGAATTTAATTAGTTGCACTGGGAATATTTGGAATAACATAAATTCGCTCAGATTCAAGAATGATTGAGATTGCTGCAGGTATTAAAAAAACAACCAAACAAAAAAACCCAATTAAGACAGTTATGGAAACCAAGAGTCAGCTCAGACATTGCAAAGTCCAGCTGGGTTGTTTCAATCAACCAAAACAGAAGAGAAGGGATAAGGCTACTCTGAAAAACACCATCAGTGAATCACACATCTAGGGAAAGCACTGACAAAGAAGGGGCATATTATCGTTATGAAAACATATCCTTCTGGCAGGGGTAACACCTGTAACTTTTGTACCTAACTTTACCAGTTCTGACTAATTAAACCAAGGACAACTGAGGGCAAAAATCCAAAAATATATGGCAAGAGTATCTTGACCTGACCTTCTCCACAAAACAGTACAGGAGACCTTGATCCAAACATGACGACTCAGGTTCCAGTTGCACCTTGAGGGTCTCTTTGGGAAAGGATGGGGGTCTCAGAGCTTGCCTAAAGAAGACACTGAGCTGCAGCTCCACTTCTGAACTGCCTGTGATCAGTCAGGATCCATATGCTGATCTTCTCCTTTCTCAGAGGCCAGGGGTGTCTGGAATGGTTTTCAGGGCTCCAAAAGCTTCAGCCCTGCTCCCATTTGGATGTGACAAGAGTAATTACACCCTAGCAGTTGGCCCCTCCATGCTGCCCAGGAAAATGTAGAGATGGAATTAATTAAGAAAAAGTGGCAAAGGTGCCTGAAGAAAGAATGTATGAGGCTGAGGGAAAGGAAAAGCCAGGAGAGAAGTCAATGGGAATGCAGAAGAAAATGAAGGAGGCAAAGAAGTGAAAGATTGATAAACCAATGAAAATTTAGAAAAGAAAAATGTTTGGAAAGAGACACATAGGGAAGAGATGGAGCCAAAATATGTGCAAAGCCCATGTGAGAAACTGCTATGGGAGATTTAAAAACTGAGCAAAGGTGTGAACAAGATGCCTGTCTCTCTCATGGCAAACAAGAAGCCTCCTCTTTGCCTCCTTCCAGCCAGGCAGTTTCCCTGAGATGATTTCCATTTCTGGTACAGCTGCCCAGTGTTCATCTCCATACATATTGATTCTAATATTTGATACAGTATCTTGCAAAGCAACTAACACCAGCTCTAAATCATCAGCTAATGCAGTCTCTGTACAGCTGGAAGGGCTGGAATGCAGCACCTTTTCAGCACAGCATCATCACAGTATGCCCTAAAGACTCTGCAAACAAATCCAAATGGTGAACAGTTATTAATTTATCATACAGTTCCCTGGAGCCACAGTAAGGTTCAATTCACCTACTGGATCCACCACACAAATTCCTGAGAGGTCACTTGAATTACATTTAGTCTTTGCTGGAATATGAAAACAGTGAGGTGTGAAATGCCTCCATCCTTTCAAATAAAACTAAATTACTTCACTCCTGGAAGAGGAAAGGTGCTGCTTCAGCTCCAGCAGACAACACAACTTGTGCTGAAGTCAACAGAAATGCCACTGACGCAATGGAGGCAGAACAGATTGCAATTCTGCACTGGTTTTATTTGGTAGTAGTCATCTCAGACACGCAGACTGTGCCCCAGAGTGTGCTTGCACACAGTCCTGACTGCTAATGTGAACAGAATCTGGCAGTAGCTGTCTTAGGTATAAAGCTGCAAATTTACTATTCATAAGCTTTCAACACTTATTTGCTTCTGGCTTCCAAAAGTTGCCAAAAGCCAGACAGAAACTACACCTTCTTTTGTGAAATGATAGAATAGTGCTAGTCCTCCCAGCTGGAGAGCTGTAAAAAGATGCTCACTGTTAGACAGATTCTTTCTGATGGGATATTTACAGGAAGAAATGAGTGCCACTATGTATAATTCAAGATGGTAGTTGAAAACAGGTTGGGTGTTTTTTTTAAAACACACAAAAAATCCTCAAGAGAACAGAGTTTTTATAAGAGAAGCTGTCCCTATCTGAGAAAAAAACAAACAAACAAACAACTTCTTAAGGGTCCAGATCATTCCTGGGGTATCTGCAACCCCAGATATGTGTATTTGTGTGTGTATTTGCACACGCTGTGACTCTCTTCTAGCAGTCATCCCTCTCTCATGCTATTCCATCAGTAGAACACCATCCCAACTCAGGTGTCTCTTCCTAGTAAACCTTTAATCTAGCGCAGCTTTAGTCACTAATCTGTTAATACTTTGTTAATTTGTTACTCAGGGTTACAGAGACCCCCAAGCCCCAACCACCTCTGCCTGATACAAGCCCCGCTGCTTCTATTGAAGGGCTCTACTAGAACATGTTTCAGAAACAGTTATTTGAAATGAAGAGAGCATTGAGACATATCTGCAGATGCTAATGGCACAGTATTCCTTGGCTTTTCCTCGGGCTGAGATAGAATCAGTGGTGTCTTTATCTATGGACATAATGAAAGGAAACTAAAGACTTTTGAAATCTGGCTTGCTGTTTTTGCAACAGAGCTAACACAATGACAAACAAAATTCATATATGTTTTCCTTATGAAAACAAACTTGTGTGTACCTTGTAGAGTACATACATGTAGCTTATAAAAATTAAAAATATATATTTATAAAAATAAAATTTCCAGAGTTTTAAAACTTATATTGATAATTTCTGTCCTAATCTCAATCATGAAAAATCTACAAAAAGTACTTAATAGAATTAGATTCTCTAATGAACTATGGAACTCAAGCAGCTTGCCTTTGCAGAGGACCAAGGAGATCAGTGACAGCAAAAATACTAAGTTCTGAGATACTTTTATGAGAACAATTTTAATTTAGAAACCAGAGCACATACTTCTGCAGAGATGGAACAGAAACAGTGGGCAGGTGAGGTCTTTTTACCTTGAAACACCCTATGTCCTCATTTCTAAGTGATCTTTCAGTCTCACAGCTCACTTACTGGCCTTTTCCCCTCTGGCCCTGCAGAGCAAAGGGCAGGGGCTTAAAAACACTATGTGTCCAATGTTAACAGCAAGAAAAACATCATGGGGATGGGGTAGGATGCTGATGGTAAGTATTCAAGTCTGAGTTTAAGGTTCCAAAACTGATTCAATTCACCACTCATTTTGGCTGCAGGATTCCTTGCACTGATCATTTTAATTGCCACGCTGCACTTACACATGCAACTAACACTTAGGGCTTTCAGAAACCTTTCTCAGAAGAGATTCCATGAGCAAAGAAGGAAGCTGACTCCAAAACCCAAGGCACAGTCAAAGATAATACCTGGAACCACTAGTGGCTCCACCACAGGATGAACAGTGACCGTGTGTCACAGTCAGAAGTGTCATGCTCCCACCACCACTCAGGTATTGTTTATATAAGAAAGGTTAATGACATGTGAAATGCTAGAAAAGAAAGTGCAAAACCTTGTGTAAAGGAAGAAAAAAAAAAAGCTGAATCACTTCAGTAGCCTTTAATGTTTATGCCACAGAGTTTGAGGCTTTGAACGCAGCAGGAGGTATTTGACATTTTCCTCTTCAGAGATTAGCACTTCCAGGTATTGATTTAAACTAGGATTTATACCATGACTACCATTTTTATGAAGGGCATAATAAGAGAGATTAGCAAGAAATTGCCAGGCACACTGTCCCTAATCAGCTGCAAACTGTTTCCATCCTAAAGCTGCAGGTTTGTCAATAAAAGCAAAATGTTCATAACTAAGTGAGGTAGCAAAAAAAAA
>VXBB01003815.1:135878-157840 GCA_013399915.1 Illadopsis cleaveri
AAAAAAAAAAAGAGCTTTCAGCCCAATTTTGAATACAAATAGCCATAAGAGAAAGGATACCATAAGAGAGCTTTTTATCTTTTCTTTTTAACCTGGAATAGATTCATAATTTATGTTTGTCTTAAATATTATTATCTGGTTTGGATTGAAGTTCCTTCTCAAGCACCAAGTTCTCTCCAGACCCTTTAAAGGACATGGAGTCCATCTCAGCATGTCAGAAGGCTGCCAGGCAAATTTCTCATACCCAAGTCCCTTGCTGGATACGGTCTCAAATAACATGCATCTCTTTTTTAGCCCATGAGCCTTGCTTTGGAAAAAAAATAGATTTAAAACCCCAATATATAGGGGAAAAAACCCACCCAGGTCTGTGTCAATGCAACCTGAGGACTGAATACATTATTAAGAAAGCTTTTCTTTTGCACAGTTAGAAGTAAAAGCCTTGCTTCTTCTGATTTTCAGAAAGAGTTCAGCACATACTTTGCTCTCAGTGAAATTCCCCAGCTGCTTTTCAACATGCCTTGTCCATCTAATCAGTTCTGAAAATCCTAATTTTGCCACTTGGCAGTTGTGGAAACATTTGCTACAGCCAGGTGTGTTTTATTAACAAAGAATAAAAAATAGAAGGCAAAATATATTGCATTTTCTGCCTCTCTTGCAGTTACCCAACCCCTAAATTAAAAGAGGGGAAATAGGTGCCTCATTCACTGCTCAGGTCTGCTTGGAAAATGGTTACCTGTTTAGCCTGCACCATAAGATTTAAATTATTATCAGTTACAAAGCACCAGAAGTTCTTGCCACTGAATAAAATGGATCAATATTTAAAAGAATTATATTTTTCTAGATAAAGTTTAATTGGCATAGCCTTATATCAATGATGCCATGATAGGATAGAGCTGTTGCTGTTAAGGTTAGGTTCAGGCAACAAGTAGAGCAGGTTTTGTTCCCTTTCTGCCTTCTTAGGTAAAGCACAGTGCTAAGTCCCTGTGAGGCACAATGGATGTCCTGAATGCTAAAAACCTTTGATACCTTTTCTGCTCTGTCCACAGCCAATGAAAATTTCACAACTGCCTGGTTAAGGAAAAAAATATTTTGAAGCAGCTGTCTCTCACTCATACTGTCTTTTGAGTTGAGGTTATTGGTACAGAGATAATAGAAAATTCATCTGCTGTAAAAGGGAAGTGATGGAGCCAGGAAAGTGGGGGAGCTGTCCATGGTGCACAGGGATCATCACGGCTGGAGACACCTGTCTGCACTTCTGCAGAGTCTCCAAAGCTGTTTGTCCTGTAAGCAGCCAAATTTGGAGCTAGATTTCCTCTCATCCTGTGGTGAAAGGTCACAGAGGCCAGGCTACGCTGAGCTATTTCTGTTACAGGAATTGAAGAGCAAGAGAAAAGAGGAAGGGCTGGGACAGAGACCTGGAGCCTTAGTGGGCTGCTTCAGGGGGAATCATAGAGGTGAGGCACAGTCACACCTGTCTTCTACCCCAAAGAGCAATTTTACACCTTGGAACAGCAGCAACCAGCTTGACTTCTGTCGTGGTTTCACCTCAGCCAGCAGCCAAGCCTCAGACACCTCACTGCCCCATCCAGCAAAATCAGGGAGAGAAGGGAAAGGTAAAAGCTGGAAAACTCGTGGGTTGAGATAAAGACAGTTTAATAGGGAAAAGCAAAAGCTGCATATGCAAGCAAAGCAAAACAAGGAATTGATTCAGTGTTTCCCATGAAAAGGCAGGTGTTCAGCCATCTCCATCACATTTAACAGTCCTTTAGGTAGACAAACATCATCACTTCAAACATCCCATTCTTCCTCCTCCTGTCCTCCATTTTATGTACTGAGCATGATGCCATACAGCATGGAAAATCCCTTTTGGCTCTGTGCAAGCCCTGCTTAACAATAACTAAACCATTTCTATATTATCAGCCCCATGTTCAGCAAAAATCCAAAGCACAGCCCCACACCAGCCACTGTGAAGAAAGTGACTCTATCCCAGTCAAACCCAGCACAACTTCCCAGGCCTAAAAATAAATAGGGGGAGCACTTTACTCTCTGGGGTTTTTTTAATTCTATCTATAGTCTATAGTTTGAGAAAACTAGGGAAGATTTCTCCAGTGGGAAGTACTCAAAGGAACAATGTCAAAATGCAGTGCATCTCCATAGGCCACTGGGGCAAATTTATGATGTCTGAGGATCTGCCCCTGACTGCTTCTCTCATTTCTCTGCTACACAATCTATACTCAAAATGTTATCAGAGGCTTATCTTATGAAATATTAATACTATTCTCACTCAGTGCTAAGGCTGGGCTAAGGGATGGCCATACAGGAAATCAGCTAAGTAATTTAACTGTCACTCATAGCTCCCTGAAACTCTCCTGGTAATAATAAATGTTGTCAGATATGCTCCTGGCTGATGCATTCAGAAGAGCATCCAGAAAACATGAGACTTTCCTCTCTGTACACAATGGGTCTAACAAAATTGCAATGATCCAATCAACCAGCCAGGAAATCATTTTAGTTATTTTATAAACATCTATTTTTAAGCAGGGATACACAGCCATCTCAGAGAGAACTCAATAAGCGTTATTAACATTAAATAAAGCATAATTCAATATAATTGTCAAAGTAGAAAATTAAGACTATTTGTGCCCAAAGAAAACCAAAAACTTCTGGAAGAGAATGAACAAAAAATCCACCCTTTTTTTGTTTGTTTATTGTAGAAGGGCTGCACTGTTAGTTAGACCACATATTAAAATACTATTTTTAAAGTATTTTAATATTTAAAGTATTTTAAAGGACTTTGAAAACAGGCTAATATAAAAAACCAGACAGACCATATACACCCTACAGACTTTATCTATTGACACCTTATTCATCATCCACTAGTGGGGTAGAATGTGAACATCCTGATTTCTTACATTTTTTTGTCAGACAGTAGAAAGAGATGGAAGGCAACACTTTTTCAAGGGCCAAATTGAAGCAAAATTGTCAGCCCTCAGTGATTTACAATAACTTAGAAATCATCCTTGCTTTTGCCTTGCCCACAAAACACTTCCCTGGGACCTGTGATCAACTACATGTTTTTACTCACTTGACAGAAGCACTTACTTAGGATTAAAAATCAAAACCCTCAAGTCATGAAATCAGAGAGCGTAATAAGGGAGAAGTTGAACTGTAGTTTTGATTACAGCTGGCCAGAAATATTTTAAATAAACCAAAAATCCTCACAAAATTGAAAGATAAAATAAGTTTGGGCTTAGGAGGGGGAAACGTTCCACCTCTACATAGCAACGTGCTATGAAACAGAAAGGAAAACTGGACAGCTTATTGAGGAACTACAGGAAACACCCAGAAGGATCCCAAAAAGTACTGCTCCTTGAGTCCTCACTCTCTAACAGCCATCTATCACTACTGGCACCAGTGAATTCTCCACAAGCAGAAACCATCCAAACATTTTGAACCTCAAACTTAGCACAAATCCCTTACAGAACTGACAGGGGTTTTTTTCTGACATAGGAGAGGTTGAAAGAGCTATTCTATCTTGAATATCTAGAAAGCATCTGAACACCATCTTTCTACCCCATAGTGCTGCAGTTACTGAGCCATCCCAAGAGGGAGAATTCACACATGAATTCCAAAACTTGTTAGAAAGATACAACACCAATATTGTTCTTGTGCCCTGTTCCTGCCACAGGGAGGGTGCTGAGCAGTACCATTTCCACATAATTCCTGCAGCACTCTCCTGCCTTTTCCAATCTCATCTAAAATGTCCTTAGGTTAAGGTTTCTCAGGTTTCCCTTCTCACATACACACCTCCCAGGAATGGATGATTGTACTTCAGTGTTTACGTTTCAATTACTGGCCTCCATCATTCACTCTGCATGCTCTCTGCTGTTTGATGAAAATGCATTTGTTTTCCTGTTGTGCACAACAACTTTTAGTTAATATACCCCCAGACCAGAGAAGCCATCAAGGAGATATTAATTTGTTGTGCTGCTTGAGTTATAGCTCCTGGCTGGGCAAACTAAAAGGTCCTCCATCACAGGAACGAGTTTGTTACACTCAATTGCGTGTCTCACTCTGAGTCATCAAAACATTTGATGTCTCTGAACAACATCAAAATATCCAAGTCAAGCAGGAGAGGCTAACAAAAAAATCAAAAAGCTGAATGCTGGCTCACACTACCTCATATGATTAAAGGGAATTAGATATTGAGCAAAAAAAGCCCTAGAGTCTGTGGCACTGATGATGTGCAGAAAGATGTATCTAGGGAGGTGCTCAAACTGCTTCCACTTGGGAAACTTATGTCATTCTCACTATGGGAGATAAAAAAATTAACCAATAGCCTGTTAACCTTGGCCAGCCCAAGTAAGGAAGGAGGAGATAAGCAGGAAGTTTATCACACCTAAAATTCATGACATCTGTGGTTTGTCAAGGGAGCCAGTTTGAGCAGAGCTGGTTTTAAGGCACAAATGCTGAGAATCAGAACAGTGGGATTTTACTCCTATCCTGGTCCATGGAGAAAAAAAGACATTTTATTTTCCTGTTTTCTTACTTGTCTCTTTGTCTGCTCTATCAACTTAAACAAAAATGCCTTGTGTGCTTGCAAATTGGCACCCTGGTCATGAATAAGACCAGAAAGTGCAGCATGCCATAAATAAGCATATCAAATTTGTATTTGTTTGGGAGGCCACCCCACACTTTGGGTCAGGGAAGTCATTCCTGCCACCCTTCACAATAAAAGCTACTCCACAGGAAGTTTCCTTTCTTGCTGTGTTGGCCAGAGCAGACCTGATAGAGAGGAAATCAGGCCTAGCAGGGGTCAAACCCCAATCCACAATCTGAATCCTTCCTTTATTTAAACAGAAAACCCAACCACCTATAAAATATCTCATTAAAGCACATTCGATTTAAATTAAAGATTCTATTCCTATACAAGCTTTCCAAGCCTAGTATCAGATTTGGTCTATTCTGAACAAAAAGGATCTCTTCAAACAGTATTGAGAAATTTTTAAAGGAGAAGGGCTGGGTACATCTCCAAGTAGTTTTTCCACTTACTTAGTTCTTCCCCAAATAAGGCCTACACGAGAACAAAGTCTTGGTTGAACTAGAATTTTTCATTTCTTCTTCAATATAGGCAGAAATGATTCAATAAAATGAAGGAACAAAGAGCAGCTAAGGAGTAGCCCCTCATGCTGTCTGTTAAGGCATGTCCAGTGCAGCCAGGCAGCAATCTATAATGAGCACAAAACACATTTAGGAACACTTTGACTCTCTCCCACAGTCCCTCAAGGGGAAATAGAGCTCAGAGAATCCCTTCTATTAAATAAAAACTTTTTTCCAGGAAATAGTACAGCGACCAAGCCCAAACATAACATTATCTCCTAGTACTGACAAGCTAAGTTTATCTTAAGTCGCCTTAGAAATCTCTTAGAATTTGATAAATCATTAAGACAGTCCAGTAAAGATGCATATTAGGTTATTGCATGCATATGTATTAATATCTGTTTAAAAATACACACTGTTCATTCTCATCAGTGTTTTGAGAATGCCAAAGAAAAGAAAAAAATGGAACATCTCTGTTTAATATGTTAATCACTGGGGGTTATCAGTGTTACCATAAAAAACCTGTACTTTTTATACAGACCTCTTCCTTTAGGCCTGTCTCATTTCTTGACATGCCACAAAATGATAAGTCAATACATTTTAGATGAAAGTTAGTGCCCACATTACTGAAGTAAATTAATCTATTAAAAAAACCCAAGACGTACTAAAAATATTGAAAAATATGCAAAAGTACATTAAACAATTTACCCAGATAATTAACAATAATTAACAAGATTGTTAGTGGAAAACTGAATTACAGACTCAAAATACCTTCTCTCTCTCAACTCTAAGCCTGGATGTATCACCAGAGCAGAACACATTGAATTTAAAGCTAATCTGACCTAGGCTTTGCTGTCGCTCTTTAAGGACAAAGAATTCTATGACATTTGGAAATGGCAGCTAGCTAGTTACACACCATGCATTTTTCAGTAGTATTTATTTCAATTTGGTATCATTACATGAATGATCCTCTTTACTTGAGGAGATCTTTGCCTGGTCTGGTTTGTTATTTTTTTCTTTACAAATGATTGTGTAGCATAAAGCTCTGGCTAGCATATATTTATGAACCTGAGTGTCAGTGTGCTGCTATTTTCACAGGAAAATTCCCATTACAAAAAAAATCCCCTCAGCACATGTCCTTATGTCACTTATCTTCACAAGACAATTGGTTTCATGGAGGGAACATCAGCAGCTGCAATATCAAATAATGTGAAGATTGTGATGGATAAATAATAAAAGACAGATCTGTTTGTGAGAAGAAAGAGATGAAAAGAAATTAATCTTTGCAGCTCCTCTTCAGAACATCAAATCTGACTAATGAAAGATCTTACAGCTGCACACACAGACAGCATTTGTTTTAATGAGAGCAATTAAATGCACCCAAAAGCTCAAGAACAGGGAGTTTACCTTGTAGTTTTGAGAATTTGGTATTTAGCCCAAAATTCTTTTAAAATGCTACCCTTTTTTATTCATACCTTTGTTTTATTCAAACATCAGACATAGCATAAGCTGGAGAGAGAGAAAGAAAATTAATTACTCTTAATGCACTTAAACTCAATTAAAATGCAGCATTACCTCGTCTACACATATTTCACACAAAAAGGTAACACAAAAAGTCTTTTCAATGCATCCTATAGAAAAAAATGTTTCAGTTCCTTGCCCTCACTATGAGAGTTCAGCCTAAATTGCTGGCATCTTTAAAAGCTGTCAGCTCTAAAAAGCAGAAGAATACTTCTGAAAATGAATAACTGGATATCTTGAGATATCCTGAGACAATCAAGATATTTAACAGTGACCCCTCTCCTTTGTTCATTGTGAACTCATCTTTTTTGCCAAGGATTCATTTCAGTCTACTGATAACTTGTTAGCCATCAATCCTGCTTAAGTATTTCTAGCTAAAAACAACCAAAATATTGATTTGACACTGAACAAATCCATCTAACAAAGCTTGCATGAAATGGAACTTATTTATTCTTTTGCTCACTGAACCATGAGTGATGCTTTCTCTGGCCACATAAGGTTTTAGCTATTATTCTAAGCAAACAAAATCAAAATAGAAGCGGCCATATAAGGATTACACTACTATATAATTCTTGTTCCCAGATTCTTCTACATATATAAGTGTAAGTTGTGTAAATTCTTCATGATACTCCAATCAAGCTGAATTAAAATGCTTTTCAAATATAATTTTGTGCTGTATAAGCTTGTCTCATTAAAAATTTAGAAGGGTGGAAACAACCTTGTGACTATGAGCTAAAATAGTGCTGACACTGCTTTTTGAGACCCAGGCAGACTGCTTGTACTCTCACATTGCTTTTTTTTACAAATGAAAGAAAATGGTGATCAGAATTCAATAACATATTTAGAACCTCCAAAGCACAACTTACAAGAAATAAGAAGGAATCAAGCTGGCCTAACAAAAGTCTCTCATGCCCCAAGCACAACAGCACTGCATGCAGCTGAAGGTGTCAAAATGGCAGAAAATGATCCTTCTCTACAATAGCTGGTTAATGGGACAGTTTTGATAATAGAACAAAGGGAATTAAAAAATAATTGTCACCTCCAGGAAGACCTTTCTTTTATATCACCACTTCACCTGATTATGAGGATGTGCAGTAGGTTTGCAAACCCTGGTGACCTGAAGCACTGTTCTGTACAAACAGCTTTTTCATTTCCTCACTGAGAGAGCCTGGTAATTGTTCCAGGGCTCCTTTTCATTCCTTTGTGGGCATTTTGAGATCACTAAAATTCTGTGAAAGTATCCAGCATGTGAATTTCCACACTGCTACAGCAAGTCCCATGCCTATTCAAATACGGCAAGTTCCCCAAAGCCATGTGTGGTCCATATCAGGAAGGGTTTGGGGTGCAGGATTCCTGAGAGAGATTACTCAGTGGCTGTAGAGGAAAAGGATAACCTACTCTGACAGGCAGGATTGTCCTGCAAAGACAATCAGGAACGATATAGATTGAACAAAACAACTTGGAACTCTGTGTGAGAGAATGAACCACAGAAGTCTTTTTTGTGCCCAGATACAGAATCATTGAGAGTGAGTAGAGCTTCCCCTGATCCTCATGACAACAGAAGACAACTGCACACACACTTTGTAGGAGAAATTTGCTGCTTCAATCATGGTTATATCAAGAAGGAAAGGAGGCAGAGCATCTGGTAGGGCAGTAAACCAGGGCTCTGAGTGAGCAGGAGCATTTGATCCTCTTTTATTTTAATTAACTCCCACACAAGAGTAACACAACACCCTGACTTCCTTCAATCCTCTTGGTACTGTATCTAAAGTAGTTATGCCATGCTGCCATTCCATCCCAGGATTTTCCTCTTTTAAATGTCACAGCTGAGTCAAGAACCATCATCAGGAGAACCAGGAACAGGAGAATGAATATGCAGTCACCTGGAGAAGAGTTTGCACTAAGAGATCCTGTGTGCCCGTTCTCTGATCAAAACCATCTCACCATTTAGCCCTCAGGGATAACATGACCCAGAAAACTGTCAGTTTCATAACAAAATATTTTTGAATAAAACTCTTTCCCCAGATTCAACAATCTCCATCGACCTATGATGTAATGGTGACAGAGTTGGTAGGTAAGCAACATCCTATTTGTTGAGGAGTTTTTTAAGCACAAATGTTTATCTGTAACTCAGCTGGCTGCTCTTAAGGTAGTTTCAAGTTTTCTTGCCTTTTTCAACATCTGGGTTTCTACACAAAACTGTAGTGAAGGAAATGTCTCAACAGAAATTGTCAGATGAAAAGTCGCAGCTTAAATGGCAGCAATGCCACTTTTGTTTGTTAAGCAAGACAATAGACATGGCAAGGACTTGGAGCTAAAGGGCTGAGAGCTCTGTCATCAAGGTGATTGCAAAAAAACCCCCAAAATATACTGACACACTAGCAGCTCCAAGTCAGACTGTCCTTTTCTCTATTCCTCTCAATTTCTCTGGTATGGACCAAGAGGCACACATAAGATCCCTGGATTTTGGAGAAAAATAGTTGAAGAACAATGCCATTGCTTTAGTTTAACCAGAGAGAGAAGGGTGGATCAGCAAACTGAAAAGAGGTAGTTGAGACACTCTTGCCCTCCTCCACCAATGGTTGTTGGTTTATCTGGTCATTTACATCTTAGTTAAGATGCTTGCAACTCTGCTTACCTCTGCAGACAGAGAAGCAGCAACCCAATGTGGCAGTGACACACACAACTGCTTGAGGTCAGTCTGTTAAGGGTTGAGAGCCACACAACAGCACAGTGCAGAGAGAAAAGGCATCTAGAATAAGCAGAATTGAATCATCCCAATGTGCTAGGATGTCTTTTGTTTATTTCTTCCCTTTTTTTTATATATAGTCATTTGAGGTTTAGGAAAAAAAATCTGTGATTATTAAGTAAATTGTCTAGCAAAAAATAAAATTAATTGTGCCTATCCATTCTCTGCTGCTATTAGCAAACTTCAGCCATGCTTTCTTTTGGTTTTAATATTGCTTCTGGTCCTTCAAACAACAAAACAATCATCTCTTGCCACCAGGGGAAAGTATTCAGTAAATGTGGTAGCCTGCAGCCAAACTAAACCAGATATATGTTCACTCCAAGAGTGTACAAAGCCCATCATCACTACTCCTGGTGGACTGTTAATTGAACTGTCTTATTATGCTCAACTACAGGAACATCTATAATCAAAAGGCTGTTGTCTTGGGTTACAGTGTAAGGTTTAACCAAAAGTGTATATTCTATTACCTCCTACACAAGCTGGTAAAAATGGTGGAGCAGTGTTCTTTGTCTTCTTCATGATTCAAGAGTGATAACTCCCTCCAGGGAAGCAGCAGCCACCCTGAGGGGGCCAAATCCACTACTGGATTGTTAAGGTCTCCCAGAGTGACTCAGAATTCCATCATTCCAACGTGAGATGCTCCGCCCTGGGGAAGGAACCAAACATTCCTACCTGGATATAATCTGAGCCTTGGGGCCATGAGACCACAACCACTGGATTCCCAGATGACAAGAGCTTGATAGCCACTACTGGACCTCCACAGAAGGATCAGACCTTTTTCAGGATTACCACTTTGACAGGATCCATCCATCCATCCACATCCATCTCTCCAATGGGACTGTAGACACCATTTAATCAGACTGCTACCATCACCCTGACCAACAAGGTGTCAGGTCGTATTCTGACTTTGTCAGTTTAAACCAGTATTTCTGTGCTATTTCCTTTTTTGTGATTTTCCTATTAAATTGTAGTTCTGCCTTGGAATACCTCAGAAGATATTTGTGTGGAGTTAATTCCTCCCAAAGTTTACACCAAAGTTTGCCTGCAAACTAGAACAGAAAGACATTGATCAATTGGGCAGTGGTCAGAAGTCTAGAAGGCAAGACCTGGGAGAGTGTATACAATGAGTCTGCAGTTTAAAGAGGAATCATCTGGAAAAAAAAAAAAAAAAAAAAAAAGAGATGAAAAAACATTCAAAACAAAAACAAAATTGTCACAAGGAGAGGAAGAATCAAATGGAAAAGTCAGTAATTCTTGCTCAGGCCTCTGGCTGTGATTGCCACTGGAGGCAGACTGCAGTGTTAGATGACGAGAGCATTTCTTGCAATCCTGTAAGTTCTCCACACCCATAGTGAGCAAAGACAGAATGGTGAGGCTTAAATCTACACAAATGAAAAATCAGGTTATCTCTGAAGAAAAGAGGAACCAAAGGTCCCTCTGTCAAAAAGGACAATGGTTCTTCTAACTAAATAGTCAATGGAAAGGCAGGATTTCCATCAAAGGAAATTTTTTCAAAAGAAACTTTTGTGAGGGTATGACACAAATGCTGCCTTTAGAGAGAAAAATGGACTGGATGACTATCAGGCCTTCACTCATCTTATTATAAGAGGATTTAATCTTGAAAGGTTGTCCGCCCACCACCCTCCCTGCATAAAAGGTCTCTGGATTGGTTTGAGAGATCTGAGCTAACTAGAAAACACCTAGTTGGAGCACACCTATCACACTAATTATTATTGTCCTAAGGTAATAACTAAAATAAAAGAGGTACGGAAGAGCCTGTCCTACCCCAGGCTGCCACTGGGTCAGTCACTGAGCACTAACAAACATGCATCTGCCAACACACTCTGTGAACCTTCTTTTCGTGTTGAAAATATCTTTGCAGACTGGTTGCTAGGAGCTCTACTCCTTGACATTTACATGCTTGAGCAAAAACATGCTGTTTAGCAAAACGTCATGATAAATGTGTCAGGGGGGTTGACATTGGATAGAAGCCAGGTACCCATGAAAAAAANNNNAAGTGGTTATAATTTTCACAAGTATCAGTTCCACCCAACCTGCTGTAATATGAGTCCCTCCCACAGGCAAAGCAGTCTTTCCACAACTGNTTCAGTTGAGCTGAGGAGGGGGAAAGAAGAATTAAAAGGCTTATGGGAATAAGGATTAGGTGAAAACACTCTAAGAGCAAAACAGGCTCAAAATTTNAATATGAGTCCCTCCCACAGGCAAAGCAGTCTTTCCACAACTGTTTTTCCATAAGCTATTTGGTTCATGGGGTGTATTAAGGATGTGCTGTTCTAGCATAAAAGAACAAGGGTCCTCTTCCTCTCTCTCTAGTGGTTATTTCATCCCTGATGCTATTATACAAATCAATCAATAGAGAACAGAGCCTTTCAACTTCCAAACCAAGCCAAAGTGACAGTGATCAAAAGCTTTACTGGCCTGGATGCTCAGTGACAAGGGGAAGGGTTTGAGCAGTACATCTCCCAGGAGCTGTGCATCACCTTCACAATACAGCCTCCTAGTGACAGGAAAAGAATGACTATCAATAGTGTGTTACAGGAGTTTTGGACACTTCACACACCCGTGGCTTCTGCAGCATGTGAGAACAGCACATTTGGGCAGAGCTTGCAGCCCTCAGTCATTACTTCAGGTAGAGAACAAGAGAGAGGAAAAGGTCTTGGATGATCTGGCTCCTGGGGCAGTGAAGTGACTCCAGGCCATCCATTTGAAGACTGATGAACTACCAAAATCTGTTAAATAATGCCTTCCTGTTTCTAGTTTGGCTTGACTTCAATAACCAAAAATCTTCTGCACCACTGGGTGTATGAAACTACCCATTAGCTGATCAGATCTGAATTTAGCAACATTGAAGAGACCCATCGTGAGGGCCAGATTTGTCATGGTACATTGGTTAAGGAAGCTGCAAAACCCTACTCACTAAAATGCATGAATCTACACCTAGCCCCAGTACTGAATAGAGTATAAGCACAGAAAACTGGCTTTGTGTAAACTCTGAGCTTGTGTTAAAACAGAAGGAGGAAAAAATATATTATGTCAATTAGGGATTATGAGAAACAGAGGTGATTACAATTGACATAAAGTTGATCTGAATATGAAAGCACATATAAAGAGCTGCTCACTTGCCACCACAGGTTCTGGGGGCTCCACTGAGGATATCTTGCAATAGTTGCTGCTCAATTTCAAGATGAAGCTTCTTGAGGCAGGAAACAGTGTAAGAATTTCAAATAGTTAAAACGTGGGCAAATCCCAAGTGGAACAAAAAAAACCCCCCTGTGACCTGAAGGACATACAAAAGGAACCATAAGAATCACTATGGTGACAGTGTCAGTGCTAGGATTGGAGATGCTGTTGCTCCTGATGTGATGGGTCTGGCTCAGAACTTTCTCCAGATGCAGAGTCACTGTCACTAGCAGAACACAGGGAAACCAGCTCTGTCTGGCCAAGCTCCAGAAAGGGAGACTCAGGCAACATTCATACATTCTTTAGACACCATGCATGGACTCCATCCACACTTACAGACCTGCCAGGGTGGGCTCTCTCTGATGTCTTTTAAAATATGTACTTCTGAAAAGGAATTGCAAAGAACATCACTCTGGACATCCAGTGGATTGCATCTGTGAAAAAGATACTGAGTTTCATGAAGGATTCCCCATCATCCTGAGACAAGATCCTTTTTAGTGTTTGTAAGGTGACACACCATGGATTATTCTTAAAAGTGATGTATTTGCCCTGAAATCCTATGGCTCAGGTTATAAATTTAGGAACTAAGAAACTCAGTTAATAATCTAAGAAATTAACAGTCCTAGTAATGAAAACTTCCACATCAGTCATAATATCAACATTTTTCCTTTTTCATCTGCTATGAGATGTTTATTGATATACATCTGACAACGTACATTTATAAGCAAGACAGATAACACTAACAGGCATTCAAATTCCTCATGTAAATTTGTGTTAACCAGAGCTACAAACACTTAGCAGGGGAGGTCTGTTTCACAGCATGTAATGTTTATCCATGTTTGGGGGACTATTTTAAGAAAGCTGAAGTCAGAGTAAGGTTATTTCACAAACATTTCAGCGCCCTGTTTCTCACAAAGCCTGAGTGATTAGTACTGGAAGTTGAGCTAAAAATACAAAATATAAGTTAAATTTCTACAAGTTATTCAAGACCATGTATTTAATAACTGAGTCTGAGAGGAATGAAAATCAGAGATTCAGGATCCAAACCTGTGCTATGTTTTCTTTCTATACCTTTCAAAAGCAATGAGTAAAATTTAAGTGATTACATAACTGAAGACTGATAGTTTTGTCTATACCAAAATAGAATAAGAATGTAGTTTGTGCTATATTAAGGAATGTGCATTGTGTTTGAAAGGAGGAGAACCCTCTGTAAATTTTTGCTGGAGTGATCTAAAAATTTCCTTATTTAAAGGGGTAGGATTCTAGCTAGTGTGAGATACACAACACCCTGAAAATTAGCACTCAAACCTGAGAGAAATAAATAGGTTCCAAGTTGTGCAATAGCCTTCCATGACTCAAACCATGGATCAAGAACCATTTTGAGCACTCCTCAGAGTTAATGATAATCCTATTAATCAACAAGTTTTAATGCACTATCTTGGGGTGATTTGATGATGACACTCTATTCCTGATCATCTGCTTTATGCCAAGAATGGCTGTGTGGCTTTCAGGTGGATCTGGGAGAGGGACAGGAGCCTGGGAAACCTGGCACAGGCTTTGCTCAAAGACTCTCTCCAGAGTGTGCTTGTTGCAGTACAGACTGGACATTATTTTGTTGCTTCACTAGGTTAGTTTTTTGCTAGCTCAGGCAAAAAGGGGTTTTTTTCCCTTCCCCTGGCCTGGAGGCTGCAGCAGCAATCTTTTTGGTGGCTTCTGTTTTGTTTTTTTCTTGAACCATTCGGCTTTGTTTTGGTCCAAAAATCAGACAATCGCCGAGGCGGGTGACCAGGACCTGCAAGAGACCAGCAGAAGGCCAGCCTGAGATCTTGGGAAAAGCTGAACCAACAAGAGAAAGGACACCAAAATCCAGCAGTTTCATCTGCTGTGAGGAGGAGACCAATGCCAGAAATTCAAGAGGTTCCCATTTGTTTTGCCTGAGCTGCTGAGTAAACTCCCTTTTTCCCTTCCCTCAGACAATGGGGCTGGCCGCCATTTTGCCTTCCCTGCCAGCAGCCAGCCAGTGTGTTTTCTTCTCCCATCATTTTGGAGTTTTCTGGGGGGTTTTTTTCTGTTCTACTAGAAGAAGGGGTGGAGTTGGAGGGGATGGAGACAGGGAATAAGGTTCTGAAAGTTCAATATCTAGCCCTTATTCAATTTTTTTTCCCATGCTGCACGGGCGCTTCGGTCTGTCAATAAATAGGGTTTTTTCACTTTCACCTGTTGGAACTGGCATTCATTTTTCTCACTAGCAAAAGGAATTACTGAAGCCCTTCACTTTAGAGGAAGCATTGATTCCAGAGTGTTTTCTTCGAAGTTTGTCTCTGAACTGAGACATTCACTGTAAAGATGAGCACAATAAACCTTTCAGAGTCACATCAAAACATCCTATTCAGACGAAGCCCTTAAGAAGCTGAACTTCATATAGGAAGTAAACATTTGGATAGTTACCTGATGATAAATAGGATCACATAAAAAAAGCCAGACAATAAATGTATCACTCCAATACATTTCACCATGCAGCCCTCTGAAAATCATCTCTATCATTTGCAATAAGAGATCCATCTTCCAGAAAGTTAAACTTTCTGGAGTACTGATCCACCTACCATAACATCAAGTCATGATGCTTAAAATACTCTTTCAGTACAAAATCCCATGGAGGGTGGGCACAACCTTCATTTCACCCATTGTGGCATAAATTGAATTGTTTAACTCATGCTGATGTTCCACATTCCTGGACTATGCTGCAGACCACAAGGTTTTTAAAAACTGGAAATATGTTTCTCAAGTTTTGGGTTATGTTTTAAGCAAAAGCCCTTAATTCATTCTGAGGGTAATTTATTACACATGCTGGCAAATTCCAGTCTTGCATTTGCTGCTAAAAGAGATCTGGTATCTCTTATCCTGTGTGCAAACAGATCTCTTTAGCATAGCATTTCTCAAAAATAATTACCAGATAGGGTTGCATCTCCCTGACATGCTGTTACTGTCCTGTTTTTTAAGTTATTGGAAATGCCTCTACCTGAATTCAGGTGCAAAAAATGCCCACACTACAATTGGAAGAGCTTTCTTATGACAAGGAAATTAAAAGTGAATAAAAATAAAGTGTCCCAAGGCTTTTAATATAAAAACATTACCTTTAAAGTATTTTAGATGAGCTTGCCTATCTTGAATAAACAGATATTAGGGTAATATTTATTGTTTGTAAATAAACATTTCACAAAATGTTAGAAAAATATTTTCTAACATTGTGTCCTGCCTAAGCAATTTATTTTTCTACTTCACTAAATTAAAGAATAGGTCAAATTACCAAAACCTAATTTGTAGCACTGAGATCACAGTGAGTAATCTCACTTAATGAAGCTGTAATCAATGTCTGAGCAACTCCATTAATAGTATCATTACATTATATATTTATGCATGATGAACACTTCACCATAAACAGTCTTCAAAAGCAAAATTTTCATATGCTGATTTATTGCTCCAGAGTTTTCCAGATTTCAGTTTAAATAATTTTTTACCTTTTAACAACAAAAGCAGCTAAAATGGATAGAAGGTGTCTTAGCAGTTGTTACGGTTCTGACAGGAGATTATGCTTGCTAGTGGTAATTACAGTTGTTCAGGAGCACTTCTACCTGTACCATTTCATAGTAATTATGAGACCATATGATACAACCTATTCTTTTACAAGAGTCCACTTGTGAGCTCCACTGTAAGGAACAGAGGAAATTTCAATGTCAGCAGTTAAAACATAGCCAAATAATAAAATAAAAATTCGAAACAGAGGCCTCCACTGCTACCTCTGGAAGCAGCTCCTTTATTTTCACGTGCCTCCTACGACACATCAGCAATAACTTCAAGTCACTTAGCACTGGAGGAGCTTCTCAGATGTTAAATAAAAAGCCTCTAGAACCACCTTTTCTAGAGCTTGTGAACCCTTAAGAGTCTCCCTTTACCACTCCAGAATAGAAGGGATGGAGGGATAGTTTCTTTCATCAGTTTTGTTACCAAAATATTCAATAACCTGGTCAAGGTCAAAAAGAAGGCACAGTAGTCCCCTACATCTATGGCAAACTAATTAAATGTTTTTTCCCATTAACCTCAGGCATAACAGGTACTGCTTTTTCATGAGATTCAGTTTTATGAAGTGATAGAGGTACAAAGCAATGTTTCGTAAGCTCAAAAAAATATATAATTATTTCAGAATCAGAAGCTATACCCTGTCTATTCATGTGAAATTAAATTGTGTCCGAGAGATATGCACTTCTTAATGTCAGTGGTCTCTGTGTAGGTGAATGTTAAAGGCTAACAAGGTATAGAAAGCAGTTAAATAACCAGATCCCACCTGTACACCACTGGAATAAATTAGCTGGTTTCAGCTGAAGGATGCCACGCAGACATATGTGAGAGAGAAACAAATGTACAGACAGACTTAATTTCAGTTATAAAAGAGCATGAGAAACATCAGCTTTTGTTGCTACCTAGAAGTAACTTGAAGTAACTGCCTGTACTTGTTCAACTTGTATGATCACAAAGCTTTATGAGAATACACACGTTCAGCATGTTTTGAAATGACAAACAAGTGATGCCTTTATAAATTCACAATATGAAGCCTTGATGTCTACAGCCATAAGATCCCATGTTGCTACGGAATACAGCCTGTGAAGTGCTTATGTGATTATTCTGTCTGTGGCCTACACACAATCTTGTTCTTACTCCTTCAGACTCACATGAAAGACATAAATCATATATGGAAAATGAAGGCTTTAAAAATCAAGCAGAACTCTGTCACCAGAGTTGAGCTCCTCCATATAAATCCCACAGTTTAGCTGTGTCCAATGAAGCAGTTTTTCAAGCTCACATGAACATGCCAAATCTATAAGGATAGGATAAGGGGGAGTAGAAATCAGCTCTTTATTTCCAGACAGATGACACAACAGTAAATTTTGTGATCATTTATGTGTTACAAAATTTGCACATATGTTTACATTGAAGTAACTGCTAGTGGCATGTGACATAATCCAATTGTGGAGATACCAAGCTTGTACCAAACACTTTCATTGTCCAGTGTTCTGTGTGAGAAGGAACAGACTGTGATACCAAGATCTAGGCCTGGACTAACAGATCTTTCGACAAATCCTATTTTATTTGAGGAAAAGCATTGTTTGCCACATCTGTCCAGCTGCCACAATGGTTGCAAACAAGCAGAACTTCTAACTGCAAAGAACCTTCCCAAGAAAATAGAACATGATTTCTCAGCACTTGCTTTAGAAAGAAAATGGACACTTAATAGTCCAATTTTGTTACCAGAGCTGTTCTTTACCCTTCAGAGTCTTCTCCTGCATCCCTACTTAGGCAATAGTTTACTTGAAGAACATCAACTTCAGAGGAAGAAGCATCAAGTTTTATTCCATCTGATGACTGGCACAGAAAAGGCAGAGCCAAAGAAAACCTCAAACCAATTCAGAATCCTTCTGTGTAACAAAAAGCTGTTTCTTCTAAGAGGTGGGGAACTGCTTTGCACCTGCTGCTCTGGGTGGAAGTGGCACTCCTGTAAACTGACACAACTATTACACAAACCAAGCCTAACTAATGCAGTATGGCTGTATACTTGTAGATATTGATGTCAGTGACCATAACTAGCCCAAACAGGTTGCAGTCAGATGTTAACCTAGTATAGTGGAAGATTATTTTAAAATCACATTATTATAACAGATGATGTTAAAAACAAAAGCAGTGGTGATTAAGCGCCCTCTTAAGGGCATTAGGTATGAATATCATTCCTTCAATGCACTTGCAAAATTTGGAAGTTCAATTCTGAATATTTCCTTAGACTAAAATGGCAGCTACTAACATTTTCCCCCTTCACAGTATTCCAGAAGTGCTGTGAAATACTTTGAAATATTAGAGTCCCAGTCAGTTCTACTTCGAAACAGAATTATCAGCCACTGGATGTAGTGAGTTGGCAAAAAGTTACATAAAACTATTCATTCCAGTGTATCAAATACTCACCTGTTCCATTCCTCTAATGGGAATTAATACCAGAATGTTATTACCTATGGGATGAGGGGGGAATAAGTGGAGGAAAAATAAATGCATAGGTTTAGTCTTTGGCTGCAGTAAACCAAAATAAAAATTAGAGAGCTTCCTAGTTATTCCTATTTCAGACATAGATGTTTTCCTGATCACCCCTGCCTGTAAGAAAAAAAACCAAAGTGCCATTTTGAGATATTAATCAGTACCAAAGAAACACATGTCAGGCATAACATTGGCTTTGGAAAATTTTGAACCACACCTATAGGTAAAGACCTAGATAGCATTCCAAAAAAAGGTTTGGCCTTGCCACATGGGATGGTTTGGGAGAATTCCCACAAGTTTAGCTTTTTGTGACAGGACAGAACTGGACCCTCCCTTTTCCCCCTGACACATAGTCGCTGCAGAAGTGACTGCAGAAAGCAGGTTTAGGTCTTTGTCCCTTCAGAGCTCTCCCATGGTCACAGATGTGATCAGGTTCCAAACACAATGTGCACGAGGTGAAGAATCTCCTCTCCTTTGGCAGGATATCCTAATAGTAATTTCCACACCTTAGGTCAGTGAAGTGAGTACATAACTATTTCTAATTTCATGCAAGGCTTTCTTTCTGTTCAGATTAGACACTCACATACATGTGGGGTTTATCTTACACAGTCTTGGGATAGTCAGGGAGGTGATACAGAGAGGTGGGGGGGCTGCTGCAGGAAGGGAGCTCTTTCCATCCTATGGCTGCAATGATAGAAATTCAGAAGTGCTAGCAGTAGAAGGGGCACTGATAGCTTTGCACCCTTTCCACCAGGAGCCTGTGACAGCTCTTAAATTACACTGACACAAAAATTAGCTCTCCAAGCTTCTTAGAGTGAAAACTTCAAGTTTTTCACAAGTCTATTCCAGTTGTTCTAACATAGAACAATATTGTTTAAAGTAAAAACAGTATTAACTGGTTTATCTAGGACTGTAAATCCAGTTTCTTAATTTCATTCCCTAGGAAGAACTAGAACTGGAAAGGTCTAAAGGAAGATAAAAATCCTTTTTATAGAGAACCAAATGGAGCAATTCTTGAAAGCTGAAGTGTGCAGCTTGTGCCTTCACAAGGAAAACCATCAAAGTTTTGTTAAGTACGTCTTAATAACAATGGATCCATTACCATTACAATCATAGTTATGTCCATTTCTCAGACAGATACACATTTATGGCTTTAATTCTAATTAAGTGTTGTACTTCTGAACCCAGCATTACCAACAGCCTAAGTTTAGCCCTTTTACAATTACATTCATAAAGAAAATACTTTTAAGAGATGCAGGTGAAGACATGAAAGGCAGCTGGAAAAGCAATAAGGGTGAGTGACTAATGGCCAAGTTTTCTCTGAATATATTCACTCCTATTTCTGCTCAAATTTGTTCTGTGATATGACATTCTCTCTCACTCTCCCACATGTGCATTTGCATTTCACACACACAGGTCTGACCAGTAGCTGAGGAAGAGAAATACTATTATAGACAGTCAATGTGCAAACCTAACCTTTTCTCCAATTGGATAACGTCTTCTAAGATATTCAGAGCCTCTTTTTTTTTTTCTCACTTACAAGAATGTAAATCATGATGGGCTTCTTCTGAGATGAGAAAAATTGTGCTCCTCATCTTTATGCCTTCTGGTGGTTTATTGCCCAAAAGCAAACACACACATCCTTTAGCTTAGAGGTGAGACACTTTTCCCTCTGGCATATTGTCAGTAGGATCCAAGGTGAGCTTCGATTAAGCTACTGGGCAAGATCCAGCAGACATTGACTGTAACAATTGATTTTTCCAGCCCTGGAATCACCAGTATGATGACCAGCAGCTGAACTATGACTTGCTCTTATAGGTGGCACAGCAGACCTCAATATTGGTGTGTAAGGAAACCTATTGATGAAGATTTGCATCCTTCAGGCCAGCTTTTAAAGACTGGGTCCCAAAAGCAAATTAAAGATTTCTGTAAGCTGATGGCAGTTGGCCTCCAAGTCAACTGTACTGCTTAAACATGAAAGTTTATCCTTATAATCACCAGCTATAGAAATAAAATGAGCATGATATTTTCAAACAAATATCTCACAGTTTTCTCTTGGGAGGAGGCTACCTTCTGGCTATAAATCAAGGCCCCACTAATAAGAGGCTTGGGAATAGCATGTAAGAATGTGGAAAAGCTCTCTTGCCAGAATTCAGAAGTTATCATCATCATCATTTTAACCTAGGAAAAAAAAAAGTGGGTTTGAAAGTGTTCCAAGTAATTCAAAGAAATACATCCAACCAGCATTTTCAATCAAGCCTCCAATAAAATCTAATGTATAGGAAACCAATGTTCCCAGTTAGAGAGAGGAAGTGTTGCTATAGTCCCTTTTGTTGAGGAGAAATGAAAGACTTTGTGGGAGCAGACATAAACTACTGAAAAATGCAGCATGGCTAAAATCCTGGCCCACAAGCTTGAAGAATATTAAACATCAAAGCATTTTAGGGCATTGGCAAGTGAAGATGGATTTAATCAAAAGAATATTTACATATGAATAACATAGCTCATACACATTTATAGCCACCCATGAAAAATTAAATTAATTTGCAATGCAAACCAACTGGGGCAGCTAGTGAATGCCAATGAATGATGAATACCACTAATGACAGAACTGTATTTAATTGGTTTTTAAAAAGCATAATAATTGTTTCAGTAAGTGGTTATTGTACATTATAAAGATTTTCTAAAGTCACTGTGCTACTGGTAAAGTGTCCAGTACAGGAACTTGACAGGCAATGCTCAATGGAGATGTAAAGGCCTCACCAGCAAGTTTTTTTCATCTCCTGTTTGGTTCATAGAATTACTAGTGTACATAGATGCAGCCTAAAAGCAAGAGGCAAAGAATGTAAGTCCTCAAACTGCTTCCTGTATGTTGAAATTATACATAAAACTCTTAAAAGCTGGTTATTGAGACCAGTGCTGGTAAGAGCTCACTAACTGCTAAAGCCCATGTAGAGACCAAAAGTTATAGAGCTCATGAAACAATGAGCAGGTAAATATCTTTGGATGCATTTGTTCACAATAGTAGCATTTTTTTAAATTAACCCAAATCTCAACATGGCCTGACTTGCTCTCCAAACCCCAAAACACATGTGTATTTCAGCACACTTAGAACACTTCAACTGCAAATCATGTTCCAAGCAATGAGCAATGATGGCTGCTGTCTTTAAGACAATTTGAGGGGGTGGACATTCTAAAATGAGTTACCTCCCCTTTGTTTCAGCCAATCCCTCTCCACCAATAAGGAGAAAATGAGTATGAGCAAAGTGGAAAAAAAGCCAATTTATGAGCAAGCAAAAAAAAAAAAAAGAAATAA
>VXBB01003815.1:157881-175146 GCA_013399915.1 Illadopsis cleaveri
TCACTAGATACAAAATTACTAAGTCCCAAGATCATTCTTTCACTAAGATTTATTCTAAGACTTATATAATTTTAAAAAATGTATTTATTGAACATCAGGCTATAGTTTACATTTTTCATATTATAAAAGGGGGAACTACCCAAGACTTGTGGTAGTCAACAATTATTAAGAGACAAGGATTTCCAAGTCACAGCCCTCAGACTGAAACATTTCAGATTAAATCCAACTGGAGGAGTGTTTCCCAAACAAACAAAAGAAAGGTAAAGACACAACCCAATATGGAGTATTCTTATGATGTGTCAAGTTTTGACCATGTTTATTTCTTTGCATTTGGTCATGAGATGCTTTCTAGACAGTTTTACAGGAAGGAACTGGTATGTTCAAGGCAATAAAAATTAAGACTTCAAGTGCAACTAAGGAAAACAGCTGACCACACCAAGCTCTTGAATGACACAAATTTGTGTAAGTTTCTGCTGTACCTGTCCAGAAATTACTTCATAATGCAACTTGAGTAAACACATCCAACTAGTGAAATATCACTCAAAAATTTTTTTAAAACACCTCCTCCCTCTAAATAATTATACCTTTCTGTGACGTGGTTAGGATTCACAAGAGCAGATCATGAAACTGTCTTTTCTACAGTCTGCCATCTGGAAGCTTGTAATATCACACACCTCCATTCCTTGTGGTTAGGAGACCCAATAGTGCTTTAGTGCCATCTGTTATTTTGGGACTTCCTCATGACTGTTCCATGATCCTGTCAGAGTGCCACTTTACTGTTCCTGTATAGGATGGGGAATGATCAGCAAGCTCTGGCATCCAGTGATATCCAAGACAACCCCTCCTTCCAATGTCCCTTCTCAGAGCAATGCAGAAGCTTATAAATAGGGGGTGTGACAGCAAAATGAAATATAATCCTATGTAAATCACATGTGAACTCGATCATACCAGTTCCATTCATCCATGGTTATTAAAAGTTGCAAGAAAGTGGCTGTGAAGCCCTCTTTGTCCAACTCTAGAACTTTAAAGAAGAAATACAACACTGCTGTTGTAGTGCAGTAATAAGTTCTGTTATTTAATACAGGTTGTGTTAAGAAAAACCAGTACTTTATAGCAGATATGATGAATTTGTCACAGCCCTCTTTGAGCAAGAGAAGTACTGCTCAAAATTATGATTATTGTTCTGGTTAAAAAAGAAAATAAGCATAAACTTGACTGAGCCAGAACAGGTAAAGGTGCAGGGATGGTTTAGTAGTTCTTACGAATCTATTGGTAGAAACACTGTTGCTGTAACAACAGTATATCAGAAGGATGTGGGGAAGGGCCAGAAACACATAACTTTAATAACTAAAAATCTCATTTCAGATCTTCTCATTACATGCTAGAGCTTATTTACCACAGGTAAGAAAGCACAGACTTTATGCAATATATTTTGAACCACAAAACATCTATTTTTTCTTTGCTACCATCACTTTTGGCATCCAAATACTTCAGAAAATGTTAGTCATTGTATTACCTTTCTGAGGCAAGGGGCTTTAACCCTTCTGTTTGCCATTAGGGTAAGTGAGAGAGCAGTACCTCAAATTAAACTGCCTCAAGTCATATTAGAAGCCTTCCCTGGAATCAGGACTGTATCCCTGACTGACATACCCGTGTGTGACCTCACCTTCTGGATCTGTCTTCCCACCTGAGTGCTTAACAGATGCTCAGCCCCTTCCCCACCTTTCAGAAAAAGGTGAAACATGGATATTTTGGTAACAGAGAAAGCTCTGTGCAGAATAACTAGTGTAGTGAGCATTAGGGATTCCTCCACTGTTTGTTCCAATTACAGGGCAGGCTCCCCAGGTTCCAGCTAAAAACAGAGCTTTCCTCATTTGCACAAGCTGTACTTATGGAGAAGAAAATGTCTGGAATGGTATCTCTCTTTAAACGAAAAAAATGTCTCCAAAACAATAAAATAAATTTATCGTCTGCATGACGCTGCCTGGAAGAATTACCCCCCAGGCCAAAAATTACCAAGCTAATAGCTAATGTAGTTCTTCTTTCCTTCCTTTCCCTCCCTTTAGAGTATTCCTCTAAGGGCTGAGTTACCACAGTTCTTTATTTCCCTGGAGTTCCTAAATGCTATTATTATTCCTTGGGCACATCTGACTGAGGGCCCTGTAACTTGCTTACTAGCAGGTTTCAGCCCAGCCTATCTGACAGAGGACAAAGTCTCTATAATTGATTTATAAAGTTTTACATGTTGCATGGAAGGCTGATTTTTAGCTATGACTTTAATCAGACTTCTTCCCTCAAATATGTTTAGGACATCACAAGGATTTTAGCGAGTTATTCACCAGGCTTCTGTTGAATGTTCTTAACAACCATAGAAGTCTTATTTTCTGCACATCTGTCTTGGGGTCATGAAAGTAGCTCCCAGAGAGTGTTTAAGGGAACTCCATTGTGCACTTCTGTTGCTAGCACAGATGAGGAATAGAACACTGGCAAGTAGCAAAATCTTAGGTTAGCAGTGGCTTTTACTTATAACACTATTTACTATTCTACTTCTTTACAGGTGCTATTAGAGAGAAGCATTAGTGAGTACCATGACACACAGCCCCCACATGCTTTTCTGCTCACATTCCCTCTTCCCATCAGAGCCATGTGCAGAGTTAAATTCCTACTCCTCAGGAGTTTTTACCCCATGTCCCCCATCTCTTTGCAAATTTGCCACTCCACAAGGCTTTACAGGTAGAGAGAGAGGGGGATTACAGGATCTTTTCTAGGAGGATTTATGTTGTGGTCCCTCACTTCAAAAAAAAAAGAGTTCTCTGTGACCACCTCTTCTCCCCTGGAATTCCAATTTGGGGTCTCTCAAGGTGAAATAGCCAGACCTACTGCTCAACTAACCATCAGTACAGCAGTACCAAAATCGTGGCACACAAGTTCATTTTCAGGAACAGATCATTCAGTGAGTCTCTCTGCACAACAAGCAAGGGCAATGCCACAGAACACCATGGCCCTTCACTGTATTCAGCTCACCCTGAGCATAAGCCTTCAGTTCAATAATAGGACCAAGGACTTTGTCCCTCAGGGAAAAAGAAGAAAGAGAAAATTTCCCACTTTCCCAACTTGAAAGAAATTCTACCAAAGAGAAAACAATTCCTGAATGTTTTCTCCTGTAAATGGCAGGAAGTCATCAACTTCATTTCCCAGGTGAATCTAGTCACTCTCCATTATGCTCTAGCATTACTTTAGTAGTTACATTTCCTCAAAAGAGAGGAGTGCTTAATTCTCTTCTTCCCTTGGTGAGTGATCATTGAGAATCTCCAAGGGTGGCTATAACCATCCAATCTCTTTGAAAATCTGAATGATCCAACCATCTTTGCCATTTTTTTGTGCTCACTGAGACTCGCTCAAGGTCACAGAACAACGTACTGCTATAGCCAGCATGGTTTCTCTTCTCCAGACCCCTTCTCCAAAGACTTTAGAGCCCCAGCTTCAGTGTTTCTCTTTGTCACTTCTGAAAGTACACTAACTTTTAGCCTTCTGTTTTTCCTCCATGTAAAATTGATCCTAGTGTTTTCTTAGCTATTTCTACTGTACTTGAACTTACAGCACTTGCATTCTTTTTTTCTTTCTTAGTGATGACAAATATTACCAAGGGCCTGTGGTAGGACAGGTGTAATGCCAGAGCCTGAGTGTTTTTGTCTGTCTAGATTTCCAATTCTTTTTTAATTGGAAGTTTATTAGGCACAGAAGAATCCAATCTTGGATTCTTGGATTCTTTGGGATTTTCCATACATTTATTTGCCAATGTGCTACAGTAAACAAGTGGTACTTGGAAGATAGACATTTGTGTGATGGAAAGGTCTCATTCAAATCCTTTTCAGCAGGAACTCAAGTCCAAGGACAGCAAATTGTTTATCCCTTGTTCCTGGTTCTTATGCAACATTATCCTGGAAGAACACGCATATATTGGCCAGCAGCACTGTCCTTGGATCTCAGGCACAGCATGTTCCCTCTGTAGAGAACACCCTTTCCCTGACCCTGATAAATGATTACAGAGCAGCTCTGATTCAACACTGACTTTCCTGCACTGCATCATTAAGCTGAAACACAATAAAACTCTCTCTACCATTGTCCACAGCTCTCAGCATTCCCCACCCTGATAAAAACTAGTTTTGTGCTTAAAATTATCTCTGCACTTCACAAAGGCAGCACACTGGGTGCTTTATTCTCTTTGGCAAAGTCACTTTTATGTAGTAACTGTACACATCCCCAGACAAAGAAACTCTTGCTGTTAAATATCCAATCTTGCAAGATACATGCTTTTCCAGAACAATTATCCACCTTTGTTTCATGCAGCAGTGACTGAAGTTCCCAACAGAACCCCATCACAATCCAGAACAATTAAGTCACACATCCTTATTATGGTTTTGTACCCTCACTACCATGACTCCATCTAAAATATTGGCTTTCTGAAAAATATTCTACAAAATACTCTACAGTGTATAAGGGAAGTTAACCATCCTTTATTATACAGAAACTACTCTTTTCCAGAGTCTTCCCAAGGGCAGCCCATAAGCAACACAATCCCTACTTAAGGAATACAATAGGTCCTAAACTTCTGCACATGCACTCTCCAAGTTTACCTCCACAGCCCCACTTTTTCACATGAATCCAACTAGAAGATTTCATGTAGATCACAGAAAGGTGTCAACAGAACTAAATATCTCACAAGAGTCCCACCTCCTTAATTCACACCCACTCTCAGCTGGGAGAATTCAAGATGTGTATATTGGGGCTTCTTGTAAATGTCAGTCACAAAACTGCTCAGCTTTGCTCCCAGAGCTATGCAAGTCTTTCAGAACCAATGGATCCTGGTCTCTTGTTTTCCCTGTATCTTCAGATGCAAAAAATAACTGCAACAGGTAATAAGGAAGCACACAAGGTCACAGGAAACTAAAAGGATGGTTCGAAATAATTGCTGGATCATTAGCAATATTTAAAAGCAGAATCAGCATGAAAAAAAACTGTAAATAGAAACAACCTTTCCTTATCCTGACTGTTTCTAATGTGATGAAAGCAAGCAGGGTAGCTCCATTTTATAAACACAGGGAGCAGAGACTAAAATACATGCCAAAAGGAGTGATCCTCTGTAAGAATTTTGAAGATTTGTAGAGCTGGTACCAAGAAGAAAAATTTCTCCTGGAATTCCAGCTTGTGGAGTCCAATTCTTCACTCAGAATCCCAGCTTTCATTTTCTCTATAGAATAAAAGTCTTTAAAACAGGGGACACAAAGCTCAGTAAATATAAAAAGTAAAGTTTTGTCACAACATTTAATCATATTTTCAGTAATTTTTTTCAACCTGCATCGAGGAGGTATGTGACACAACAGTGGAAAACAAGAAATACTATTACAGCTTTGTAAAAAGGAACACCAATTTGCTCTCTTTGAAATTTTCTTTAACATAAGAACAAGCTTAAATCTCAAGAAGAAAAAGATGATAAATTATTTATAAAGATCCACAGGCAGATCCAGGAAAACAAAATAAGATACTTTATAACACTGTGTAGGTAAAAGTAATAAATCCCAGAATAACTGAGATTTTTCAGGTACATTTACATTCCCAAACCCAACAGATTTCAGTTTATATATTCAAATCATCTTCCAGCACCTACTAAATTAATCAAGAGCTGAAAATCTAACAAAAGAGCAATAGTCTGTCTCTTCCCTGTCCCTCTGAGGACAGGTTCTCTGCCCAGCTCTCTGCCACACTGACTTGCTCTGTTGCAAGGACAGAAGAGGGATGCCTATGTCTGCCAATCCACCCAGAGGCTTCCAGTATCTTCTTACACAAACACATCTTCTGTCCTATGTCCCAGAGATGAAGGAAAAAAATTTGCACAGAATGGGTGGGAATTTTAAGATTTCTTTAGCAAATAAGCTAGCAAGTGGATTATGAGTGGAAATCCTGTCATGCAAACCCTCACTGATTACAGGGACAGAGAAAGAGGTGCTCAATGCCTCTTCCTCAACATATGTAACAACTTCAAGTGTTGTGCCCATTCTTTCATTAATGTAGAGATCTTTATGGAGGAATTCTTATGATAAGTGTTGTTGACAAAATCTTTTTCACTTGTTAAAAAAAAAAAAACCCCAAAAACACCAAAATATCCATGCTATTTTACAGCTGTCCAGAGGAAAGCACAAAAGGGAACTCAAATCCAGAGTTGAGAATGAGACAGATCTTCCTTGTCCCAAAGACTTTGGGCAGGCTTTCTTCCTCAGCAGGGATCACAGCAGGCCTGACAAGGCACCACACTTGTTCCCACTCACAACAAACCATGAAGAGCTGAGGCAGACATTAATTAGCCCACCCAACTGTGGAGGTTGATCAGCTCTATTTTAGCAGTGCTGACTTCCTGCAGGCACAGCCCGGGGATCTCTGAGGCACTTCTGCATCACAAATTTGATATATGAGCTTGACTTCACAAGAGGTAAGTGTCCAAAGTACATCTGCAAACACAGAGGAATGGCAGTGGTTTCCATGGCAATGTTCATCTAAAAAGAGCTTTCAGTTCATCCATCCTGCTCCTCTCTGCCCTGTATCCCAGAAATGCATCTCTCCCTGAGCTTATCAGCAAGCTCACAGGAGTACATCAACATGCAGGGCCTTCTGCCTTCCTTCTGTTTGCAGGACTCCCTGGGAGGGCAGAGAAGCCCTTGGGGACATGTCTGAATTTTTCAGGCACAATGAACAATTAGATGATGAAAGCCCCAGTGGGCTTGAGAGTACAGGTATATTTTAACTGTGAGCAGTTCCATCTTCAGATTCCATATTAGGATACAAAAGCACAATAGTATTAGCACCCAGGCTAAAGTCCTACAGATCCAACAAACTCAAAGCAAGACACAATCAGGGCTTTTGCAACCCAAAGGGCAGATCTCCACCTGCCATTTCTTCACTCACACTAGTGTGCATATTCTCATTCCTCTTTTCCTGCATCAGCAGGCAATTCTAGCCACATGAAAGGTAAATGAAAAAAACCCTCCAATGCCTGCTTATCTAAAGCTGTCATGGTGCATATTTCTACATGTAGATCTGTGCAGACAAGAAGAAGATAGAACCCTGCTCTGGGGCCCAACATGCACAGTGCAGCTCATGTCATTACACTTTTCACAAGTTACTGATAACACTACCATGACTATTTACAAAAATCAGATGTGTAGGGATGAAAGATGTTGGTCTATCCCTCCTCTGCAAAGTACATGGAGACCTACAGAAGAAAATCTTGTTACATGTTATAAAGTCAATATCTTTTATGTATCTGCAACCTGAAGTGTTTGTTCCCTTTCACATAAGAAATATGTGAAGCTTAAGCAGGAATTAATGTCTTATTACTGGTATCCAAACCCATCACATTTTACTGAACTTGTAGTATATTTTAAAGAAAACTATTCTCTTTTTTTGCTGCTACTTATTTCCAGACAAGTGAAGTTTATGCCAGAGACCCCTTACCTCCTGTAGCTCTCCTTATTTAATCCCTCACTTTTCTTCTATTAGAAATATCTCTAGGTCTGATCCTGCCCCAGCTCTCAGACCTCTTACCTTTTACTTCTAGTTATGTGAAGAATAACTGAGACCTTTCTACAGCACCTGTGTTTTTAAAGAAAGCAAAGGGTTTTGGTGCTGGACTGCAGACTGAAAAATGCCATAACACTCCAGCACAGCCTGTTTCAGTGCCTGATCACACAGCACAAGGCAATATCTCACAGCATCCAAGCATGAGCCTCAGCAGCAGCACCAGACTGAGGCATCTGCCACTGGCACCACTCACTGCTCTTCTGGTGATGCCAACACTTCCAAGAAGGTGGCAAAGCCTGGCAAAGCTCACTCATCATGCAGGAACACCCATGGAAAGGGCACGTTCATGGAATACACTTTCAACTCTGAATTTCTGTCTGTTTCTTATCTTTTCTTTGCATTAGAGCTGCGATTAAAGCATGGGAGAGATGCAGTTTTAGTGTTTGAACTCAATGTTTATTAATTACAGTCTCATGAGTTGTGAGCTCTAGCTAACAGGTAGAAAATGGAGATGCCTCTAACTCCTTCCAAGGTCCCTCGAGCACCAACTACCCAATAACAAGATGACATCTATATTATCTACACTTTTTACTCCATAACTCACCACCCAAGGTCTGCAATGTGGACCCTTTCACCCAATTAGAAAAAAACACCCAAAACCATGAAGAAGGTGAAGAAGGATGACTTACACAATGCCCTAAATCCTCCATATTGCTTCACATATATTACTATATACTCAAACATTAAGTTCTAAGTTTGTTCACCCTGTGAGATCACAAAATTCTATTCAAACTACACACCCACAACCCCTGTGCTATCACTCAATTTCGGAAGCCTGTTCCACAGCCTCAAGTCAAATGTGATGCTTGCTTGAAGGTCAGTGCCTTTTAGCACAGAAATCCTGAAATTCCCATTTTCCAGGGTTTCAACATCTCCCCCTCTTGTTTCAACAAATTTCCAGCCTAGCAGTGTTGGGCTCTGAATACCAGTGCTGTAACGTGTGAGAAAGAAGGGAAGAGGACTGTCCAATGCACATGAACAGACACATGGTAATTAATATTTTCTTGAGACAGAAACCAGTAATCTAACAAAATAACCAACAGTAAATCACAGCTATAAGCAAATGATAATATACCAGTTATTAAGATAAGAAATCAGCTGGTTCCTTTTTTGCGTTCAGCATGGAAAAATTAATTAAAATATAAAGAAAATCCCACCTTCCCATAGCACAGGATATTTACTCTAGTGAATGTTGAAACCTCTGTAAATGTTACTGAAGAATTCTTTCGTCTCAAGGATTTGCCTTCCAAAACAAAAATACATTTTGCAAGCACAAGTTGTACCTGAGCTGGCATAAAGCTAGGGTGCCAGATTTTAGTATATAATAATCTATACTGAGAGAGAATGCTGAGTCATTTCACAATTAGCTAAAATGGTGGTGTTTGGCACTGGAAAAACAGGTATCTACTCCCAAAACAGCATATAAGATGTCAGCTCCTATAAATCATTAAACCCCACAACCTAAAATCTCTCAAATTTTACTTCTTCCTACTCATCTTATGGCGCTGCAGCTTCAATCTTTCAGACAGCAAAACTGCAGCTATTCTGGAAAATGTCAAAAACACTTCATTTCTCCTCCACTTTAATAAGGATAATACAGTATTTGCATTCTGGGCCATAATGACCCAAGCTTAAAACCTGCAAAAGAACAATCATAAATGGCAATTTAAATGCTAAAAAAAATCAACCTTGTCTATAATTTGCTTTGAAGTAAAAAGAATATTTGTTCCATTAATAAGTTTAAGAGGCCTCAATTAAGGACTAAAGGAACAAAATGCATGATCAATATCCACCCTGAACTAAAAAAGTAAAAAGAAGCAGACTTTTGCTGAAGAGTGTTAAATATTTTTGACACCTGAGATCTACCTTTTGCTTTTCAAAAGTTTTGCTGTCCACTTGAAAACTGAAATGAAAAATGGACAAAAACATAGCTTTCATATTGTGGTGGTTTGAAAGCAAACCGAGTGAGAGGCTCCAAGTCAGAAATACAATTTAATAAGAAGAAAGAAAAAAAGTAAATAAAATAAGATAAATCNCTACAACCCAGGACACATATATAATGCTATCCATCCTCATTATTACACTTTGAAATCTAAAATTCCTCTGAAGATACCTACTAGAGAAATTACATGGTTTTATTTAACAGGAAGAAGTTTTTCTAGGCAACATATATGCTGCAACAAAATCTACGCTACCCTCTCCTACTCACAAACAAGTTTCCCAGCCAAAAAAACCACAACACCCTGTATATTCCAGGCTCTCATAAACAGGCAAGCTTGGAGTAGTTTTTAGAAAAAGAGCTGCTTCTTGGCACTAAAGAATGCACTCCATAAAGGAGCATCAACTGAATGGTACAGAAATGGAGGGAGAGTTTTGCCCCTCACTGTAAAACTCCTGGCATGACAGAAAGCATGCAGGGAAGAGAGCAAAATCTTTAAATGCTGCGTTGAGAAAAGACTAAAATACTTGTCTGCCGTCAATGTCTCCTCTGCAGCATAAAAGAGAGCCACTTACATAGAGTTTAACCACAAACAACTATTTGCAAGATGAAAGCTCCACATAAGGTGGGATATGAATTACAGGGGAGAAAGAGCAGCAAGAACAGGAGTAATAATCTGTATAGTAATAATCTTCAAAAAGAGTACTTTGTGTAATCCTCTTAATTTTATTCTTGAGGACTGTTCTACCAATACCCAGCACAAACCTTCCCAGAGCTGAACGTATCACAAGTCATCTTTCAGTCAGAGAACTTGCATTTTCAGAAAATAACTTTATGTTCTGCAATAACTTCAATAACAGATTTACAGGGTCCTCAATCACCTCCACATTACAAATTTGCATTGCATTTCACTAAACTAAATTTGTTGACTCTGGCCCAAGAGCTCTTAATGTGATAACAACAGAAGCTTTTTATATTATGTCAGATTCTTCTGTGGTAAAAATTTGACACAGTTCACAGGGGAGGTCAGGATAGAAGGTGAATTGATTTTATTAGCAATGGACCAAGGTCTAACATTTTTCAAGCCCAAACTGGAAGTAATGTTGGGTGCTGAACAAAATCTGTTGCCTGTAGCTCTCTCAAGCTTCCTTACTAGCTTACGTGTTTCTTTAGAGAGGTGGGAGAAACCACACTCCTTTCAGATAAATTTGATCTTCACCTCTTTCAGAAATTGCCATAATTACTAATTATGATTGTGTGCATATCAGCATGTTTACTTAGGAATGTATTTTTATGTAAAGAGATAGCTAGACCCCTACCTTATACACTCGCCTACACTCCAGTTCCATTATGAAAGCAAACAAACATTTTTCAAAGCATCTGACAAAAAAATTCTTGAGTCTCATTCCCTGGCAGCCAACACTTGATAAATCACCAGATCATCTAAGCTTTCAATAGTCTGTTTCCTTTACTGAAAATAGTTTATTTTTACATCAGAGAAGAATAAAATTAAAACATCTTATTAAAATAAGTAGAATATAGAACTAGATTATTTGCCTTGGCAGAGTGAAAAAAAAAAAAGTGCATGATATCTCTGTATTTAGATGAGATACATAATTTTTCATAACATTTTGATTGCTGACATTCAGTTTGGTGTCAAGTTATGGAGGAAAGAAGACTTTAGTACAGAAAGCAAATATCCTCTTAAAACAGCTATTCTGTGCATCTAAGGTACTGACTTACAAGCTCCCTGGGCCATTTATAAATTATAAATAAAACTGTGTTCTTTGCAAGGTGTCTCCTTCATGGCTTTTCCTTGGAAACAGCAGGAATGGATTGGCTGTGACATTGAACTTTGAAACACTGTCATTGGCCAGGGTTCTGTAAACAAAAGGCCACACCTTGGCAGCTCTCATTTCCTCTCCTTTGCTTTCTTTTAATAGTAAAGACAGACACAAGTTAATATTTGCCATAACACCCTTGCCTGAAATTACCTATTCCTTCAAACTGCTGCAAAAGGAGCCCATTTGATTAGATTCCTAGGGAAGGTGCTAAAAACTTAGGGGTTTACATCTTGGAAAATGTGAACAGCACATCACATTTCTTATTAGAAAAGCTAAAGATGTATTCTGTCTTGGAAGCTTACATGAAGCACAGCAGTGATAAGGAAATATTTTTGGACTTGACCTTAATAAACTTTCAAGTAAAATTTAAAACATTGCAGCCTACAAACCAGAATGTATGGCTGCCCAAAAAACACTTGGATAATGCATGTGTGTAAACCACATATCTGACTTTTAAGAACACTACTCAAGTTTTCAACAATTTTAAGTCGTAAAACTTGGCAGACAATGCTGCTTACCAAAAATCTCAAAATGCAACATGATGCTGGTAAAACAGAGAAATCCATTTGTTTTGCCCCTCCAAAGGAGATTGAAGTGTAGTGGTTTTTATTTGATAAAGCCCACACCACTTCAGAAGTCAGCATCTTTGTTCCACATAAGCTTCAAGAAGATGAGAAATAAATAGATAGACCAAAAAGCTCCTTGACTTCCAAGGTCCCTTAAGAAACTGTTCTTCACTGAGAGTTTTTAGAACACAGAAAGAGCCTGTGGTTTTTTTCCACTAGCTCATCTCAGCACAGTGGAGTAAGGTGGGTGGTATGGAAAGCACGCATAGTACAGCTAATTAACTCAATTTCTCCAATTTCCAATTATCCATCAAAATGCTGTGCAAGATAACACTGTTGGGTCCTCATTCTCATCTCTTCCCAGTATTATAAATAATGTCACTCAACTGGAGTAGGCTGAGAATAAGAAAGTGATTACAAGAGATAAGAAAAGAGCAGCTGATGGCAGAAAGTGGAGAATATGGAATGTGGAGCAGGAGGAGGCTGACAGCAGAAAACCCAAGGACAACAACAGGGAAAGGTGCACTGAGTGCTGGCCTGTTTCAAACACTGCCTAGAGCTGTGCAGCAGAGCTGGCAGAGGGAGAAACTCCCACAGCCCAAGCTACAGCAGCAGTTCTGAAACTTCCACTAGGCCAAGAATCAAAAATCCAGCCTCATTCCCACACATCTGGGCAGGGAACCATGGCTGGCACCAACTGGCTTGTCAGGCTTTGAAGGCAGCAACCCAAGATGTGTGTATCCAGGAAATTAACCTGGTAGCCTGCATAGAAAAACAGGAGGTGGAGAAAGAAAAGTGAGAGTAATCCCATCCCTGATAGTTTAATAGCTAGAGGTTGGCACAATATTTTTTTACTTCTGCTTTTTTTTTGGATGAAAAACCATCTATCAGTTTGCTTGATAGCCTAATTCTCACTTAATTCAATCCTGTTAACTTCTGTCTTAAAATTCTACTGAAGGTATTGCTGGCGTTGCAGCTGGCAGAGAGAGGGATGGTTTTGCAGGGAGAGAGAAGATAGATTTTTTTAAATCATGGGAAGAAATCTATATACAAACTTTTTTTTTAAGCTACCATCTCAGTAACATTAGTAGATTAGTATTTTTTTTGCCTTAGCCTGCACTGCTCTACAGTTTTCCTAGTAAGCTACTCAGCTTTTAGTTCCTCTCTTCTGAGATAGTAAAAATGCAGCACTCTGGCCTGTTATAACCCAAAAAGGTTTTGGTAGTCACCTGTGACAGTTTTGGCTTCTTTTTCTCTCTGGCAAGGTCAGGATGAATAACACGGGAAACGAAGGATCAAGTTCAGACTTGGAATGTTTATTATATCTTATCTATTTACAGTATTTACAGAAAACTATGACAGTATTACAGAAAACTACCCAAACCCATGAAGAAGGAAGAAGGTGAAGAATGACAAAGACAATGCCCAGAATCCTCCATCTTGACTCATATGTATTACTCAACACCAAACCCCCAAAATCTAAGTTTCTAGGACTCCAAGAGTCACCAAAGAGACTTTTCTAACTATGGTTTCACTCAACAAAACCAGCTGATCTTCACTATCTCCATTGTGTGAGTGACTGCCACAGATTTCCCCAAGGGATATAGGATCTCTCCTGCATGGAATGACTCAGTAGGGTCTCCAGGCATCCCCTGGGACCATTTGGGGTCAGGGCTGGGAAGGTCAAGCACTAGAAGGTTGGCTGGTTCATCCCAGCAGCTGCTCTGCAAAAGGCCACACATCCCCTTCAGCTGAAGGGATATTAAACATCTCAAAACAAACCACTCTTTCTTTAAAAACCAAACCAGAAATTAAGAAAAACCAACCAAACAAAACTACCCACACGAACATCCCCTGGTGCAAGGCATATAACAGGCACAAGGTAATACAGATGACACTGGAGACCCCAAGGATATAAAGAACTCAACAAGAGGCAGATATAAAAACAGAAAACAGCCAAGAACTGGGGAAAATAGGTATTAACCATTTTCGAGGTAATAAACAAATATTTAATAAATTAAACACTCACCATACACGTGGTTAATTTAGAGGCAATGTGGAAATGCAAGACAGACAAGAAAAAGGAAGGTAAGAACACTTCTTAGCAAATAGTATAAAAAATACACCGTGTTCTTCCCACCCAGTGATGATGATTTGGAACAGTCACAACCCACTGTAAATTCTCCACCCCTGCCTGAGCCAACTTTGGGATGCAGAGAGACTAGAGGAGGGCAAACATCAAATCAGAGAAAGGGTAAAGCACAGGGACACCTTAAAATGTTTCTAGCAGTCATAAAATCTCAGCCTCGCCAGCTTCAGTATTGTTTTGGGATGAGGCAATACAGCAGCCATCTATTTGTTATGGATTTAAAAGCTTCTTTCCTCAACCAGCATGCAGCAGAGCTGAGAAAAATCCATTTGGTATAAACTTTAGAAACCAGATGGAAAAAGTCTGAAAGGAAGCTTTGGAAATAACTCCCTAGATCAAAATTATACCAACAATTAAATGTGATGTGTGAAAGGACAAAAGGTCAAATATTAAATAAAACCTGCAGCTATTTCTGTCAACTCAGCTAAGAGTTCACAAGAGAAGAAATCAGCTTAGACTGTAAAAAACCTATAAAGTGTAAGTTTTTTTCATCCTTTTAGAAAGAAAATTTTAGAAAAGGACATCATGCTTTGAGCTTGTGTGTAGTTATCTTCAGAAGAAAAAGGTGTTAACAAGTGAACAACTGTTATAATAAATATCCTTTAAGTGTTATATTGCCCTTTCACCATTTTATCCACACCAAAAAACTTCTCCTATTCTAACAGAGTCTAGCAAGTTTTACACACATTTTCTGCTGAGAACTTTAGACAACCAATAGTGTTCCCACTTTGCAGCCCACATACCAATTTTTTGGCTGTTATTCCTTTATAAATTGACCATTGCTAGAGCACTGATATCTTAGCATCCCCTTTACAGAAAATGACTTAATAACTGCAAGCAAAACTTCAAGTCAAACTCAAATATCTAAAGCTCATGCAAGTGTCATAGTGTCCTCCCAGCTTTACTAATTCCTCGGTGTATTTCTAATTCTTCTAATCAGTGTATTCTAAGTATTCTATTTATGTTGTGACTTGGTTATCTGATGACAACATCTCCCAATAACTTTGTTCCTCAGAACTAAAACAATAATTGCTTTCATTTACTGCACTCTCTCACCATTTATTCATAACTGAATTGAAAAAGAAAAAGTGGCTAAAAAATAGTCAGAAAACCTTAATTTGTAAACATGATGACGCGAGGAATGGGAAGACTGCCTACATAGAATAGGACACATTAAAAAAATTCTACTACATGAACAATCAGTCACTAATAAAACTAAGCCTCATCTTAGCTCATTTGAACAACAGATATAGGTTCTGCATATGCCCCTCCTTTATAGCTTATTACTTAGTGTGAATCCACTAGACATCACTGTACTTCTACAAATCTTGGGAACTGAGGGACATTCTGTTGCATACTTCTCAAAAAGAGAAGCAATTTAGGAAAGTTGGATAACAAAAATGGGGATATCTCCCTGGACATACTTGTGTTTTTCTTTAAATATAGTATTATTCTACTCACAGAAGCATCTGTGATTCAGCTTAATCTTAGGAAATTTATAAATTGCCTGCACAAAATGAAATGACGATGCTTCTCCATCAATTAGATCCCATTTGCCTGAGCACATTGATGGAAACGAATGGCCAGAAATTTACACGAGCCCCATCTGGTTTGGATTTGGTACGCAAAGATAAGTAATGCAGGTAGAACATTATTTCTTTTCATTAACTATAAATAGCATTATCCACCAAAATATCTGCCTAATATTTCCCCTCAACGTATTTTCTTCATTTTGCTAAAACCACCTTATATTAGCTTGACATCACGCAGCTTGTCGTCACCACAGTTTTTTACCATAGCAACCTGTTATCCTACATCATCACACAAACCAAAGCTGAGCATGGCACTGTCCCCATGCATATGAAGTTTTAATTTAGGTCAGTATTCAAGACCAGCTAACAAAGTGCAGTCACAGGCTGCCTCTCAAATCTGGAGCACAAGGAGACGTGCGCAGTATGTACCAAGGCAACTCACGTAAGGGAGGTGTTTTTGCAGTGCCACAGGGATGGAAAAACTCAAATTATACCTCCCAATTTAAACTCTTGATTACTTTGTTTTCTTCCTTAACTCTTGTAATCATGCTGCCACGTGTAATGGAATGATGTGGATGAGCCTTACAGGGATGCCAAGGATCTCCATGTATGTACAACTGGAGGAGCATGGATCCTCCTCTAGGCACTCTAAACAAAAGACCAAATGCAAAGCCTAAAATTGTGCTCCTAAAAACCTAGATGTCTTATTCTACTCCTCAAGGGAAGCAGGTGATTTTTAGCCTAGAGATCCAACTAAATTTGTATTTTATGCCATAAAAAAATTAATCTTAGTACTGTAAAACCATCCCAGGAACAAGAAATTAAAATCCTGCAAATACTAAGGAATACTTTTGTTTATCTGGCACTTTTTTAAGACGACTTCAGCTGTCACATATTTTCAAGCCTGTTTAAACAGGAGCTGTGGTAAAATGTGAGCTCAGCACCAGGAAACAACTACAGTATTGAGTTTCCTCAGGTTCAATATTTCCACTTGCGTAGGGTTTTGAGCTCCTTCATTGCACCATTAAAGGACGATTGAGGAAAAACATTAGTCCATGGACAACCACAACTTAGAGAACCCCCAGCCACAAAAGATGATAAAAATGAAACATCCAAAAAAGAAATGAATGAGTTGTAGAGAATTGGAAATCAAAATTATGACATAAAAACCAATTTATATGCAACTAAAAACTTTTCTACTCTTTTTAAGCATGCAAAACAAAACAAATTATCATATTCTCCAGAGCGTTGTTTGAAGAATCAAAATTTGAAGACAGAAGAAAGAGATCCCAAGAGAGCATTTATTTCCGCCTTTCATTTCTCATCATACACAGAGTTAGCAACATCATTTACTTATTCCCGATGTAATCAAGAGGAAAGCAGTGCATTGACTCTGGTATTTGGGAAAATTCTCAAAAACAAGTCTCAGTCTACAAGACCAGAACACACTGATGCCAGGCATTTGCCACATAAAGGGCAAACAGGTGCCTGGCACTGGGCATCTGGCCCCTAGAATTCCGAACGGAGTAGGATTTCTCCCAGAGGGAAGCTGCCATCAGCTGGCACCTTGGTTGCCATTGCAGTGCCAAACGCCCCCTAC
>VXBB01003818.1:0-12767 GCA_013399915.1 Illadopsis cleaveri
AACAATTCCTCTGGGCCTGGAACATCCTACACCCTCAGGCCCCAAAAAGCATAAACAAAAGTGAATTGGGGAGTAGAGAACTGGGGGATAAGACTTCATAACCTGAAGCTGTAATTGGAGAATTAACCCCTGATATGCAAATAGACCAAACTTATATCTGTCTGAAAAACTCATGACTGTCATCCATCTTGGGTGCAGCCTCTGCAAGGCTTTTGACTGGCCAAGGTGTATCAATTGAAGGGCTTTAATAAATACCCACTTTATTCTCTTAACTTTGTCTAGCATCTGTTCTAGGCAGCCACTCCAAGGCATCAATGTGATTCAAAACCTGAAAAAATGCTTTATGCTGGAAAATGGAAAAAGAGTGCTGTTAACTGTATCAACATGGAGTCTGTGAAAGATGCCTTGATGTATGAAGAGAAGAAAACTGCCAGCTTCCAGTGAACATATCAGTCATAGCACACTTCCCAAATTATAGAAACACTGCAGGTCTTAAACAGTCAAGATCACTAATTTTTACTATCACTTCCACAGGTGTCTTGTCTTTCTTATGGGTTTTCCAGACAAGATCTAAACCCCAAGATGGGATGTGTTTATTGTACTGAGCTTAGTATAAAGGTACTACATGGATAAGATGTAATTAGATTTGTATGTATTACATCACGTTGGATGATCCCACGGTCTCTTCTGGCTTTTAAATTCCATGAATGAGCCCGTGACCTTTATAAAGCACTGGATGTACTGGAGAAGATATTTAAATGCATGCATAATGAGTTTTCCACTATGCTAAAGCATGCATCTTCAACTCTGCTTATAACATCACTTAACCTCATGTTTTTCCAAACATGAACTATACTCCCATTCTATCAGCTCCTGCATTACTATTACTATTTATGTGCAGATGGAGGTAGTGTTTCCTGTGATCTCGGCATGATCAGACTCCTTTCTTTTCTGCCAGAATTGTCTGGTCCCCTCCCAGCTCTTTCCCACATACTCATGCAGCCAACACTCTTCCTTCTCCTGTTCCCCTGAACTGGTGCCCCCCTTGCTGTTCCACCCTCTTGTCTCTAAGGAACACCCCAAATCAGACATCACTTCTTAAACTCTCTGTCTTGCTTTGGGGCAGTCCTCCAGGAACCATCTTTCTCCCAGTACACTTAGGGATGACTCCTTCTTAGCTTTTAATCCTCTCTCTTTTCCCATCCCAGACCTCCCAGACAGACAATTTAGGGCATTTTGCATCAGTTGTCCTGCATCCATGTCCATGTGTACAGTGGTAGCTGAACATGACTGTAGGGTAAGAGGCTTTTAGTTCAAAGCTCTTTAATTGCGGTTCAAACAAAAACATCTAATTTAAAACAAAATTGGGCCAAAGCTAAAGGCTGAGATTTTCACAATGCAGAGAGAAAGCCTATATAACCATATCAGCATTCCCCCTGTTTCCCAACATCCTATATGCTACCTGCTGCAAATCCCTGAGCAACCCAATCTGCCCTGTAGCTGATCCAGCTTTGAGCAGGAGGTACAACCAGAGCCCTTCAGGGCTCCCTCCCAACCTGAATTACCATATGGCAAGTGATCCTATGATCCTATTTCATTGCCTGTTTGTGATGGAATTCTGCCTGCAGCCACTTGCAAGACTCAGGGTTTATTTTACCTGGTTTGGCTCTGGGTATGTTTCTCTTCCAACACTGTGGATCACATGCTTGGGGGACGAAAAATAAATGAGCAAAAAGGTAGGAAGGTCTACCTGACCAGGCATAGTATTTAAAGTAGGCAATGGACTTTTATGCATAGTTCTCTCTACAAGATGAGCTAATAAGACCCTCTAACCTAAATAAATGCATTTTGCATGCGTTTATTTCATGTTGGTGCTCATTTCTCAAATTCCTGACTCCTGAAAGCTACTTAAAACCCTCCTGCACTTGCATCTGTCCCATGGAGCCAATGTGTAAGTCAGTGTGTCTCACCCTGCCACCTCTGAAAGCTGTCCCGTGGTCCCTGGGACCCAAACCCCTCTTTTTTCACTGCTCTGTTGTTTCCCTTGCCTCTCACAAAGCCAATGGTTAATGGCAATCACATGTGCGAGGGGTGTCACCTCCCCCCAGCACAGCTCTGCCTGGGATTTATCACCCACCACTTCCTGGCACACGAGGCAGCCCAACATCTGGTTGTGACTAGTGCCCCATTTTGGCCTCTTTACTCTTCTGAGAGCACTGAGAACCAGCAATGAGAGAAGGGGCAAACCTCCCCACACTGCGCCGGGACAGGGCTTGAGTCTTCCCGAAAGCAAGTGGGGAGCAACTTTCAGCAGTGTGCATCTACAAAACATAGTCTGTTTAATTCCTGTTTACAGATTTTTATCGCCAGACTCCCCTCGATGTCCTGCTGACACTCAAGATGTGGTTTGCAGAGCACTCAAAAATGGCTTGTTAAGGAAAACTTATTTTTATCCTCTTCACCTTTAAAAATTTGAGGAGCTTCCCAGTCTGCTTTCACAGCATGCAGACGGCTTGGAAAATAACAACTTACATGGTAGAGGGTTAGACCAGAATGCCCATTTTCACTGTCCAACTCAGACATCCTAATTATCATGAAATCTAAATTCAAGATGATGATGAGCAATTCAGAGAATTGCCAGAGGCTCAGAGCTTGGCTCATAACATCGTTAACAGAGAAAAATAACCACTGATTCTATGCTGGAAACCTGCAACAAGCAGACCTCATAATTGCCAGTCAATCAGAAGTGTGAAAAAATCAACGCTTAATCAACACCACAGAGCTGGTAAATCTTGAGGGCGGACCAGTTCCTGTTGGAGCTGCTAAGGTCATTTCAGAAAGTTTTTTAATAACCAATGATCAAAGTGAGGACTTAAGAGAGACCTGCCTGTGAACTTTCAGAAGTATCATCTGGAAAAAAACCAAATATCCCAACACACTTCCACCCTGCTCCATGATGTAATTCCCACGGTAGTTCATATGACTCATTAAAAGTGCTGGTGTGACAGAGCAGGTGCTGGTTCATGGGCCCATTTCAGGACCATTATTGCACAAAGTCAGAAGAAATGCAGTTTCATGCCTAGTCACAACTAGTGACTGAGATTACCTTTAATGCACCTGAACTCCAAACAGAAACCACTCTTCTGATGAAATGTTTCCCACAGAGGTACCCTTTGTAGCTCAGGGAAAGTTATTCCCCCTTTCACATTTTGCTTGACCTAAGCAGAGACACTTCAGAACAAGAAGCCTGAAAGCCAAGCAATAGAACAAGAAGGAATGGGCAGAAACTGATGCCCAGGAGGTTCCACATGGATATGAAGAATTTCTTTCCTGTGCAATGACCAAGCACTGGAACAGGTTGCTCAGAGAGAGTGTGGAGTCTCCCTCACTGGAGATATTCCAGACCCATCTGGACACAATCTTGCCTTGTGCTCCAGGTAATTCTGCTCAAGCACATGACCCACTGAGGTCCCTCCCAACTTGATCCTGGGATTCTGTGATATCTACAAAAGAGAGTTGCAAAGAAATGTGATGTATAAAACAAACTGAAAACCTCTTAAGGTATGTTAATAGGAGTCCAAATAATTGAATCACATAATGGTTTGGGTTGGAAGGGACCCTAAGATCACCTAAATCCAACTCCCCTGACATGGGGGCTGAGGTCAGGTTGCTCAAAGCTCTATCCAACCTTACCTTGAACACTTCCAGTGATGGGGCATCCACATCTTCTCTGGGCAACCAGTGTATCACCACCCTCATAAGAGATTTTTTTCTTCCTTACACCTAATCCCATCTACCCTCTTTCAGCTTAAAACCATTTTCCCTTGACCTGTCCATGGGTCTTTGAAGAAACTCTCTCTCTGTTTTTCAGATTGCAAGTTCACATTGCTGGTTCACATCTAATTTTCATCCCCACGTCCTTCTCCACAGGGCTGCTCTCAATCCCTTCACCCTCTAGTCAGCAATGATACTGGAGATTACCCAGGTACAGGACCTGGAATTTGGCCTTGTTGAACTGCATGAAGACTGTCAAGGCTCCTCTGGATGGCACCCCTTCCCTCAAGCTCAGCAGCTGCATTGCTCATCTTGGTGTTATCCACTGACTGACAAAAACCAAGTAAAATATTCAACAAGCCTGGTATGGGACTGTGTGGTGACCAATTGATTTTAGCACCAAGAGATGCTTCTGCTAATCAGTATTTGCATCAAAGTACCAAATGTTTGCTCCACTACTGAAGGGATAGAAAAGCGGGTCGAGACTAAGCATACAGAAATGTCAGGCTTTACCTTTGTCTTGACTTTTTAATGTTAATAACTCCATGTGAACTGGTCCAATATCAGGTTTCATCCAGTACCAATCTAAAATTTAAAAGATTAGTTTAAACTAAATGATGAAATCTCCTATGTCAATAACAGGCAGAGGCAATTCACCTTCCCAAGGCAATTCAGCCCACCCTGCAATAGGTGCTATTGATTCCTGGACTGACTTATTCTTTGAAGTCACCTACCCTTCTCCATCACCTAGAAAAGTAAGTGTTCACCAAAAGACTTAAGCCAATTAAGAGTCTACTGTTGCCAGAAAGGGGAGGTTTAAGTTAGCCTCATCTCTGTCCTGCTTTTCTCTCCTTCGATTCCCTCCCTTTCTCTACTTCTAGCTATCCCCACACCAACACTTGATCTCTTCCCCTGCCCAGTCAAAAGCAAGCTGGTTTTACTTGCAAATCCAAGCGCTCACTTTTTTGCCTTTTTAATTTTCTGCCATTTCAGTGAATCGAATGAGCCAATTTAGCAAACAGTTGGCAGAAGCAATCAGCCAGGTTTGTCCTGCTTTTGTGTTCAAGAATTTGTAATAAGCTCGAGTCATGCCATGAAGCACATGTGTAAGCATCCTTGTACACTCAGCTGCTCACAGAATAAATTTAATGATTCAAAAATCCAAACAAACTTGGCTTTTTCTTCCTCCACACCATAATTTGGATATCAATGAAAAAAACTATTTTGAAGACAAACCCATGTCTCACAAAGTGCTAAGCCTCAATCACAAAAGAACCTTTGTCCAAACAAATTCAGGCACATGTGAATGGTCATGAAACTCAACTATGTGCAAGTATTAGCATCTGGACTTAAACCTGGCAGAAGCACGAGGGGAAGAAGACCTTGCATATTAATGAAAACGTTATTGAAATATTCTGTACCTTTTCTTACAATGCAAGGGTTTTGCAGCCTCTGTGTCTCTGCTTATAAATAAGACAGGTCAAGGCTCATTCTCTGACCCCCAGGGCAACAGGCACAGCACAGATTGTGTCCATATGGCTAAACTTTCTCCCTTTCACCCTCCCACATGGTATGGCTTCATTCTTACTGCTCACTGGGAAGAGCCATGCTGGCTCCCAAACCATGTGTGGATGAGAGTTATGTAGCAGGGGGCAAAGCCAGGGCAAAGAGCACAGAAACAATTAAACCATTTGGATGATGCTTGAACCCACACCTTGGACCTGTGCAGTTTACTGGTATGGATGCAGCCAGTGAGAGCAGTCAGAAACACACCAAAAAAGCCTGTGTTTGTATATTTTAAATTAATAATTTGATCAGAGGCAAGCTAAAGTCAGAATCTGTTACGCAAACAATGTAAAAAGAAAACTGATTTTTACCCCTCTTCCAGCTAATGCTCTTGCACAATAAAAAAAAAAATCCTAACAGCAAATTCCTACTGAACACCTATTTATATGCAGTGTCTTAGAACTGCAGAATCATAGAAAGGTTTGGGTTGGAAGGGACCTTAAAGATCATCTCATTCTAACCCCCTCTGCATGGACAGAGATGCTATTCACTAGAGCAGGTCACTCAGGGCCCTGTCAAACCTGGACTTGAACAATTCCAGGGATGTGGCATCCACAGCCTCTCCAGGCATCCTGTCCCAGTGTCTCACTGTGTTATGAGTACAGAATTTCTTCCTGACATCTAATCTAAACCTGCCCTCTTTCAGTTTAAAACCATTATCCCTTGTCCTGTCACTGTCTGCCTGTATAAAAAGTCCCTCTCCTTCCTTTTCACAACCCCCTTTAGGGCACTGGAAGGATGCAATGAGTTTTCCCCAAAGCCTTCTCAGCTCCAGGCTGAACAACCCCATCTCTCTCAGCCTGTTTTTGTAGGGAAGGTGCTGCTCTGATATCTTTGTGTCTCTTCTCTGGACCCACTCAAACAGGTCCACTTCTTTCTTGTGCTAAGGACCCCAGGCCTGGATGCAGTACTCCAGGGCGGAATTCATCATATATTCTTCCTGGCTGGATCTCATTTATTATTGTTGGTAAGTATCTGATTCTTACATTTTAATCTAGAAAAATGTCTTCACAAACCAGGACTTGCCAATTCTGCAAATAAAATCTATTTTCCAGGCAAAAGCTGGCTGCTGACTTCCAACTGTGCAGCTCTTCAGAAAGGTGTGGGAACACCAACGCTCATTCTAGACAGTTACTTCCCTGTCTTGGGAAAGGTGTTTTGGAGAGGGAAAAATTCATGTGGCTCTAGTAAGAAAGTCAGTGAAATGTTCTGAAAGATGCACTGTCTGCCTTGTAGCATCAAATGCTGTGTGGTCCGTGCTGCTGCTCAGAAAATGAGGGGAAAAAAATGAGCAGTAGCCCTCAGTGTGGCCACTGTGTGCTCTAGCATTTCATTTATGGTCTGCCTTCACCAGAGGATTAATTTACTGCTAATCTGAACCTTCCCTATTCAGAGGCTCCACATTAGCAGCGTTCTGGAAAGAACAGTGTCTCTCAGGACCTTCTCATAATCAAACTACAGAGGCACAGGGTATTCTTAAGGCAGAAACCAAACTAGCTGGAAAAGTGTTTAGTATGTAGTTATCAAGCATTCATTTTTCACAGTGAAAGGATACATCAAGCAAGGTTTTGCAGAGGTCAGTCCTAGATCCTGTTCTAATGAAAATATTTTCATTTTCCTGAACACAGAGTACCTGGATGATGACCAGGATGCTGGAATATAGATAATGTTTATTACATTTGCAGATGATACTAGGAAAGACTCAAATAAAACAAGACGAAAAGAATTCAAATATGATCTTGAGAGACTGGAGATACAGGCAAGCCCAAGATACCAAAATCAGCCAGGAACATTCCATCAGGCAGATAGAGGATGAAAATCAGCTTTCTGCATAGCAGCCCTGCAGATCAGAACGGTGAACATCAACCAGTGATGTCAAGTGGCTGATGGACCTCAGACCAGAAGATCTAAACCCTTTCCTTTTGCTCAGCCGCAGTAAGATCTCAGCTAGAGTGCTCTCCCTGGTCTGGTACTCTGGAATGCAAGTGAATCATGGAGCTCCATGAGAGATTCCAGAGGAAAGAGAAAGAACAATCACAAATTTTAGGCAGAATTGATACTGTCACTACAACAGCAGAAGACTGAGGAGGAACCTGGGAGACATGAAAACAGCCTTCAAAAATACAGAAGTTGCTAGACAGCAGAAAGAAAAAAATCTGTTCTATGTGCTCATTTGGACATGTGACAAGTCATGGGCTAAGAGAAGTTACATCAGGAAAACCTTGGTTAGTCACTAGGAAAACACTTCTAAATGGAAAGGAAAGCAAAGCATGGAAGTGCATTGCCAGAAAAGTCTCCCCAGACAATGTCTGTCAGGAGTGGTCAGTGTCCACCCTGCTTGGTGACTAATGAGCTTCTAAAAGGAGCTCACAGTTGCATGACTCAGGAGTGAGCAGTTTCCACATGAACCAGAAGATGCTGACAAAGCCAACCTGCATCAGCAGCCTTTAACTGTCTGCTGGTCATAGACACAGTACTATTAAAATCATTCCTGGTTTCTCAGTCACTTTTCCCAGATCTCCAGAGCCTTCCAGATTTAATCCAGACTAATTGAGTCAAAGTCATTTGCTCGAACATCAAATCACTTTACCTGGATGTGACAACTGAGTTTTGGTCACCTCAGTTTCAGGTGGCAGTGGTAAGGTCTGTAATAAGTCACTGAGGCATCATGTTCCCAGCTGACCAGGAGCACTTCCCAAAGCATGATCTGGATGGGAACTTCCACAACGAAGCGTTTCTAAAATCATCACCAAAGTGTTGCAGAGAGCCAAAGCCTGAAATAAGCGAGCATTCAGCGAGTGACCAGCAGTGACCTGATTCTGACAGCCAGTGCTGTTGTTCTAGCAGAGGGTGTTGCTTGACACCTAACCCAAATAAATACTTCATCCTGGCAAAGCAAGGAGAAAGAGAAGAGAAGCAGACAAGGTGGCCTTTCTCTGCAGACGCCACAACAGGCAGAGGAGAGCTCCAGAGCCATGATCACAGGCATAAAGGATTTTGTTGGTGTTGCCACATCAGTCCTAGAGAAGACAAAGCCCTAAGGTTGGGCTCTGCCTGCTTTTTCTTTGCCCTCATTTTATTTCTCACCCTGGGAGTACCACTGGAGGTAGGATTCGTAACACAGCAATTAGGCACATGAATTTCACTTCAGGGAGAAGGTAAGTCCTTAACACTAACAAAATGAGTCACAAAAAAAATACTGATTTCCTGCCCAGGCACCTCACTAAATTCCTTCACACCTAGACTTACTTTGACATCTAAGGCTGGCATCCTCTGCACATGCCTGGCAATGCCACTGGCTCAGATAATCACTCCTGAAGGACTCGTCTTCTCCAGCACAATCTTGTCACAGTGACAGCGCCGGCTCCGGGGCAAAGCCCAGCAGTCACAGCCACTCTCCATCAAAGAAGTGCACACAAAAGCCACCTTCTGCAACACTGTCAGTGGAGCTCAGGGGACAAGGGCTGCACTTCCAAACCTCAGCTCAGACTCAGGAGGGCTTGATGGTTTCCACATCCTGAAAGGAACCAGAGAGCCCTGCTGAAGGAGTTGCCTTCTCCTCCTGGGGAAGCTCAGCCCTACACAGCCCTGAGCCCAAAAGGCACAGGGCAGAGCCTTGCTGTGAAGTTTCATCACCGCATGGGTGGATTTGATTTTGGCAACCCCAGTGAAGAAGGGCTGTGTCCCTGGCAGCAGTAGTTGGTCTACAGTGCTGCTCTTCTCTCAGGGGCATCAGTAACGAGAGCCTGGCCAGCCCAGTCATCCCATCCAGGGAAAGATGTGGAACTGTTCCTTGCTTCACACATCACTCACACAAGGCAGATACCTACTGGGTGCCTTGATCAGAGAGGCAGAAAAATTGCTGGCAGCATGGAATTTGGCTTCTGCAGCCTTCAAGATGGGACTGGGAGAACGGGTGTGTGGTCCTGATTCCTGGCTCATGCACACAAGCACCTAAGAGCTCCTGCGGGTTAGGATTTACACTTCTCCTGGCCTCAGTCCTGCATTCAGCACCTCTTGATGTCACTGAGGGCTGACATCAAGTTTTTCAGAGACAGTGAGTGGGAACTGTACATTGCTCTCATAGACAGATACAACTTTTCCCATTGCACTACAAGAGAAAACAAGTTAAACCATGTCCTCCTCAGTGAAGGTTTCTGGCTGGAGGAGTTTTCATAGCAAGAATCCTAAAGCATCCTGAGGAAAGGGGAGCTACAGCTCCTACAGCCCAATTATGCTCTCAGGACTGTGTCATGCTTTCACTGGCCTCCACTACAGTGTTTTTATGGTTTTCTTGCTTTCCTTTCTGCTCTTTTTCATGGTCCCCCAGAGCTTCAATCAAAGTTGCATTTCTCTGCTTCTCACCACCCCAGCCCCTTGCATTCCTGGAAGGAAAACAAGGACAGACGGAGCTGCCTGGCTGTAAAAAGCTGTTCTTACAATGAAAGCAGTGCTTTCCAATAAAACTTAAGCAGTCTGGCTGCATCGCCTGTGCTCAGCCTCCCTGCTTTAGGGCACATCTGCAAAGATAGAGCAAGTTCAGATGGGTGACATAAATTATACAAAATCATTCTCAATAATCAAGCAATGTCAGCCTTGCCAAAAAAGTAGCCAATAAACCCCATCCAACTACGGCACACTTATAAATATGTTGATCTCCAGAACCCTCCTTCCCCCAGCGCTGGTGACTGAGCCAATCTCAAGCTTGATTTTTCTTTTAGTTGGATTGTTTATTGCCAAATTCCAAAACAAAACTAAGCAAAACACACATACACACAAAAAGTCACTTTTCAAATGTGATTTATGAAGTGTCTCTAAGTAACCACATGCATCACACATAAAAACACCCAGGGCTGGGGTTCCAGCTGCACACAAAAAGCAGCAGCAGGAACTCTCAGTGCACAATAAACTACCTGAGCAAACCCTTTGCACTGCCTGTGAAGGCTTGGGGACAGATCTTCAGGGAGAAGCATAACTGCAGCACTTCATTACCTTCCTTCAAGCTGAGAAATTACGGCTTTTTTGTTTCATTCTGAAAAGCTCATTTTATATAAAGGCAGACACACACACAAGAAAGGCAACTATCAGCCTTCAGTCAGTTCACACTACACCATTTCTGCATGTCCAGATAGTTTAACATCCCTAACTTTAAGCCTTTACCAGCATCTCTTCTGTCATAGGAGAGAAAAGCTGCCTAATTTTATTTTAAAGGAGGAAAAGCACATTAATCTTCAGCCCATCTCTGGTTAACTACAGTGCTGTGTACTCTGTCCCAAAGCACTGTCCAAGATACTCTCACAACTATTGGCAGAGCAGAGGCTCTTATATCACTCTTGTAAACTCAATATGTATTAAGTCACTGAGCTGCAAAACAGGGATTTCAGCAAGGACAGAGGTCATTTGCTGGAACTTGCATGCTCTGAGTGGCCAAATTGAGCAAAACATTTTGAGGCCCATGACACACCCCCTGGTAGCTCCTGGTCCAACAAAGGTGTTGTGGCAACGTGTTGGGGACCTGCAGCTCTTGTTCCAGAGGTGCATGCTCTGTGCTTTACCCTGACTCCTGCTGTCCTCCCCAGGCCTGTGGAAGTTAAGGTATTTTTATCCATTTGCCCTGAGTAAAGGAATGCCTTTTCCAAAGTTACCTCATTCCTAAGGGCAGCTCTGCCAAGACAAACAGGTCCTAAGTGTGATTACTCCAACTGCAGCCAGGGGAGAGAGCTCACACCACAGTAATGTGCATGCTCAAGTCCTAAGTACTTGGAATTATTAGTATTTATGGTGCATGAAATTACATTCCTCGCTTCCTCACCTGGCCACACAGATAGGAGGGGGAGGCAGTTTCAGATCCTTCCTGCCCTTACATGGCTGAGCACTTCTGAAAGCAAAGGGGCAGCCCTGAGAGCCCCAAGACAGATGAACAGTGGGATTTATCATGGGATGCTCTCTGGACTGGGGCCTTTTCAGGAATACATGCCAAAAGGAAAGCCAGAGGCCAATAGCAGCTCAATTTCTCACCTGGGGAAATCTGTTCTACCCCAGGCTTGTTTTGTTAATCACACACTCACCTCCATATGCCTTTACTCTCATCTCATTAGGGCCATCCCAAAAGCATACAGCAATTAACACATGCCAGAGCAAAGGGACCAAAAACTCAGTGCATAACCCCTATGGAAAACTCTTGTGCCTCAAACATCAACTAATTAATTCTCAAAAACACTGTCAATGTTTTAAAACCAGCATAGCATTTACCTCCCACACATGAGAAAGCTGAACCATGGAACTTAATTGACTTTTCCATGGCCACCAAGGCAAAACTGTGTCAGAGTAAAAGGCCAGCAAAGCTGCTTCTTTGCTCTGCCCACACTGCCTGTGTGATCACAAGTCTGAAAACAGGACTTCTCTGCTTCTGAGGGCTTTTAGCAAACCCCTTCAAGGTGTTCAGACACAACTTTACCTGCAGATACCACATAATGATGGCAACTACTTGGAATTCTGGGCTTAGGCACTGCAGCCGTGCCACATGGGGAGATTTAGATATTAAAAACTCCACTATCTACCACTTTATATGTTTAAAAAAAATTATCTAGACCCAGAAATATAAGAGCAGCTAGTTCAGTACACAGTGATAGTTCTCATGTTATCCACCACTAGCAGGAGATGCCTGATCCATAGGGAATTAGTAAACAAATAGGCTTAAGATGGGGAAAGTATTGATACGCAGTCCCTCCCTGCTTTATCCATTTTGGACCTTCCTCAGAATCACCCAGCAGCCTTCGGCCATAGCCTTAGGGCTGCTCTACACTGCCCAGGTTGTTGCACTGCGAGCACTTCCTGGCTTTTCATTAACAAAAAATTGTAATACAGGTGATGACAGGCAAAGAGACAATGATATCCATCCCCTAGAAGGGACATGAGTTCCTCACGGTGGGTCTTGTGCACAGCATTTACCATCCTCTCAGCAGTGACAAACTCAGCAACAACAACCATAACAACAACAGTCACAAGGCTTAATCCCTTTCCAGGGAGTTCTTGTCTGTAAAATCCTCCTTATGAAAGACAGATGTGAACCTGCCAGTCCAGTCAGATGCAGAAAACCCTGGTAAATGCAGGAATGAACATTCTCACACAGAGAATTGGCAAGGAATAATGGGGAGATTCAAACAATGAAAGAAGTAAATCATTTCAATATGACAGGCAGGATTTGAGAACAATTTCAGGCCATGGACGTAGAAATCAAAGACCGTCATCTCTGGAAATCCCAAAGGAAAACAATCCTTTCCTTTCCCCAGAAAGTAAAGTTAGAAGTGAAGGTGAAGCAAATTGAGACTGAGGAAGGGAATGATCCCTATCCAGCAAGGCCCACTGCAATAATCAAAGCACACACGTTACTGGGCATATAATTTAAAGCAGAGATCAAATTCTAC
>VXBB01003818.1:12813-53696 GCA_013399915.1 Illadopsis cleaveri
TAATAGTAAAGGAATTCCATGAGCAACAGGAAACCTCAGCACTGACAGGGCTTTGCTCAGCATTACACAAAGCATACAACATAAACTGTACCTGAGAGGACCTTTCCTATTTCACAAGTATTCAAACTCCCTGCCAGACTGTGAGTGTGGTTTTCCTCTGCTTTTCATTAGCCAGGATCAAGATCCAGCACCTAATGAAAGCTCTAAGTCTCTCTAACCAGCAGGAATAAGAAAGATGCCTGCTGAATTTCCTGGATTAAGACAAAACAACAGGAAAGCTTGGGAGGTCTGAGTCTTATCTTGGACTCCTGGCAGCAAAGTGTGACAGCACCACATCTGCTTCCTGCATCAAAGATAATGCCCAAGCCCACTTTTAGGGTGATGTGAACAGCACCTTCCCAAACTAAAAATTCACCATTGTTCAGAAATCCAGAGCACACAGAGGAAACCAGTGAGGTGACAAGTGGCAGCTCAGCCAAGCTCAGCCCACTGCTGGACATCACAGCATGGACACACCAACCTCCCAAATCACTCACCCATGGAGGGGAAACTCCCTGCTCTCAGAATGCTTGTTCAGATGGTGACCTGAAAAGCCTGAAAAATGCATCAGAATGGAGAATTCCAGTCCCAAAGCAATGATCTCTTCTCCCACCAAATGTCCCATCCCTGCTTACCAACTCTCTAAGGATAGGAGATACTGGTTGTATTAATTCTCAGCCTCCATGTCTTTTTTATAAACAATTTGAAATCATGTCCCAATTCTCCCCTCAAACAGACTATTAGTTCAATTACTTTCTTGTTTCTTTCATTCATGTTAAAGTATTCCCAAACTTTCTAATCAAAATAATACCAATTAATTTAAGGTGACTAAGGTCCATTCACACCTGTCTGACCTGCAAGCCAACCAGCTCTGACTTCACAATACATTTGGCAATCTGGATCACATTTTAGGGAGGGATACTGTGATTAAGAAAGCACAAAGTATGTATAGCACTGTTTGCTATCCTTCTACCACCTCAAAATCATTTTGGGGTTATGTGGCATTTCTACATTTGTCGCCTTTGCATCAACTTTCACATCTGGGGATGTAAAACTTCTTTAGTCTTCCAGCTGTTTTTCTTCCCAGAAAGATGACAAACCTTTTTTGCAAGCTGAAGGGGTGTCCTCACAAGTTTCTAAATCACAAGGGTTTCTGCTGTGGGTGACTGCAACTGACAATTTGAACTATGCAAGTCCTGTCCCAATACAAGACAAGCTGCTGCTGCTTGGGACGTGGCCACTGCTCAGCAGATCACAACCACCCTGTGCCCTCCTGGGAAAGGCAAGAGAGAGTGTCATTTGTGCAGCATGTGAAACATTGTGAAAGCTGGGGGATTTACAGGTGAAGAAGAGATGGTGATTCCAGCACCATCAGCTGGGAATCAGTGCAATACTGACTCCTGCAATGATCCCCACACCTCTTCCTTAATGCTCTCTTCCATCTTTAACCCCTATGAATTCCTCTGCTGAGACAAAAAATCCAGGAGTTGGCTTGCTGAAACAATAGAGGCTCTTAGTGCAAACTGCCTTTTTTTTTCTTTTTTTTTTTTTTAATAAGGCTGGTAAAACACTGGCGCAGGTTGCCCAGAGAGGCGGTAGATGCCTCATCCCCAGAAACATTCAAGGTCAGGTTGGACAGACTGAGCAACCCGGTCTAGCTGAAGATGTCTCTGTTTATTGTAGGGAGCTTGGACATCATGACCTTTAAGTCCCCTTTCAATCCAAACTATCCTATAGTTCTATGAATCTGTTACAAAAACACCTGTTCTCTCCCTTCCACCCAGGGATGTCCACACACCTGCAGGCTGCCACAGCTAAGGGGAAAACTTAGGCACCTTCACATTAATTTCTCTCTTTTCATAGTTCTTGTTCACCTCCTCTCAGTTTTCCATCTTTATCACTGTGAAATCAAGTTACATATTTGAAAATATATATCAACTGTCTGACATTTGAAAATCTATTTACTGCGTTTTTCTTGCCATTACCTTGTTTACTTTACAACTTTGATTTTGTTGAAATGCCATTTTGGAATATTGATTTCACTTCAATTGCAAATAAAACTGGGCTTTCTTGGAGAAAATTAAATATATATTTCATATGCAACAGACAGGAAAATCTCTCTGAGTCACTCTTGCGTACAGAAATAATTGGCTTATTTAAAAGGGTTGTGTAGTGTTGTGTAATTCAGGAGACTGAGGACTAAATGCTGGTGTGCTAGGAAGATTGGGGGTTTAAAACCTGCTCACAGTCCAGCATCATCAGACCCATTTATTCAGTTTGTGTTTCTGCTTGCTACGCTCCTGATTAGGAAAATCTCTGTAGCAAAACTTGGCACTTGACTTCTTCTGTTCTCTGCTGCATCTACCACCAGCTCTGCAGCTCTCTCTATAAAGCTTTTAGCAAAAGGTGGGTGAGAGGGACTGGGGAAGGTACGTGACATTGGCTCCTTCTGTACATAAACATTTTGCCAGTTACACTTTGTCCATGAGATGTGTGAAAAATGGCACAGCTGACAGGGCTATGCAAACAGAGCAACTCATGCTGGGGTGAGAACTCTATTTGCTGCTTAATTTCTCCTTCTAAGCCATAGAGTTAAACTACATGAGAAAAAAAAAAATAAAAGCCTTTTAAGCAGAGACTAGCTTTGTCTTTACTGGGAAAATGTATTAATAGAGTTTGGTTGATAGAGTTGTAAATCAAGTTAAGTAAAGCAACTCCTGTATTTGAGGAGGAAGAAAAAAGTGTCATTACAAAGGATGTGCTCATTGCAGGGCTGTGAACAGCCACTAGAGACGGATCCACCTTTCTACCAGAGGGAACCCCTAAAATCCTCTGTGACATGGTCCAAGTAAGTGCCTTTCCACCCCAAATGTGGGCTTATTGCGAGCTAAACCCTGCATATCAATCCTTGCCCCACCACAGGGGAAAGTGTCCATGCATTCAAAGGAAAAGACCTTTGCAAGCCCTTCATATATTGAACATTCCCATGCAGATTTTTGTTAGGAAAACAACAAACATCCATAAGAACTGTTGCAGAAAGAATCAGACCTTGGAAACCTAAAGGGAAGAATTTCAGACTCAGAGGAGTCTTCTATATCAAAGAAAATTGGACAACTGGAAATACAGAAGCAACCCAAACTTGCCACAAAGGGGTCTCTGAGAGTTGCTGCAAGTCTGACAGACATCTGTATTCCCTTGTGCTCCTCCTGTACTTAACAGCAAAATAAATCATAAAATAGCTGTAGTTATCTTTCTCCTGAGAGAACAGTCATATCATGTGGCAAGTCCCCCAAGGTCCCAGAGAGCCCAAAAGGGCACAACTTTACCCCTTGGGCTGAAGAACAAGCAGTTCCTTTCAGTCCCAGAAGCAGAGCTGATCCATGGGGTGTCAGGCTGCAGTGACAGAATGGCTTCAGGGGAGCCAACCTGCTCACAGGCAGCTCAGCAGAGCTCCACTCACAGCTGCAGGGACGGCTCCCAGGGGTGGGATGGCATGTGCTAGGATAGCATACCCCTGCAGGACCTCATGGATTTACATCTGGCCCCAACAGCAGGTGGGCTGGAGCTAACGCCTCCAGCCAAATCTCCAGCTCAATGTCTTATTAATGCAAATCCCTACATAATTCTCCTAACTCGTTATGGCAGGTGCCATTTGCTGCTCACAAGAGAGGCAACAGAAGCTTCTGGGTAGGAGGGTCCCCTAGACACAAAACCTGGTGATAAGCAGTGATGCCTGACTGTTTCAAAAGAACATATATTACCAAGAGGAGAATTCTGAAATTTTTGACACAGTCATTAATCATAGAATCATTTAGGTTGGAAAAGACCTCTAAGATCATTGAGTCCAACCATTAACCCAGCACTGCCAAGCCCAACACTAAATCAGTCTCTAAATGACACATCTACACACTTTTGAACACTTCCAGGGACTGATTCCATCACTTCCCTGGGCAGTCTGTTCCAATACCTGATCACACTTTTAGTGAAGAGACTTTCTGTAATATCCAATCTAAATCAGAGGAGAGTGATTCCCACCGGTCCACAACCTCCTTTCAGGCAGATAAAGTCACCACTGAACTTACCAACAGCTACCAGACAGACACATAAGACAATTTCCCTTTTAACTTTCCTATAGTAAACAATGTCCAATAGGCAAAGTTGCCTTTGAAGTGACAGACAGGATGTACACATGAATCTCACTTTATACAATAGGAGGATCAGGGAACAGGTAGCCTGCACTGTAGATACTTGCTTTGACAATGCTGTCATTGCTAATTTTTTTTTCTCATCCATTATCTCTGCATTTTCTGAAGGAAATCTTCAAATACGGTAAGTTATTAAATCCACAAACGATAAAGTATCTACAAGGAAAAGGGAGAAGCAGCAGCTCCTTTAATCTCCCAATAAAGAAGCAAAGGAAATTGCATCATCCCCAGATGGGAGACCAGTGTGGCTGGCCAGGCAGACAGAGGGATCACCGTATTGGCATCAGTGGCACTGCTTGCACAGACAGCTCTAGAGCAGAGGGATGAAGGGAATGCCTAGATCCAGCTCCCTCCTGGCCATCTAAGAGTCTTGACACAATCTTTGTATCTGGTTACTCTTTCTCATCAATTGCCCAGCCCTAATGCATGGGGGGAGTGCACTTTGCTGCTCAGACACATTTCTGATGCGGTTCTCAAACAATGTGGGAAAGACAAGTTGTAGTTCCCTTTGGCCGAGTGTAAAACCCACCAACTACAAAGTGAAGCCGAGCTGAAAAACTACACTTGTCTTAATTTTCAGAGGAATGTAAAAAGAAATGAGAAACAGATTTTGACTGAGTATTTTTTTAGCACTGAAATTTTTTTTAATTTTTTTTTCTCATCCATTATCTCATCAGTAGCAACACAGTTTATTTTCTGGCCTCCTTCCACAAGCTCTCAGGGTCAGATAGAGGTATTTGTTTTAATGCAATAAATATGGTTGTTAACCAAAAAGAGGCAGATGTTTATACCCAGAATGTTCCCTACACGTTCTCAACCCCCTTTCACCGAGATTATTTCTTGTCTAAATTAAGTGCATTTAAAAGCCTGTCTGAAGTAACTACTCCAGAGGCCAACAAATAACTGTACCATAGTGGAGAATGATATCTTGTGGACTTCGTTCCTTCTGGTCATGCCCCTCACTGTTTACACCTCCCCAGAGCAGCGTAAATGCTGACAAAATAGAGAAGGACCATTTCAGACTTGATCTCAGAATCACAGAATGAGTCAGGCTGGAAGAGACCACAGTGATTCATCTGGTCCAACCTCCCTGCTCAAGCAGGGTCATCCCCTAGCACAGGGCACAGGACTGTGTCCAGATGGGTCTGGAATATCTCCAGTGGGGGAGACTCCACACACTCTCTGGACAATCTGTTCCAATGCTTGGTTACTGCACAGAAAAGTTCTTCCTCACATTCAGCTGGAACTTCCTGGGCATCAGCTTCTGCTTCTTGTCCTATTGCTTGTCACCACCAAGCAGAGTTTGGCTTCATCCTCTGAAACCCTTCCTTCATATACTTATATGCACTTCTAAGTCTTTCCTTCTTAGTGTCAGGTAAGATGTTTGTCTATGCCTCAGCCCCTTCGTGAAGATTTAATATATGGAGACCCTTACACCATTAGCCTTGACCCAGTTGAAGTGACTGTCCAAAAAAACAAAAAAGGAAAAGAAGAGCAGAAATCATAAATCCAGAAATCTACAGGAAGCCAGGTTCACAGCTGACTAAACAAAGGCAGATTAATCTGCCATTGCCTGAGACCAAGCTCACAGCCAGTTACTACAGAGCCACCGAGAAGCAGCAACTATTGCTTGTCTGGGCCCTTCAAAGCCCCGATATTCCATCTGCTTCTGCTCCATCAGTCATCCAAACTGAGCTTTGTGCTCACTGGGGACCATCCTACAGCTCTGACAGCTGAGGTGTTGCTGCTCATTGATACAAGACTCAGTTTAAGGCAGCGGTTCCTCACCTTGCCTAAACTGGCCATTCCCAAGGATGTGATGGAAACCTGGGTGCAACATCAAAGCCAAATGCACATCTAACCCCAGAGAAGCAGAACAGACATCAAAAGCACTGACAGGGAGCTCCAGACCTCAGCAGGGACTTCAGCACCTACCTGTCAGCCTGAGTGACTTAATCAGGAAGAAACTGACTCAAAGAACCACAGAAGGGGGGAAAAGCATTTTAATACAGAGACAGGCACATTTATCAGCTAAAAGAAAAACCTCCCTCTCCACTGGGATTTGCCTTGGTAAACATAGAAGACAAAGTCAACCAAATTGCCCAACCAACTCTCGCCCCACAGCCAGCCGACACTCAGAGCCAGTCCCCTCTGCTCCCTTCAGCAGGACGCTCTGCAGCTCCCCTCCTCTGAAGTCTGCTTACATTACTGCCTCCCTTTGCTGACATTGGCAGCTTTCTCAAGCCTTTGCATAACTATTTTTTCTTGGATATACTTAATCTATCTTATTTTTATCCCATCTGTGAGAAAAAGCGGCTGCAGTGCAAACCGATCTGCTTTGGCAGCGCCACCAGCCCTGCAGATCCCATGACCCCCCTCGCCAGGCTGCTGTGATGTTTTCTGTTTATCTGGTGCTGCTCTTGGGCACTCACCCATGTCCTACCCCAAATACACCAGGAATGTGCAAGTGCTCCTAAAGGCCACTTTCAAGGTGAATTAACTGAGCCTCATGCATACGATATTGCTGAGCGTGGACTTTCTAACTTTTCCTTCTCCATATAAAGTTTTAAATGGGTTTAGACTGAAAACCTTCCTGAGGGATCTCACGGGTTCTGCATACATGGGTCCTGCAAATGAAGTAGGATGGACTCCCTGGGAAAATCTACTACAGCTCAGGGGGTTCACAGCAGGGATACGGCGACCACTAATGTCACATGCGCTGCTTCAAAGGGAAACAGGGCTAAGAGGAGAGACAGTAACAGCTTCACCCAGGTCATGGAAATACCACTGCCAAGGATGGTACCACTTGAAAAGTAGGGGTGGAATGCCTGTTGTAGTTGCCATGGGATTTAAGCCAAGGTCAGTGGCTGCTGTTATCCAGGATGATGGGCTGAATGGTCTCACTAGCCCTTTTTGAGTTTTTACTTAGGTACCTAAACAGCTGGGTTTGCCTACTTTGTGAGACATCCAGAAGGATGTGAGATGGTGACCAGTGATGGGTGCTACACCCTGGACCATGCTGGCTTGCCAAGTGCTGGAAAATTCTCCAGGATGCAAGGAATCATACAATCATTTAAGTTGGAAGAGACCTCCAAGATCATCAAGTCCAACCATTAACCCAGCACTGCCAAGCCCACCGCTAAACCATGTCCCTCAGAGCCACATCTACATGTCTATGAAACCTCTCCAGGGATGGTAACCCCACCACTGCCCTGGGCAGCCTGATCCAATGATCAACAACCCTCTCTGTGGAGAAATTCTTCCTAATATCCAATCTAAACTGCCCTTTGTGCAACTTGAGGCCTTTTCCCCTATTCCTGTCACCTGTTTCCTGGGAGAAGAGATCAATTCCCACCTGGCTCCAACCTCCTGTCAGGGAGTTGCAGAGAGCCAGGAAAGTGAAGCTGCTTCTCTCCTTCTGCCACCCAAGGTAGCACTGCATTGGTTCTAAGCCTATGGTTTGGAAGAATGAACAATATGTCATTGCCACTTCAAACAATTGTAAATCCATTTGGGTTTCTAGGTCCAAACATTTGTAAATCCATTCCCACAAACTGGGAATACGTGAGTCAGTGACTCTCTGACAAATCTCCAATTATACAGGAAGGCATAAAGACATCATACTTTTTTAAATCAATACTTTTAACCAAAATTTCCTGAAGTAAATGAGTAAAACAAAGATTTTTTCAAAAAGAACCTACTTGAGTACTTAACTCTCCCTTCCACTGTCCCCACTTCTGAATGAAGGAGTAGGACACAAAATGGTCCTTTCACTAACAAAGACTGACAGGTCAAATTATACTCTTATATCACTTCACCATCTTATTTTTAAAAATCTATATCCCACCTTGCACAACATTAGAAAGTTATTTTTATTTATACATAATTTGGTAAACTTTGAATATTTACCTGTTTGTTTTTATTTTCTCCCTTTTCTTCACTAACTCACTGACCAGCATAGAAATGTACAGGCATGAGTCTTCTTCATTTGTTTGCAGAACGCTTCAGACTTAGGGATTAATTAATTCAAAAGAACAGAGTACATGGATTTCTTGGGGAGATGGATGTAATTACTGCATTTGAAGTTTTCCAGGAAGAATGTTAAAGTGGCAATTTTTTGGAGTTAATGTCTTTTCCTGCTGCTTATTCTGGCTGGAGGCATCCTCCTGCCTTTCCTGACTAGGATCCATCTATTCCTTACTGAAACACAGGAGATAAAGGAGATGCCTTCTGTGAGATTGGATGGGGAAGAAGCTGTGGTCCACAGGTGAAGCAGGGAAACACAAAAGATGTGGAGTGCTCATTTTCCTAAGGATTTCACTTAAATTATCACCAAACTGCAGGCCATTTCTAACCACTAATTTCCCACCGCCTGGAAACTATTTCGAAAAAATGTAAATGTACAAAATTTGGTTGATGATAGCCTTGAAATGTAGATCCTGGGAAGCCTGTGAACTTTAACAACTGTGGAGAAACAAAACCAGAGTTTCTTTTCATAACTTTGATCCTGTTCTAAGGGCAATACACAGGCACACGTAACAGATCTTTCCTTCCTCTCTATTTTCTTGCCAAGGATGCTCTTTGGAAACAGCACTGTAGCTGCTCCATACCATTTATCCTCCAGAATGTATCAGATGTTATTTAAATAAATGCATGCTAAAACTTTTCTACAGTGCCTCCTGGTAAACTGCAGCCATGAAGAGCTTACATTCAGACTGAAGGGGCCAAAAAAAGCTGAACTGAGGTCAAACAGAACAATTCCATCTCATCCTACAGTACCAGACTGTGCATGATGATGTAACAGATTAAACACTCAGAAGAACTAATGACAGATCACAGGTGTTTCCCCACAAACACTGCAGCCTGTCTCAGCACTGACTTCTTCTCCTTCCCCTCTGAACCTCACAGGAATGACTTGTCACTGTGTATTGCACCACAGCAGTGCCACAGCTGAATCAATGACCCAGGCATGGACCAGGGAAAACAACCCCACAGATATCCTCAAGTAGTCCATGGCCCAAAGGAAACATGAAGGTAGAATTAATTCCCTTAAAAGCCATGGAGATTTTAAGTTTTCCCATACTGAGTTTTTAATCTGAATGTCCTCATGGCCCTTTGCAGATTGCAATCATCAGGTTGTTTTCTGTAGACCAAAGTTCAAACCCTTGTGGAGGTTCACATTTTCCATGCAGCCATTTAGTCCCTACAGTCTCCATCACAAAATTTTTACTCAAAAGCAAGATCCAAAGCTCAGGAATTCAGTGAAAGAGAGGATGGAAGAACTGATGCAGCTCCTCAGCTGCCTATCTTGAGACCAGGTCTTGAAATTATAATTGCCCAGAAATAAAGTTTATGCAGATTCAGAAGATAAGCAGGACAAAACCTTGACACAGGCAAACTGCATCCATTTATCAGTAAAGGAAAAGCAAATACAGATGGAACAGCAGATTTTTTTTCCTGAGCTTCTGTTTGGAATCTGCTTTTTCTTCCAGGGTCAACAAAACCTCCAGTTTCAAACTTTTTCATGTATGTTTTAAGAATTAGAACGCTGTGAGGTCTCGCTGCAGATGTTTTCTCAAGCAAAATAAGCAACAAAAAGACATGGGGTTTTTTTCCTACCCTTTCCTCCTTAATAACACAAAGCAATCACCTAGAGCTTTTCAATTTTCCAGCACTCCATAAACAAGAAGGAATGAAACCTCTGACAGATGGCTTTGAGATAGCACCCCCAATTTGCAATGGGATAAGATGACCTTCCCCATGTCATAGATGTTGGACTGGGGCAGGTGACAGGCTTCCTTGCTCTTTCAGCTGCACTTGGTCTCCTCCTTAGGTCCATAGTGGTCCTGTAGGACACATTAGGTCCCAAGAAGCCACTGAGACAGGAATACAATTTAGGATGCTTGCATCAAGCTATGCTGTTTTGAAATAACTGTAGGCTGTCCATGAGACAGGAAAAGGCAACATAGGAGGTTTTATGTCCACTTCACAAGCTTGCTTCTCTTTAGTCGGTGGTTTTCCTCGTATCTTTGCCTGCATTCCTGCACTTCACAAAAAATACCTTCCTTCCTCCCTAGGTCAAGTTTTCTTTTGCTGATTGCTGTATGCTTTCACTTCATCTCTGAGCTGATTCACAGTGTGTGATCTCTGCCACAAGGGGAAAGAATCAAAGGTCAGGAAAGCTCTAGTGGTTTTTACGTAGCAGTGAGTTCTGTAGTAATGAACATTTCAGGTTCTGGAACTTTGTCATCTATGCTATTACACACCTCTCTCACAATATTTGTGCTTGAGTATTAGAACAGGCTGCTGAGGGAACTGGGGGAATCAACAGTCCCTGGAAGTATTCAAAAAGCATGTAGATGTAATACTAAAGGACATGGATAAGTGGTGAGCACAGGGGTGCTGGGTTAATGGTTGGACTCGATGAAAACTAGAGGTCTTTTCCAACCCTGTGTTTCCATCATTCTGTGATTTTAGTCCAAGCCTACTGATAGCCACCAGGCACCTGCATGTGTCAAGAGCACGATGAACCATTGGAGCACTCAATGTCTTTGGACACAGGTGCTTCAACCTTCCTAAAATTTTCCTCCAACATCCATTGTGACCACCAGAATCAGCATTTTGTCTTAAGCATCTGTCTTAGAGGGAGAGAGGACAATTCAGTTATTGCAACAGTTATTGCGAAGTTTGCAACACACACTTCAGAGTTGGGAACCTACTTGTCTGATTCTGGAGTCCACTTGGACCACTTTGACAGTACCATTTACACTTGCTTTAAGGACATTTTATATCCTCAGGAGGGGATGAAAGCAGCTTAATGCACCTGAGAATTGGTCCCACGAAATCTCCACCAATCCTGTAACTGCTATTATCACACAAAATGGGAACAGCAAGTGCTTCAGAGAACAAACCATACCAGTTCAGGGCAAATGGGTGCAGAGGTTTTATCATTGTTTCAGTGCCAGGAAAATGAACAAATTTGCCCCCTGGGTTGAAGCTAAAGGAACAAAATTCTTGAGCCTTGCCTAAAATCACATGGGTCTGTTTGGCTCGTCTGATGTTGTTCCATGGTGGTTCACAAGCATTGCTCTGCCTTGCTGTGTGATGCTTGGCAGCCAGCTGCACAGCCAAAGCTGTGCAGAGCAAACGAGGGCCCTGATGCATAATTTTCTTTCTTGCAAGAAACCTCCTGCCTCAGAAACAACTCAAGAAAACTACAGGCAAGGTCTGCACAGAATCAGCAAGTATTTAATGTTGTTGGAAAATAAAGTCAGATTGCACAGCCTGATAGCCATATGATTCCCATTCTAATATGCATCATTTCTCTTAGTAACAATAGGCAGTGCTTCACACACTGCTGTGCAAATAATGATTAAGGTCAAGAATACTTCCCTGTAGCCTGTCCTTTGCACCTGCAAAATCTGAGTTGTGGAAAGTTGACCTGAGGCCACGTTTAATAAAAGCCTTACCCACATGTCACAATAGTGAACCTGTAGCCATCCCACCCAGCAGCATGACCTGGAGCACCTATTTTAAGCATTGAGGCATTCAGCAGAGTCAGAAGGAGTCAGGAGCACTGAATTTCTGAGGAGTGACTCAGAACCCGTACTGTACATGTAGGGTCCAAAGAGACAGGGTGTCTGGGAAGGGCAATTAGGTGTTCCCTCGTGTGCCCAGTGAGGAGGGGCTGAGAGCCAGCCAGCTGGAAACACCAGGGATGTATCTGAACAGGCACCTGCCTCCTGGCTTGCTCCTCTCAGAAGCTGGCTGACATGGCACAGAAGCCTTTCCTAAATATCAGCTGGAATTTCTCACAAGTGGTGCATGAGATATTCACCACCTGGCACAGCATCCTGTTGAAGGACAGGTGATGCAGAGTCATGCAGGGAAGCACAGCCTGAAGGTGGAGGTTGATTTAAATATGACCAAGGTGTACTTCTGTCTCTCTGGGAAGGGTTTCTGTTGCACTGTTGCTGTCCTTATGTGAAGCTCATGTTTTGAAGCAGTTTGGCAGGAAGCATTAGCATGACTGGCAGGTTTGCCTAGCCTGGGCTTCTTCAAGTAAGCAAACAGAACAAAGGGAATTCCCAATTTTGCATGTTTAAACAGTAAAACTGAAAGCTATTTAGAATCCTGCTGACCAAATCTCAGATCCTGCAGGCTCGGTGCTGTTAGAGCCTCCTTAGCAGGCTGAAGAGCACCCTTCTGACTCCTGAATTGCAGCAGAGGAAGAAAACACTTCCAGAGCTCTCCAAGAAAACAAAAAGGAAGGAAGGAGGACTGGCCACTGACAGTTGATCACTCTCTGCTTCTACCTCCTGCTTGTGGGAGAGAGGTAAGGGATCTTCCCTACACTTTGGGCACATCTTTAGCCCTTCATTCCTGTGCACACCTAGCACCACACACTGCTGTGACATTCATGGCTCCCAGGAGAGCTTTTTGTACTTGCTCTGCAATCCAAACCTACTAAATACACATTAATCTAATTGTGACCATTGTATCAAGCAGAGGAAAAGAATTAAGAAACTTCAGCTCACAATGTGCCAAAAATCAGATCATTGTGGATAACAAACAGTGAGAAACAACAAAACAGGAGTCAGAGGAATTGGAGTCTTTCGTGGTCACTGATGTAGTGAATCAGCACTGCAGTTTAACGCAGACAAATGTAGTGTAAAGTAATATATCTGAGGGAAGGGACTGGACTTGAAAGCACATATTTAAATGTGACATTCATGCAGTACACTAGCCAGGAAAATGAAGCTGATTTCATTAAAGAAAAATAAATCTCTGAAGACTATACAGTCCATGGATACATTAATTTTAAAAAAGGGGAAAAAAAGTAGTCTAAGCATAATTTAGGCTATGTCAGAGGGGAATCACAACGACTAGTAAAATAAAAGGATAGATAAATTTTATTAAGTTAGTGAAATAAGTCTGGATGGGAAACTCCAAAAGACTGCCTTACAGGTAGTGTGAGAAGTACCAGTGAGGATTATAGGTCAGCTTCAGCTGCTGTCTCCATCCTTAGTACTGGGTCTGATGACCAAGAAGAAAACTCAGATTTAGTTAGCAAGCTCTCCTGGATATATTTAAGATAGAGCCTGCATATTTAAATTATGGCAACTTCAGATGTTCTCAGCTTTTCACTGCACCAGTGAAACAAGGACAGACAAAGAGAAGAGAGCAGGGATTAATGGTCTTTCTATTGCCAATGGTCAGTGAAGCAGGAGAAGGTTGAATTATCATGGTCACAGAGGAAATCAGAGGCCAGATCTGTGTTCTTTTCATAGCCACAGAGCACCTCTGAGAGCTCTCCAAAGTGCAGGTACACAGAGGTATTCACTCCAGTGAAAACCAGCCTTTGCTGGTGTGGGAGGGCACAGACTGCTCTGTGCTCCTAAGGTTAAGAGCAAATCTGGCCAAGGACACTGGAGGGAAACTCCTTGTTTTCAGCACAGCCATGGTTCTGCATGGGTACAAATGGCCCGTGATGCACTCAGAGACTCATCGCCAGTGAACTGCTGGGAACTTCCATCAGGAAGATGAAATCCAAACAGCTTGAGCTGTGATTTCCACCAGTGGCACTCAGAAATCAGATATCTCAGAGTGAATACCACAACACTAACCTTCCTCAGAGACCAAATTTACTCTCAGCAGAGAAAGAAAACCTCTCACAGTTGCGAGATTAAGTTGATCAAGAACTAACAAGAACTGGTGGAGCAACAGCAGCGGCCTCCTCCGCTCTGCCTCCAGAGAAAAATCTGGCTTTTATTACAAAATTCCAGCCTGGAGCTTCCACCCACAGGATAGACCAAGGAGGCCCAGACTTGTATGAATTAACCAAAAATAACACTTCCAGGGAGGGAGAGGATGATTGAGGGAATTGCTGATGGGATAGAGGCCTCTCACCTCCTTCTCACCAGTTCAAGTCCAGAAGTCAAGAAGAAGGAGAGAAAGCCTTTGACTTTGAGAAGTTTGTTGCCTTTAGCTGATTTACTGGGAAGCAAGTGACTGCCACAACCACCATCATGTCAGGCAGCCCCAAACCAGTGGACAGAAGAACAAAAACTTTCCTTCCCACCTCCAGAATAATCCATTTTAAAGAGCTGTGGGTTGCATGTGGCAAGGCTCAGATTGATAGCAAGCCTCAGGCTCCACCAGCAAATATGTTTAAGAATAGCCAAAACAAACAGGGCTCTGTTTGGGATAGGAAAGAGACAGGCACCTTTTTGGCCAGCAGCAGGGATATGGTCTGGTTAATCCTGACCATCTCCACTACACATCCTCATTGCTATGGCAATGTCCCATAAACAGAGCAGGGTTCAGCAGCTCCCTGGAGCAAGGAGGCAGCACTGTCCTCAGGTAGTGGCACTGCATCAGAAGAAGGAAAACAAGAAATTTGTGCAGGCGAGCTGAAGACTCACTAGAGCGTGTAAATGTTACCTAAATTTGTGCATCAGCATTTAAATACCACGAGAACCAGGACTGGAGCAAAGCAAGAGCAAAGCAGATGAACACAGAGTGTCTGATTCAGCCTGGGGAGACAGGGAAGCACAGGGAGCTGTGAAGCACCCACAAACTGGACCAAGGCTACCCCAAATGCTGCTGCTGCTCCCCAGGAGAAGCCTGTGACAAACTAAAGCAGATGGCAGCCAACATGCTGGTGGGCAGCAGCACAGAATCCTCAAAGCAATCTTGGGCAGGACAGGGAGCACCACACCAAACTCAAGCACTGAAGCAGGAAAAAGCAGCTCAGAGAAAAGGACCACCAGCACCATAAGAAGCCACCAGTGATGGGAGATCTCTCCTGGGGGTCTCAGTGGCCATCCTGTAGCTGCAGGATGTGTAGCTGCAGAGGAGTCTGGCTCAGGACGAGAAGTAGCACAGACCCGCTGTTAAAAAGCAGGACTTGTTTGCCCTGCCCTTGTGCAAGATGAGAAAGGGGGAAGGGAAGCACATGCTCACCCCACCTTCTTGCAGGGTGTTCACAACCTGTGGCCTCTTGGAATACAGGTTCCCCCACTGCAGTGGAGAGGCCGCCGAGAGAGGCTTTACTCAAGGTAGTGCTTTGGTGAGGTAATCTAAGACAACAGGATTAAACTGAAAGAGACAATTTATGTTGTGCAACAGGAAATATTTCCAGACAGTAAAGTCTGTTGGGCTCCAGAGCACTTTCCCAAGGTAAGCAGCAGAACTGGAATGGCCATCCCTTGGCTCATCTGTCAAGGCTACACGAGCACTGTGTGGTGTGGAGAACACGCTCACACAGGGAGAGAGACAGGACAGGCACCTCAGGTTTGCTGCTGTTACAGCAGATCTGTGCAAAAATAAGGGCCCAGCATTTGCTTATACACAGAACAAATTTCTATTGACAGCTGAAAAAGCTGAGATGTAGGGCAAGAAAAAAGAAAGGGAGGAAAAAAAAAAAAAANGTACTTGGTATTCGGTGGTACTTCAGTTCCCATCATGATCTCACCCTGAGTGGGTTTCTCTTGTTTTGCTTTCTTCTTTGCAAGTGTCAAAAAAATTCAGATATTAAGGGACTGATTCTTACCTGCTCTTCACTGCTGTAAATCAAGAATAACATCACTGAAATCAGCCGGGTGATCTCAGCTTAAAATCAAAGGGGTTCACAATTAAATCCAAAAAAGTTAAGGATGAAATTATGTTCACCTCCCAATAGCACATAGGTAAAAGTTTTGGGATAGTTTAGAAAGTGACTTCCAAAAACTGTACTTGAGACAGATGTTCATCTCTCAACATCTGTAAATATGGGTGGATTTCCAGAAGACTAGTGGTCCTATCCCCCCTTCAAGCACCCAAAGTAGTCCCCAAAGCTCAGTTAGCCCCCAAGTCACCTTGCACAGGCAATAATTCTATTCACCTCAGAGCTGACTTGCCTGTTGAACCCCTGTGAAAATGCCAGTCTGTCACCCCATTTCCTTTCAAATCGAGAATACAGAGCACAGCTCCAGGTAAATGCCGTTCCTTAGGTTCCTAGGAGGTGCTGGGAGCAACTCCTGCTACAGTTTCTCTCCTCCCTCTGTTACATGAGCTTATTACTCTCTTGGCTATGTCTCTGCTAGTAAACTAAACGCTGCCAGAGCCCATTCTTCAGCCCTGAAGCCAATTGGCACGGCCTGATGCCTTACATATTATTAAACTGTCTTACACTCTGAAACAAGGTGACTACATCCAAACAGCCTTTGGAGTGTCCTGGCCCTTCCTGAACTCCAGCAACACCCAGAAGTCGTCTCAGATCAAGCCATGTGTGGTAGCACAGACCCTTGAGACCAGCTCCCTAGTACGTGAATAAGGCAGCTGTGAGAACACTGAAAGTGAATACTTTCTGATAAATCCTTCAGTAGCACAACACTCAGAAAAAGTCTGGAAGCCTGGAAGACCTAAAAAAGGATTTCCTACTCAACTTGATTTTTTTAAAAAAATGTGCCTTTCATAGAGGAACTGTGAAACAAACTTTGAGCTTTTACCTAGAAACTGGCTCCAGGCAAAGCTGTCAGCCAATGTCTCCTGGGTCCCCAATTGCTTATGGCAGCAAGACAAGGGATGCCAAGGCTGGACAGGGAGCTTGAACTTTCCCCAGCCATGGAAGGAGATGTGCCTTGGCTGGAGGCAGGGGAGAAGGACTGAAGTGCTCAGGGTGAGCCCAAAGCCCCTTTCCTACATACCCATCTAGTACATTTTTCCATCACTTTCTCATTAGGGAAGGGGGGACATAGAGAACTCTACTGCCAAACTAGCATAAAACGAGAGGGGATTGAGGGAGCAACATGAATCCAGCAGTGACTAGGAGGTAAACATACAGCACACAATGCCTCAGGATCACTATTCCTGGGGTCAACTCCAAGGCTTTTATTGCCCCACTTATAATCAGCCGGTAAATACTGTGCATATAATTGACCTTTCTAAAAGCTGCTGGGTAGCTGGAGGTGTTGGGAGCTAATCCTGCCTGTGAAGACCCGGAGTTGTGGAGCATTGACTTTATCTGCCGGTGTGTAATGCTCTGCAAGCGCTTTTTTCCCTCTCTTACTGACACATTGAGATTTACTGCCCTGTGTCAGTGAGTTCAAGAAAGCCTTTTAACTCTGGAAGCTCCGGGAACCGGCTCCAGCACATGCTTCAGGATTTATCCGTCAGTTTGTTATGCCTTGTTTGTCCAAGAAACAGTCAAGACTGAACGAGTAAGGAATGACAGAAATAGTACATGAAGTCACACTTGCTCCACTTTAAAGCACGAGCATTTGTGTCGTTTTCCTACCAAATATATGTGCGTTCAGCGAGCAAATAAGGCAATGGCAGAGGAAAGGCAACACAGGCAGGATTTTACAGATGCCAGCTGAGTTGTGCCCACTCCTCCAAGCGAGGGTAACACAGATTTCCACACGGATCAGCCCTTTCTGCTCAGAAAAGCAATCCCCGGGACTGGACACATTCACAAACCCCGCGAACGCTGCCGCAAGCCAGCCCTGGCAAAAACCTGAGAACACTAAACTGAAGCTGAAAGACAAACACATAAGAGAAAACGCTGAACAGCCCTTGCTCTTTGCTTCACCTCCGTTCACTGCCTGCCCGGCTTCTGTACATCCCCGTGCTGCTCTCCCCTTCAGTTAAAGAGCCTTTTTTCCGTCAGTCACATCCAGCCACCAGCACGACAGCACCAATGCCAGCCTCGCAGCTGACCTGTCCCACGGAGTGAGATGCGCACCGGGCTCCCGTCCCCTCCCCGCAGCCCCTCGCCCACCCAAAACACACAGCACCGGCATCCCCCGGCCTCGCTCCCGACGACCTGCACGAACAGCAGGACCACGGCGGCCAAGTTTGCGAGGGAAGGATGTTTTTGCTCTCACCGCCTCAGGTTCCCAGCAGCCTAGGACGTACAGCGAGCTGCGCGGAGAGAAGAAAGTTGTTCCAGCGTTCGGTTTCTTTGGCGTTCCTGGCAGCGAGCTGGGAGCTGAGCCCGTGGGGACAGCAGGAGCAGGAATGCGGCGTGACAGGCGGGAGCGTGAGGTGTGCCCAGCGCTGTCACANCGTAACCAGCGTAAAAATCTGCTGACTGGGGGAAAAAAAATCACTGTGACAAGTTTTATTAAAGCAAGGAATTAAGGGGGGCAGGGGCGGGATTCCCATTAGAGTTTATTTATTTGAGCAGGAGTGGTGCGGTGATGTTAGACACTGAGAGTAAAATGCCATTTTCAGCAGTTTCCTGGCTTTTCTAAGCACTCGAATGCTCCAGCGTGTGCCTGAGGGCAGCAGGCAGGAGCGAGGTCCCCCCTGCATCCTGTGCGGCAGCTGCTGCTGCCCCAGGAGCCCAGGCAGCTCCGCCCGGGGCTGCAGGGAGTCGCTCCGAAATGCGGCGCTGCCCGCGGCTCCCAGAGCAGAGGGGATGGTTCGGGGTTCCTGGGATGCTGTGCCCAGCCTGGGCAGGAGGACACGGCCCCGCACACCTCGGGGACACGGCGAGTGGCAGCCCAGGCACCCGGAGACACCCGTGCTAATGACCCGTCCAATGACTACACTGAGTGTGTAGTCAAACCTTTGCTTGGATGGATGCAAGAAACTTCCTTTACTGAACAAAGTTGGATGGATTCTTCAGAATCATATAATCATAAAATCATTAAAGTTGAAAAAGACCTCAAATGTCACCAAGTCCAACTAACAACAACATGCTCACCACTAAACCATATCCCCAAATATCACACCTACACATTTTTGGAATACTTCCAAGGACAGTGACTCCGCCATGTCCCTGAGCAACCTGTTCCAGTGCCTGACCAGCATTCCATTGAAGAATTTTTTCCTGATATCCAAGCCAGTGGATTTTCTAATAGCATTATTCTTAATCTATTTGGATTATTTTCCTAATATCCACTCTAACCTTCCAGCAAGTCAAACCCTCTGAATATCTCTCTACATACTGGGTGCAAGGGCACAACCACTATTGAACTTGGTGGCAGTTTTTAAAGCATCCTTTAGACCTCACACCTAAAATGTATCCTTCACAGGCAGCCCAGACCTAGCCTGACTTTGGGCTCTCTGCAAATCCCACCTGCATTTGCAATAGGCAATGCCATATACTCTTTGATAGGAGCCCATGGGACTTTCTAAGGGTCCTCATCTTCCCAATTTGGTTCCCACACCACTGCTGAAAGGTGGATGAGATGCCCACACAATAAGGTCACTGTAGATTGAACAGAAGGTCAAATGTTGTTTGCTGTATCACTCCTCATGTTACTGAAAGATGTCCTACCAGGTATAATAAACTGTAGGGACAGTTGAAACCCAGGTCTAAGCTCAGATTTAAGTCTTTCCTGGAAAGAAAATATAAACATAGGCCATTCTGCCCACAAATATGAAAGTAGTGAGAGATTTTTTCCTAAAAGTTGACCTTTCTCAGGCTAAAGATGGCCTCACTGAGACCCTCTATTTACCAACCACTTTTATAGGAATATAATATTCCCACTAAAACAAGAATTTTAAAATATTCCTATTTAATAGGAACATTTTAAGGCCACATAAGATCACTCATTTGATAATTTTCATCACCTGGCCTGATCACCTGCATAGCTGAAGCCACAGAATGGTGTCCCAAAACAACACCTGAACCTTTACAAATTATGGCACGTCATGCAAGGAGACATCCCCCCCCCTGAATCAGAGGCTTTCAGGGAAGGACAGTCCACCCCAGATTAGTTATTTCAGTGGCTCACCCCATCAAGAAGAAGGGCTATCTTTCTGATCTGCATTTGTCTGGCCTCACTCTCCACCATCAACCTTGGCCATCACTCATCAGTCTCTCCAGGAAGCTGCAGATCATGGACAGAGAAGGCTGCAGCCCACCAAGGTACAGCCCATCCTCAGTTTACCCCCAGAACAGCAGGAATACTTCAAGCCCAGGCATAGCTGGGGACCCTCCAATATTTTGGTTGAAAACAGTTCTGAGTGGAAACTGAAGCCTGCTGCTCCCTCACCAGACAAGCTCAACTTTACAAAACCACAGACAAGTCATCTTGTAACCTTGTCCTGAATAAATAAAAATAGCTGAGCTTTTTTAGTCTCTCACGGTAAGGCAGATTTATGGACAAACCACAAACCGTGCCTGTCACTCTTTCAAGATCCGTTTCCATTGCATTAAAGTTCTTTTTCAAATGTGCCTACCAGAACTGGATGTGGTATTACCTCACCTATTCTGTAAATTTTTAACAGACTTGGACTCCTATCCAGTTGCTCCATCGGATGCATCTCTCTCTTTGCTGTGCCTTTGTGAATGCAGTAGCAACCTAACAAGCTGAATTAGAGATTTATTGTTATAGTATCATTTTGCTCCAAACTTCAACCTTAAACACAAAACACTTTCAGATTTGACATTTATACAGTGTTCAACATATGCTTTGATCCAAACAAGGGCTTTGACCTGCCTAACCTTTGGTGTATTTTTTTTGCTCCTGTGAATGACTTGAGCACAAGCGTACGGTATCGGCTGTCACTTCCTTAATGAGAGGTTATTTTCAATTAATCAAAGAAATATAAACAGAGCCTTGTATCAAGTTTAAATAAGCTCAGAATAGTTCTGTGCTTAAAACAGATGTCTAAAGCTGTGTCTCCTTTCAGATCAGAGCTAGTGCACTGTCAAGAAGAGAGCTTGCAGATCTGTTTGCTCTACCAGCTCAAAAAAACCAATATCGGCTCCAAATCCTGACACAGTCCAGCGTGGCCCATTGAAGTCAGTGAATTGGGCAGCCCATGATACAGATTAGGGTAACCAGGCCAAAATCAGATTTGTGAGGTCTTTACAGATTAGGGACAACAGCAGAAGGGAATTAGATAGCACCATTTTATTTCAAAGTAAGGCTAGCCCTGTATCAAGCCCAGCATACCATAGCTGCTTCCCCATGGTTCTGGTTGTGAAGAGGTCAAATAATAAAATGAGAAGAGGAAGAGCTTAACTAAACAGGGTGAGGGCTGGTCTTTGGTCCCAGGGCCAGCAGGCACAGCCCCATGAACATTGGAGGCTAAATGCCCTTAACCTCTAAAAGATAATGGCCCCATGCAGACCATTTGTTGGGAACAATCTCTGGGTCATGCTACTGATCAAGCTATGCCAGAGACTTGGCACCCCACCCTGGGATAAGCAGGGACCATGATAACATTTAACACCATAAAAGTTTTCCAGTGGCAAGGCCCCAGTGCTGTTTAATTAACTTAACCAATAAACTTAATATATCTAATTTCAGAATGGTAAGTTACCCGAAAGACCCACAAGACTTTTTCTTCATCCTGAAGCCTTGGGTAAATACAGGCTTGCCCTGGGAGTCTCAAACTTTTCCACACAGCTTTAATATCCTTATTTCTTCTACTTCAGACACTGGTTTTTGTCTATAAGCTCTCCAAGGTAAGGAGCACATCTATTCCTAGATCTTGGCCCTTGCTTGTCATTCAAAAAAACCAGTGTTTTAATTGCTGGGGTGTGATGTATCTGCACTCTGCTTAGCCAGCTTAAGGGTAGATCTGAGCTAAATCCCTCTAGTCCCTCTCCAGTCCCTCTTTAGTCCCTCTCTAGTAAGTAGAGACTGGCACTTGTGGAGGATAACTTGTTTTATCCAAACACAATCTAACACAGATGAGATTACATCCCCTCTGGTGCTGACCCTCTTGCTCCAGGGATTACTAGCCTAGCTAATTATTTCAATCTCTGCACCTAATTTTCTGTGTCTACCAAGGGGGTCAAAATTAAGGTATGTGTTTACCTGTCAGAGCAAAACACAGATTATTTCATATCTATAAAATAAATATTATGATGGTGTTGTCATTACTTTTGATGTCAGAAACAAGTAATCTTGTGTAGCCTCTAAATGAGGTAAACTCTGATTAGGCCATTAAGTTTTGATGCAGTCACCACTGGAGCCCAAGATGCTGTGTATAGATGTAAAGTACATCTTCCTAGCAGGGATCCACTCTGGATTACAAGGTGTCAAGGGAGGGGAAATATATGTATAAGTAAATATCTCTGCACTAGGTGCCATTCTCTCTTGCTAAAAATACTCACTGTAATCAGTCAGCTTTTCTGAAAGTGTGTGCTGATAATCTAAGCTCATTCACAAATAGCACCTGTAGCAACACCCAGTAGAGGTAGTGGAACACATTTGAGAGTATTTGCTTGGCAACTTGCTTCCTTGAAAATGAACATTTCCATTTCTATCTAGAAATAAGAGCAGAGGAAGAGAAAAGGCTTGTTGCAAATGGACAGGTTTTGCTTGTTTATTTGTGAGGATGTGCAACATGCAACTACTGAGATTCTAGGGTTAAATAACACACATGCATTTGGCTGCTATAGAAAGGGAATTTATAAGGGTTTTCTTTTTACTTGTTTGTGTTTCTTTTATTTCCTTTTTTTTTTTTTTCTGTTCAAATGACATCAAGGTCTCTGATGGAAACCAGTGGGACCTGTGGGTGAAGGACCTGCACAACCCTGGTTAAGGATACAGGAGGGGAACCAATCTTTTTTTATCCTTTTGGCAGATCTATAACTAAAACCACAGCAGGAACCATGTGCCAAAATACTGGGTTTATTAACTACACTCTCACCTGGGGAAACCATTTCTGTTTGAAAGAGTACTTTAAACTGCTTACAGCAGCAGGATTAAGGTGTGATGAATTCAAGCAGAAGGAATAGTCTTATATAATTTTTTTTTCCTTCAGTATCTTTCATTTCATTCTGGATTGTCTGAATCCCACAAGAAAAATTATAATGCGTCAGAGATGTATTCTTTTCAGGCTTTTGCAGTTTTCATATGTTAACATTGGATTATCTGCTATTTTATAAAAAAATATTTGTATACCTTTCCATGCATGTCTGCTCCTCCCCATGCTATTTTTGGTATTTATGAAGGCAGCTACGTAAACTTCAGTGGCAAATGACCTTTAAAAACTAATGAAGATCTGTAACATGTACATCTTATGTATTTTACAAAAAGAGAAAAGCTGGTTTCTTCTTCTCCCCTCTCCCTGCACCCCCTCACCCCCAAACAGATAGGAATTGGTCTCTGCAATCTGTCTCTCTCCAGAAAAATCTGACATAGAAATGGCTTTGTCGTAAGTCAGCAGACTAGTTTAGTCCTCATATGGATTTATCATTAACCACATAAGCACATGTTGTCCATTTTGCCCAACCTAATGAATGTGCTATAAATAAAACAACTCTAAAAGCAGGTTTCACCATTCTTATCCAAGCTGTTGCTGCAAGTCCTTGTAACTCCCAAACCTACTTACATTAGAAACATTAATCACTTGATTATAATTCAAAGCATCAGCTCTCTACAGCTGAAACTCCCTAGCACTTGACTTTGGCTAGACCTCTAACCTCAACTTATCACTTTCAGGCGTACTCCACATTTTCTTCTCCAATCTGTCACTAATGTAGGAAAGACGTGGGAAGTTGCTTTCAGGAGGTATTTTTAACCTAGGAGTGTCTCATTAAAAAGAGAGCTTAGTATAGAAACTCTGAAACAGAACCTTTCCCACTTCACTTAGCACAGCAACCTGAAAATACCAGAGGGGTATTTCACCACGACTCGTTCCATTTTAAACCAAAGCAACGTAAAGAAAAAGGAAGATGTTTTGGAAAAGGCACGGTTGAGTGTAATTCCTACCTACCCCACAAATATTTTATATGATCATAGGATTATCTGTAGAGCTTTGTATTTTCCATCTTGAATGAAGGAGGTTGAATCAAGCCATCTATTATTCTGACTGGCCTGCTCCTTCATTAAGAGCGTATTTGTGCAGTTTGGGTTGTTTCTACTTATTTCAGCTGACAGCATGGAGATCATATTCCATCTTGACCAAAGGTTTTAAAAGCTGAGAGAAACAAAAGATTAATCGTAGGATATTATTTTTAAGCCTCATGTGCTTTAGTCTGGAAATAGAAAGGCAAAGATAAAACTCCCAGAAGGACAGCCACAGCTAATGAGAGCCTGAGAGGAAATGATCACACATTCTTAGTTCTTCTGATGGATATCCTTCTAACCTTATTAATCAGAACTTTGTGATGCTGATAAATCACCCAAGTATGATAACAGATGAAGGTGAGTTTGGATGTAAGATGATCCATGGTGAAGGATTACAATAAAGGAGGGAAAGGAAGGGGAGCCAAATACAGTGTTATGAACTGCATCCTCAGCTTGTGAGGACTTGTAGATAATAAATGTCATTCCTTTTAAACATTATCTATGAGATTAAGAATGTTTCTTGATGTATAACTGCTAGGAAGCCTCTGTAGCACCTTCTCCAGTTACCAGCAGGTTTATATTACATCAATTGCTTTAATTTTCCATCAATTATAATTTCATTTACAAAGTGGAATTTTAAAGTACCTTTCTTCCTTTAACCTCTTTTTGGGGAAATAGACTCCAGAGGCTGGAAAGGACAGTCCATGCAGAACACTGATGGTTTTGATCTTGCAAGGTTTGTCAGATCCTGCTTTGAGATTCCTGCAAGTTTTCTGGTATGACCTTATCCTGCTTGAATGATCCTATGTCACAGAGGTGTCAGCAAGGTCTCCATGCCTCCAATCACTCTAGATACAGAGTTGTTGGTTTCTGTATTCAGCAAAAACCACCCATACATCAATCCATGTGTCACAGTTTGTGGTTTTCAAGGAAAGCATTTCCCGGGACACTTAAGAAATAAACAAATGCATTTGAGATGCTATTACTGATGAATCAGTTCCATTCCCTGCTTTCTACTAATGGTTTTTATACTGCAGAATACAGCCCTGGCCATCTGAAGAAAACCAAAGCCATGCTTATGTACTGCAAATTCAAAATAAAAGGTTATTAAAATGAGGTTAACTTGCTGATAAGGCAAAATTTGCCTTAAGCCATGAGAGCCCGAGGTATAACAGACACCTAGGAAAGAAAGGACAGAAGTACACTGAATGCCCTTGAGGAGGCTCCCAAATGAAATACATATTTGGATGCTGCCCTGTAGTTTTTATTTGCTTTGTGCCACAACACAGAGAGATCTCCAAGCTGATGCCCTACCAAGCTTTGCTAAGTCACGCTGCCGGACAGCACTTGGTAGGGAGATGCACCAGCTTGGTCCAGATGCAGTGAAGTTATGCCAGGGACATTGTCTGTTGAACTGATGGACCCCATCCAAAGGCACAACAGCTGGGAGGTTCTGTGGGTGTTTCTTAGGTTGCAATGCAACATGTAACCAAAATTATGTATTCTATTGCCATCTGTTAAAAGCAGGTGGGGCAGTGTTTCTTTATCTCTTCCACAACCTATCCTCCCTTCAGGGACTATCTTCTGTTAATTGGCCATTAAGGTTCATTGCATGACTGATAAAATTACATCATCCCATTGTGAGATGCTCCACCCAGGGGGAGGAGCCCAGCATTCCTAACTGGATAAAATCTGCGATTTGGAACACTAGGGCAGCCTGTTTCCACTGGATTCCCAGAGGAAGACCAGACCCATCTCACCACCACTGGACCTTCAGAGGAAAACTACACCCTTCTACAGGATCATCTCTGCTGCAACAGAACCACATCTGTCACTCCAGGAGGACTTGACTGGACTGCTACCAACACCCTGACCAACAGGGTGTCAGGTTGAATTTTGACTCTGTCGGTGGATTTTTTTGTACTACTGCGTTTTTATTTTCATTTTCCTAGTAAAGAACTGTTATTCCTATTCCTATATCTTTGCCTGAGAACCCCTTAATTTCAAAATTATAATAATTTGGAGGGAGGGGGGTTACATTCTCCATTACAAGGGAGCCTTCCCAAACAGACAAACTTTTCAAACCAAGACAGGATGTCAGTCTTACTCCATGTGGAGCCAGCCCAAACATGTCCATACTGTACTGTATTCTGCATTCTCTAGGAATATAAACTAGGGATATAGTTGAGTTTCATGGCACTTCTAAGAGCTTCCCTGGCTGGGATGACAGCTGAGGTGTTTCTGGCACCATCTGTCCAAACACTCCCAATTCCAGGTTGTAGCAGTTCACAGGGAGATAGAAAAACTGGGCAGTCAGAGGGACAGCCTTTGAAGTGATTAGATGTTCCTGAAGAAAATAAGGCAAATTTATCCCTGTAATTCCTGTTTTGTACTCTGTGGAATAGTGGGGACAGCATTTCTGTTACCTCTGTTCTTGACAACATTCTTGACAACAGCATGTTGCTGTTTAATGGGAAGCACTGAAAACACACATGAATGGACACTAAATTACAGAATATCCCTCCAGGCTTTCTAAGCCATCATGAGCATGAACAGGAAACAAGTACATGTGAACATAAATTCTAAGCTGAGATGTGTCATTTTGCCCATATAGAAAGTGGAGTGGAGAAGAGAGAAAATTAAGAACAAAAGACAATGAGGAAAGAAAAGAGCAAAATAAGCTTTAGCATCTGAGAAAAAACAAGCAGAGTACCTGGTGCCCAGTGTTGCAGTCTGAGGTCTGCTGTGTATGGATGCATAAGTCTGTGGCATGGAAATGAGTCAGAATTGCTGTCCCAGGGAACACAGTGCACTGGAGCAGTCTAACTCCTCTTGGGGGCTATGCTGGACATACAGGTCTGATTCTTGCCACGTGATTTTTGCCAGATGTCTGGCCATAGACCGCTGATCACCAGCAGATTATTTTAAAATAGACTTCAGCTGAGACACGTCACTTCCACCCCAAGAGCACTTAATTCTTAAAATTCAAGGAACTGAGTGCTTGAAATCAGAAAAGGAATATCCTTAAATAACAGTTTCATGCTGCAGAGCCTCTCCTCTTGAAATGTGGAGGCAGGTCAAAGAAATAAAGGGGTATCCAGGCCCTCTTCCCGTTGCTCTTGAATGAAGTATGGTATAGATTTCTAGACCTGGATTTAGGCCTGGAAGCACATCTGGAGGGTGTCTATTCCTTGCATATGTTAGATTTGTGCTGCATTAAAGAAATCATGACTTCCACAAACGTTATAAATGATGAAGAAAATTCCTGCCCTGAAACTAAATATTGTTGTTTATTATGTCACATTGGGACTGACTCCTGCAGAGATGATGACACCAAAGCCATGAAACCTCAGCCACAGAGCCTTGGACTGCTGTTGCAATGTTCCTGTGAAGGCAACTGATTGAAACTCCACCATCCTGAGCTAAGGCATCAAATCTTCCCAATCCACATGGTGACACCTAACAAACAGGAGTCACCTCACTGCAATTCTCACCCTTATCTGCTGGAGAGGAGGAACTGCAACGCAAGAAAACAAGGAGCCTTTGGCAACAGAGAACAAGACAAAAGAACAAACACAGCCCTTCTCAGCAAGCACACCTGACACAGGAGTTGGAGATAAAACACTCCTGGCTTCCAGTGCCAGTGGTATGTCCAGGAAGGAACCTTCTCCTTCCCAGCATCGCATCTGTTAAGTTGAATAGCTTGAAAAACCTTTAAAATTGGATATGGAGCTACCTCTGCTCACAGGAACAGCCCTGTCTCCAGCAGCAGCACTGCTGCTAGGGAGCATTACATAAACAAGTTCATGTCAGGTCACAATCAGAAGACAGGCAGAGGCAGAAACACTCCAGCAGGCATTATTTTTCCACAGCACAGCCAAAAGCAGGCAAATTTTTAAGAACAGTAAAACGCCACTGTGTTTGCAGACACCATTTATTAACAGCAGGATGGATTTTCAGTCACTTTGTACCACAGATACCAACACTATCTTTGCTGCACTAAGTTGATGAAAGTGACATAAATTTTCAATGAACAATTACATAAATCAAGGTGCAAAACTCACTGGGAAACCTGTAAAATTCTCCACAATCTTGATTCAAAGATCTGTTCCCAAATCCAAATCCATCCAGTAAATACTTACTCATGAGTATGTCCCATGTGCTGTAGAGGAAAACAGGAGATCAGTGATCCTCTTCTTGAAAATTGAAAAGGTAGGAACAGACAGAGGAGTGATTAAATCCTTCCTCTCTCTTGCCTTGCACTGCTGATGCTTTCTCATTTTTAATAGAGGTTATAGAGCACAGAGAAACAGAGAATCCCATGAAAGTGCAGACAGTGACTCGAGGGGCTCAGCAAGGACAAGGTTTACTCCCTACAGGGCAGGAACAGAAGTTCCCAAAACAGGATGGATCTTAAGTCCCGAACTGGAAATGATCATAGACCTGGATGTGCAAAGGAAAACTGTTCTGTTGTCTCAAAAAGGGTTTCAAAAATAGGAAACTTTGGGAATTGCTGATCTTAAGGAGTCAAGTTAGATGCCCGCAATCATGTCATGTTAAGTTTTAATTGTTTTCAATATCTCAGAGTTGCATTTCTACCCTTTGGAAGGTGATACAAGGGGCTTACCATGTACCTAGCAAAACAGAGCTAGCAAAAACCAACAAAACAAAACAAAACAACCCCAAACAAACAAAAAAACCCAACAAAACAGGACAAATGAAATACAACCTATCTGACCTCCCTGAAGTCTATAAATTTTGCCCCAACTTGTTATCAGGTGGCAAACCCCTCTCAGTAACTCCAGTGTGTATCAAAACTGGCCATTGCAAAGAAGCACAGACATATTCTGTGAGAAATAACACAAATCTCTGTATTTATAATGCAGGTCTTCTTGGGTTTTAGCCATTAATCTTTGGCCCATCTGCATACCCAGAACTGAGTTTTGCCAACATGTTTTGCCAACTCTGAGCTAAGATTCCTGAAACAAGTATTCCCCCTTCCTAATTTATGCCACTCCAACATTTCAACCTGAAATCCCTAGTGCCTCAGAGAAGGAAGGTTTCTTTCCAACAGGCAGCAGTGGAGCTGACAGGGAAGGCTGATGCTAAGCTCCCATTCTCTGCTATTTTTGACTAATGTCTGTCCTGTCAGGCTGGAGAGATGGATATGAGACAGGTATGGGCACAGAGATATTTGATGCAAGAAACTCATTCGACTGAGAACATCATGGCACAGCAAATCTCACCTCCACTGTCTATTTCAGTTTCCTGAAGAACTCTGGAATTCTGTACCCGTTATCTTTGTTGTCTGCACTTAGGTCATCTCCAAGACATAGTCAGGGACCAGAAGAAGACAATGGTTAGCAACTATGATCCTCTGGATCAATGGGAAAAGAAAAAAGGGTCTCATCAAAATGGTGGAACAAATTCCTTTAGGAACTGCAGACTACTTCAAATTGCATTCTGTTTCACTAAATGTACATGGTTCAATTCTTTTGTGTCTGTTATGTGAAATAAAAGTGCAGCTACTGCTGTAAAAAAAAACAAACATTTCTATAAATATATTACCAAGAAAAGAAGGGTTGGTAAGAAGAATCTTTTACCAGAAGCAGAGGAAAACATAATGACAAAGAATGAGGAAAAGGCAGAGGTACCTGCAAGGAGGTTGTAGCAAGCTGGGGATGAGTCTCTTCTCCCAGATAACAAATGATAGGACAAGAGGAAATGGCTTCAAGTTGCACCAGTGGAGGTTTAGATTGAATATTAGGAAAAATGTTTTCACTGAAAGGGTTGTCAAGCACTGGTAGAGGCTGCCCAGGGCAGCGGTGGAGTCTTTACCCCTGGAGATATTTAGATGTGTAGATGTGGCTTTGAGGGACATGTTTTAGTGTTGGGCTTGGCAGTGCCAGGTTAATGGTTGGACTTAATGATCTGAAAGGTCTTTTCCAACCTTAATGATGCTGTGATTCTAAAATATGTAAGAGGATACACATTTCACAAAAGTCAAACTGCCTTAAAATCCTAAGAAAATAATATGCTGCACTTCAAATACTCTTCCCCAGAGGAGAGGTTATAAAAACAATAGTTGAAAGATGTATGATGATTTTGCTTAATGCACTACCAGAAGATGTTCCCATGCTCATCTGATGGGTGCAGGAAAAGAATGGAAAATAACATAGTTGGGTTCAGACCAGGTCAGGTGATCTTTCCAAAGATTGCTCCTGTCTCTTTTCTCAAGAAGAACATACCCAAGAGTTTCTGTATACAAACAGCTACTCAGAAGGGAGCATGATACAATAATAAAAACCAACAGACACATTTAGAATAGTATTAAAAATTAAAACTCCTTAGTGAAATCCAGTAGCTGTTTATGTATGTGTCCAGCTCACTGCAACACAATGCTTTCCTGAAACTTCAGGAAGATTTTAGGAGGAGGTAAATAAGTGGATGCTCTCCATATACCACACACATTAAAAATGGGTAATTAGGCCTATCATCATGGGCTTGTCTGCAGCACATCAATCATGGGCAAAATCACAGAACACCTGTGACAATGCTCAACAAATAAATAATTAATATACATTAACAACATGTAATGGAAAAGGAGTCATTAATTAATCCAGTCTCATGTTTTGATGAGCCTGCAAATGAGGTTGATAAAAGTAATAGTGTTGAGGTAATGGGCTTTTGAAGAGCACCAAATTTGAATTATTGAGTAATATACTTGGCTGGTTTAAAATAAACATAGTACATTAGATTAATTGGAGACCAGCTGATACCTTTCCAAATTAAATAGTAAATGGCAAATGTTCACTCAGCAAGTGAACTTTCAGCCCCCTGTAGATGTTGGCTTACCAGTTGCTATTTAATGTTTTTATTGCTGACACGGAAGAAAAGGTTAAACTATTATTTAGTAAGTTTGTGGAACTTTGGGAAGTGGCATGGAATGCAGAGGACAATAAAGCAAAACAATCCCAAGAGGAATTCAGGAAACTGCACACAAGCTAACAGTATGAATCTCAGTAAAGTCCTGAATGTAAGATTAAACAGAGAACTTGATTCTCAGGCATGAGAAAGGAGGCCAGAAGAAAACTGGAAAAAGCCTAGAAAGTGATAGAATCTAAGTGGTTCATAGACATCTTCAGCAGCCTGGTGCATGTACTAGAGATGTAATAGCAAGTCGAAGCAGCAAAGAAATTATATAACAACCCAACCTGGCATTGGTGCAACTGCTGCTGGTATTCAGAGCCCACTCTAGAGGCTGCAGGTACTAAGGAACTAAAAACAATTGAGGGAAAAGGCACAAGAATGAATAAAGAATTGGGAAATCTCATTCTAGAGAAAGACATGAGAAGATTTACCGCTTTAATTTCACAAAGAAAAGACTGAGAGGTTTCTTAATCACAGACTATAAGTATTCAAAGAGAGAACTGGAATTAGCTTACAAAGTTTCTTCAACCATAAAAGATCTCGTAGTGGCCAGTAGGTAGAAGTTAAATCTAGACATTCAGAACAGATATAAATCTGGTTTCTCTGACAATTTTGCAAGGGTTGGGGGATACTTATAGTCACTGGGAATCTTCAAATCAATTTTTTTTTTTTTTTTGAAGTTTCACTCTAGTTCAAACAGCAATTAATTTAGGGAGGTCTTATGGCCTCTTGGCCTCAGTAATTTATCAGTTAAGTGACAGGGCTTCAAATGCTTCTGTGGAAGGTTATTTTACAACCTAATAAATGTCATCTTTGGGAAAAGTTTCATGGGATTCTGCATTTTTCTTTAATACACTACTAATGGACCACAATGAGTAACTGATTCCCTTGTTTTCTGTTCTTATCAAAGCACAAGTAAAATAATGATCTTTCAACCGATAATAACACCTTTTCTAATACTTGTAAAGAATAATCAGAGAATGAATCAAGCAATTAATTCTTAGTTCTTAGTCATCCCTCCCACTCAAGACCCAAACCAATGTTCACTTAAGCACAGGAATATGTGAGGAATGTTTCCTTCAGCCAAGCACTGTGGAAGAAGAGGGAAATTTGACATTTGTGACCCTAAGATTGCCACGGTTTGTGGTATCTCTACCCAAACCAAAAGACTACTCAGAGAAAATGGAGATTCTTGCAGGGGCTGAAATAAATGTGCTCTTGGGGTTAACACTCACTCCTTCTCTTCATCTTCACTTGTTTTTTGGCTGTGGCTTGTCCCTTTGGTTGCTCATGCTTTAATTTCCTTCATAATCTCAATCCTTCTACTCAATGTCTAAGCACTGTGTGTGTTTCCTTAAAACCACAAAAAATCATAAAATCATGGAACTGTTTGGGTTGGAAGAGACCCTAAAGATTCTCTCATTCCAACCACTGCCATGAGCAGGGACACCTTCCACTAGCCCAGGTTCCTCCAGGCCCCATCAAACCTGCCCTTGAACACTTCCAGGACTGGGGCATCTGCAACTTCTCTGGACAACCTGTTCTGGTTTCTCACCACCCCCACAATAAAGAATTATCTAACATCTGACCTAAAAAGCATCACCTGAGGGGGCACCTGGAGTTGAACCAGGGACCTCTTGATCTGCAGTCAAATGCTCTACCACTGAGCTATACCCCCTGCCTGAGCAATCCTTCTCCATAAATGAAACCCATTAGGACATTCCCTGCCTCAGGGAGTTCACAGCATGGAAAATGAACCAGCCTTGCAGAACTGGTCCAGCACAGACAACCTCACTGCATTTCTTCCTGAGCCTTGCAGAAGACACACATGGGTGTAGGACTCCTGGGGTAGCACAGCAATGTCTTATGAACGAATAAAAGCTGATCCCTACAGCTAGTGCTGGACAGTGCCAGCCAATGAATTACAAAATGATGGAAAAATTGCTCTGCATTCCCTTTAACTCCCTCCCTGCACTTCTTTCCAGATATGGAGCAGGTTTAACTGTCCAGCTCCTTTGCCCAGATGTGCAAAGCAAGGCCAGCTGCATTGCCCATCCCTTTTCTCAGCCAGCACCATACCCTTCTCCCCTCAACAGGGCAGCTGGACACCCACAATCAGAGGTAACAGTGACCTGGTGACTCCAGGGATGAATCTCCATCTCAAAGCAATGGTGATATTGACAGTCCTGAAGTAAAGCTTTCACTGAGTAGTTCCCAGGCCTCTGGAAATGGGCTGGAGAACAGTAAATTTAGTAAGGAAACAGAGGTCCTACAGGTCCCTATTGCTTCACCAGCCCTTTGTCTGAAATATTTAGTAGTATCAAGATGCTTGCTAGAATCACAATACATGTTCAAATACCAGGACAGTGAAACAGCATGTCCATAGGGTCAGCCAGGAGGCTCTGGTATGGAGAATCCAATGTAGGCAAAGTCAGACAGACATTAGATAAATAAACGGGAGAGGCTGAACCCTAATGGAAACTAAGAGGATTTGTTTGTTCTAAATGGTGAACCGCATGGACTGAGATTTCTGTAGAAAGCATCTACAGAAATGTACATTCACTGGGACTCTGGGTAAGATCCCCAGAGTGAACTTTTTGGCACCATTTGCTGTGATTTTGATTTATCCAAAGTTTGCCAGATCAAAAGTTATTAGCAGTAGTGCTTTGGAAAGCATGATCTCTCCCAAGATGAGCACCATCCCACAATGAGCTACCACAGCCAACCCTCCTTCCAAACCATTAATAAGGAACTTGAACAAAAACAGTCTAACATTGTTCCCTTCTGTTCCCCTGAGGTATCTTCCACCAAGTCTTAGCCTTTATTCATCACTATGTTTCTGGTGCCTCCAGCCTGTTTTCTGTCTGCTTTATAATCCTCATCTCCAGTCAATTGAATTAAATTTTCAGCTCAGTCCTCGTGAAACAATATATTAATTGCCTCAGTACATGAATAGACATCTTATTTACACAGATTAAATGACCATATTCTTTTCATCTACTTGGCCTGCAGTTGGATCAAGCTAAGTGATTAAGTTTTGTCTGGATTTCCTTCCTACAAATCTATGTGTGTGTCATCCATGTTCCTTTTCAATGGTGAAGTCAACATGTGTAGAGGGGCTGCATAATTCCTACATGCCACTAAAGGAATCAAACTTATAACTAAAGTGTGCTCTGAGTCACACAGAAAATTCAATAAACTCTTCTTCACCAGGCATGAGGTTTGCTTTAACTGCTTAAAGATTTACTTTGTTTAGTCTTTTCTCCAGTATTCCATGATGACAAAATTCACACCTTCCTTTTCCCATCATTTACATTCCATTTTGGTAACTCTCTTGAGGGTTAGATAATATAAATATGGCTCCATGTGAATGCATGGCACAGCAAATTCTTCTTCCTTCTTTATTTAGCCTCCTTCACTAGTGATGGAAGCCAAATTTATTGGATTAGTTACTAACTCTTTTAATGACTGCTGCTCATTTGTGAAGATCAATACAACATATTTTCCTCTGGTTTCCTCTGGTTCTCATTTGATTCTTCTGGTTTTCAGAGACAACTATGTGAGCCAGCTCCTTGACTAATTGCATGACAAACTTAGCAGGCAGAGTTGGTTTTCCAAGTTTCATTTCTAAGATTTTCCTGTTCCCCATATCCCTAAAAACTCACCCCATTCCTGATGTATTCAGCTAATGTTAGTGTCAGGAGATAGCACAGAGGTACAGTAAATCCAGCGGTACTGACTTCAAGTTCTCATTCTGTGGGGCCTCCTAATGCTGTTAGACAGTTTGAGGTCTAAAATGGGATGAAAGGAGACAAGGCGAGGTAAATATGTCACTTCCACTCACGGCGCTCCATGGATGTTTCCCAACTTGGTGAAAGTCAGCTAACCCACAGGAAGTGCAGTAAGGTATGTTGGCATGTGAAAAAGTTCCTGTCTGTAGTTCCTACAGACACCCTTTGCACAGATCAGAACTCCTTTTCCACCAGGGATATGGGGTCACCTCAGTACAAGAACAGGATTCTGGATCAGCTTCATGTCTGAATCGTCAGCTTTTTGTGATTTAAAGGTGGAGGGAGAGAATCTTCATCATAAAGAAAGAACTCTTTATTTCTTTGTGTCATTCCACTAAACATAAATACAAATTTCCATCACCAGTTGAGAAATAGCTGTTTCAACAGAGTTCTGGAAGTTTGGACACATACGCACCCCAAAACCCAACCAAACATCTGAACAGCAAAATGATGTAAATTGGAGAAAACGAAGTGTCCTCTATATGGGCCCTACCCTTTCAGAGCACAAACATTTCCAAAAACTAATGCAGAGAGAAGCTTGTTCCAGCTGCCATGTGACTCAGACTGGCATAAGTAACTGGCCAGGGCAGTTCTGGGACAGCACAGAGGGGAGAAAATAAAGGCCAAATACTGCCATGATTCAGAAGATGTGAAACTTTTAAGTAACTGAACACCAGATTATTGAACATCCCTGGCTCCCTACTGTGTCCCACCAGCTCCAACATTCTGCTGAACATACAGGCCAGTGAAGCACAAGCAGCAGCCCACATCAAATACAACAGCCACAACTGTATCTGTCATGCTTCTATCTGAAAACCTCATCACTTACTCAGTTCTGAAAAGAGGTGTAACCAAAGCTGAAGGCACAGTGAAGACCTTCAAAATGGCCAGTTCTTTAGGGAGCTTCAGGCTTGGGGTGTGGGTCCTAAGGAAAGCTCTCAGAGACACACAGCTGTGGAGTCCAGCAATGGTTGTTTGATGAGAAGAGAAAAGCAAGACAAAAAAGATCAAAATGGACTAAATAAGTCTCTTGGTATCAGCATCTGTGACTCGCTTGATATCAGCATTGTGACACTGCATTACTTTCTTCTGTTGTCTTGCCTAAGACCTATTGAAATGAGAAGCAGCACATCTCAGACAATTTGTAGAAATCACTTCAAGTCTCTGAGTGATGTTAATGATCAGTGACCGAGGGTGGAGTGCAGTGAGGTGAATGGCAGATGAATGGCAGATAACAGCATCCACCTTCATTAAGAACTTTTATCTGAGCTCTTCCATGGATTCTGAATACACCCCATCACATCCTGCCCTTTACCTTACTTATCTACATCACTCTTCTGCAAAGTATCCTCATATTTCATTTTTAAAATGCAGAGATGAAGAGGGAATAACTGACCTGTCTAAGGTCACCCAGGTCTGTCCTGGCTTCCAGGATGGGTTCAGACAGAGACCTCACTTGCACTTTTGGAACTCCAAACAAATCTTATGAGTGGTTGGTCCTTAGGGATGTGCTCAGAGCTCTGCTGCTCCCTCCCCTCACGACACCAGACACTGCAAATCCTGTCATGAGCTGGCAGAACAGTTGAGGGCATAAGTACCAGTGTTAGACCTTGTGAAGGTGCTTCAGGTTTGGTGCATGTGCTCTAGGAGCTGCCAAATTTAACGAGACTCGAGAAGATTTCTGCAGAAGTATTCACAGAGACAGCCTGTCTCCACATGTCTATCAATAATGCTCAAGTGTCAACACTTCCAGGCTTGGATCTGAAGATGCCCTCACCTGCTATAGGTTTGCTAATGGCCATTATCTGGTTCATAAATGGGGAAAGTCAGGCACAGAACAATAAAACAATTCTTCTGCAGTAACTCAAATCAGAGCTGGAATATTTAAAAAAAAAAAAAAATTGAAAACCTGTCTCAAGTATCCTGTATTATCTACAAAGTGATTGAACTGATCCTCTCCGAGTTTCCTCTTTCATTCCTTTTCCATCACTCCCACTTCTCTCCCATTGCCAACCACGTCTCTCATTGCCATTTTCCTTCCTATAGTTTTTTCCACCATTCTTATCCCAGAAATGATCCCTTCCTCCCAGTTCTGCTGCATTGCTGCAGGTCTTTCCAAATGCCATTGCATCAGGTCATCTCCCTGGGACCAGAGTCACTTCCCTGGAGGAGAACATGCAGCTGTTGGTGGCTGGAAAGTAGCCAGAGGGCCCCCCACTCCCCCAGCTATGCTGCAGGAGGATGCTGAGTGATGGTGTCAGCACAGAGCAGTAAGAGGCCTTGGCTGCCTGTTCAATACCTGAAAGCAGCTCTTGCTCGCTGGAAAACAGATCTGAAGGAGGAAGGTTGCTCCCCCTGGCCTCAATCAAATGATATTTCATCTAGCGTGAAGGAGATGTTGACAGGAGGGTCTGTGTCATCACAATGGGAGAATTTTGGCTGGTAAGAGATGTGCCTCTACCAGTCACCTCCACTCCAGCAAGAGGTAGGACACACTATCAGAGGCTCCTGCTTGCCCACAGCCAGAGGTGAATGCACAGTGTTCCAGTCTGCTCACAAAAAGGGCTGTCAGGGTGGGCAGAGGGAGGGCACAGGCTGCACAGCCAGCTCCCCTGTGTTATGTGTAAAGAACCAGGGTTAGAAGTGGCTTTAATTAGGGCATTGCTGCTTTGATTTGAGAACACAGGCTTGAAAGTGTACAGGTTTCATGTTAAGTTCTTTTTGAACTCAGGAGGAAGAGCAGGACTTGCTATTTGTGAGCATTCACTGATCTGCTCCTTGGGTCTATTAATCTACAGTGTCCTCCAGTGCATCTCTCCCAGTGCACCTCTCCTTCATTAATTCAACCCAACTACACACAATTTGCTCTCAGAACACACAATGGCCAAATAAAGGGACTAGTATGGCATGCAGCCACGGGAAAGGGGTTTGAGCAGAGCACAGGTACTCTCCAGGCCTGCCTTCCCAAGCAGCGTGCCTCCGAGTGATGAAATGCAATGCTATCAAATATCATGACAGAAAGCACAAATATAAAAAACACGAGGGTGCCTCTTTAAAATAAATGTTGCTCCATGATCTTTTTCCAAGGAGAAGGAAGTTTCCAGAGTGCTGACTCTCTGCGTGTGGTATCACATATTGCATGGTCTGTTCCCTATAAGCTCTCGACATATGCTATGAATCTGCCTCTGCTCTACAAGTATTCTAAATCAGATGCTTATGCCTTCTTCTGATCTTTTGCAGTCACACGTACATACATTGGATTTTGCCACAGGCTATCCATCATCCCTCCCTTTCCAGCATCTGAAACACATGACTTGCAATTTGGTTTTATGTGTGTTTTACTGCAGTTTCCATATAATCACACAGGAAACTTTAATTCTCACCTTATGAGCCCAAGTCTGCAGATCTAATCCTTGTCTCTCAAAAGCGTCTTGGCTGAATGTTTCATTACCAACAGTCAGTATTTCCCACAAATGAAGGAAAAAATCAAATTCAATTGCAAATCAAAGCCTTACCTCTTGCAATCAGTTGTTTACCCACATCATTTTTCATTTTCTACCCCAAAGTATCATTTAAAGCCCTCAGACGTTGCCACCCTCTGCCTCTGAGTCTGCTCATTTCAGCTGTGGACTAAGCACAGTGGTGCTGCATGAGGTGGACATTTTCCATCACCACAGGACAGCTCTGCTAAGGCATCCATCACCCTCTAATGACCCAGATTTCCTGCAGGCATCAAGGGGAAGCTGCCTCATCCACTGTAGATCTGTCATGTCTCAAGACTGTGACTTGCCCCTCTCATTCCTCCCTCTCCTCCCTTTCTACTCATTTACCAAGAATTCACTATGCCCATCCCCTTCCCTATCCCAGACTGGAAGTGGCAAGCACAGCTAGTTGGCATCATCCACCTTTCAACTGTTCCTTTTAAAGGCCATAAAAAGGAAAAGGGGCCGTAGGTCACCCCAGCCCCCAGCTTACCCCAACCCCTTGTCAGCTGTACAAACCCTCCAGCCTCAAGGACTGACATAATTTGGCACAGCACTCACCAGAACAGTGCTGTCCGTACACATGCATGTACAATACCTCACCAAGGGACCCTGATCCCAGAAGGGCTCACCCACCACCCTCTGACATCATGTTGTATGTGCCTCATCCCCTGCAATGACACACTTCTGTTTACGGTCAGGGAATGTCACTCTTCCAGGAGGGCATATCCCAGGCAGAGGGAGATTTCTAGCACAAATATGTCCTTGTTGGTTGGGTGAAAGAAGATGGAGGATTTTTCCCCTCTGGAAAGGGGCTAACTGGGAAGGGGTGACAGGGAAGTGGTCTGGTAAGATACCTGGCCAAAGCAGATGGCACAGACGCATCAGAGAAGCCCTGTAAACAACCAGTTAAGCTTTACTCACAAGCCCTTTCATCTGCTTCAAATATAGGCTCTACCACCTTCCAGCTGGGGCTGGAAAACATCAGGTTTGCTCTGCCTGCAGGGCTTTGTGAGTTTGTATGTCCTGAACTCCTGCCAGGAGTAACTTTGGTGCTGGAGGGATCAGTGTTGGGCCCTGTGCAACACATCCATAATGCAGTGACTTATGCATGGAGGAGGGAAGCTGGGGAAATTCCCTCCCGTTATAAACTGTGTCTTGGCTCTTTGCATTAGTTGTCAGCCCTTGGGAATATATTTTCCTCTTTTCCCACTTTTCTGTGGTCTACATTATCATTTGCTAAATATTAGCGTGTGCTATTTATCATTAGGTCCACAACCCTTGTCCACTCCAGGGAGTTTGCAACTAAGTCACAGCAATAAATTTTCTGACATTCTGTGGGCTTTACAGTGCTAAGAGGCACACAGCTGAAATCATTATCTCAGAGCCTTCAACCCCTAATCTCACAGTGAAACACTCATCACCAAAGGCAGGGAGGATGCACACGAACACAGGTTGTTTATACTCACAGCAGATTCAGACTCAGGCTCCAAGTCTGCTTACTAATAATGATGATTACTGCAGCTCCTCTGGTTTTATAACATGTTTGAAAGGCTCAGGAAAACCACATTATCTGCGACCCTCTTTCAACAGCATGCTTGGTTCACAGGATTTGCTGGCCGAGCAAAGGAAAGGGTGTGTTTGTGGACTGGGAATCTGTTATAATAACATCATGGTGACCAAAATGAGCACCATGGTCTACAATTACTGCTATCCTTCTATGTTTATTGCAGAACAGAGTCACATGAGACCTGACTCAAAACCTGTTGACTCCACTGAAAGTATTTTGCAGCAGGTCCTAGGAGCCACTTGGACAAGACATCATCTCTTACTGACTTTTTCTGCCCACCCTGTTTAGGGAGTTTGGACTTTCTCCCTGCAATAGCTGTTATCTAAGAAGGGATTCAAACTCTGAATAGAAAGTTTACTTCAATATCTCCATATTTCTGATCCCAAAGCTCCTTTCAGAGTCATTCCTGGTTAATGAATAGAAATGTTCCAGCTTCTCTTGGCAATAGGATCTGATCCCAAGAACCTTCAAAGCAAACCAGAGTTCAGACCAAACTGGTAATATTTAATAAAGATTTTGAGGGGTAATTAAGGAAATAAATTAAATGCTACTAGAATGTACATGTCCAAAGGAAACACTGGTCCGAGGAGTCTGTATTTTTTAAAGAATTAGCCCAGTTTGGTTTTCACTGCCAATCTAAATAATAATGGATGTTGTCCAATCTCTTTTCCTTCCAAGTAGGCTGAGAAATCACGGACAAGGTCATTAGTGTGAGAGAAGAGACATTCTCCTGCTCTGAATGTCCCAGACAGAGGTGTACAGAACAGCTGCTCCTTTCTCAGAGAGGGAGAACAGCAAAAGGAGAAGAGGAAGCTTGGGCAGCCAAGTGGCCGTGTCCTATGGACAGAAGGAACAACTGGCATCAGCTGCTTTTGCTTTGCCAACCTTATGGCAAAAAAATGAGAGAAAGAACCAGGCAAGAATATATGAGAACAGCCTAAGAACAAAAAATGGGGCAGCTTCCTCTGCAGTGGTAGGGCACAGCCCTCACCTCTTTCCTCTCTTGCTCTCTCACTATGATGGCAGCCAAGTTCAGGGTTCACTGGCCATTCCCTGGCCAATGCCAGATTCACTCTCCAACTGACACAGCCCAGGCAGTCTTAATACTTGCCCCCTCTTTT
>VXBB01003818.1:53705-120490 GCA_013399915.1 Illadopsis cleaveri
ACACCCCCACAAGTGTTTAAATTCCCCCCCCCTTTTTTTTTTTTTTTTTTTTTTTTTTTTTTTTTTTGCAGTCCCATAGCCCTTCCTGAGAGTAAAGCTGTGTTGATCTGGAGCAGCGATGGTTTTTAGCATGCCAAGCTCATGAATGCCACAGCCTGTTATCCCAGAAACACTGAAGAATAAACAAAGAGGGACTGGAAGAATAATGATCAATAAAACTCCTTGATCTGAACTTCGATATATCTATATTAATAAATTAAGGGGCTCAAGCACTGGCTTGGAATTGTACACAGATTGTAACTTATAAAGTTTCCAGAGGTATTTTGGTCTGTTCTCCACTCTGGCATGGCCCAGGGAACAGCACAGCCAGGGACTTTTCACTGCAGCTAGTTTGGGTACAGAGATTTCCTCTATTCAGATATTAGCCATGCCTTGCCACTTGCCCTTAGGGCCAGGGAACATTTTTATTGTACAAGTGTAGCCCATGGGGACTGTCTCCAAAAGACAGTTAAATCTCCAATCTGGCTGCCCAGTACAAGGGATGCCTGGCAGGTCATAGCTGCCTCCTTGATGTATTCAGACTCATTCCCTGCCCCCTCAGCTGCTTGGGAGACAGCAAGTGCACAGAAGATGCTGGGAGCTGCAAACTCAGGGGACTCACCCTGGCATAGGGATTTCCTACCCGTAGGCACTGAACCAACACCAGGAACTCCCAGGACACCTCCATGGGGCAGGCACAGTGGAGTGGCCAAGCATGGCATGATGCAAGACTGGCTGATGGTGCTGATGGGTTTGGAACCAGCTGGAAAAGGCTCTAATTAGGCTGTGTTGGCTTTTGCCAAGATCAGGGCTGGGTAGCTCCTGGTAGAGCCTCACAAACCACAGGACATAGTTGGAAGCTGCATGCACTAAATGCTCTGCTTAGAATGGAGAGTTTCCCTGTGTTTCTGGAGGTGTTCCCTTCACTGGAGGGGCCTGGTCCCTTCTTCAGGTGACGCACGTCCAAGCAAGCAGCTCCTTACAGGCTTGGCTGCAGCATGTCTGTCAAACCAGGCAGAACCTCCCCTGCAGGGCTGGGCACACAGGATAGCTGGGCACTCAGAAAGCAGGAGGGTTGTGGAGGTGCTCATGGATCTGCTGGTGTCACCCCAGCTGCTTCCATGTGGACAAACATCACACAGAGCTGGTGAAACAGGATCTTCAGGAGCATTCTGCCTGACGCAGTGCATAAACACCACCAGGAGCTTTGACTATGAGGCAAGATGTTATTCTTGTGTTGATTCAAGGCATTTCTGATTTAGAATTGTTGTGTTTTCAATATTACAAACTCTAGTCCTAGCAGCAAACCCCTGCTTCTGAGTTGGGTAAGCTTCCACTGAAACAAAAGATTGGGAAAGGTTTTCTTTTTTAACTAACTGGGAAAAGAAAATGCACTCCAGAAGAACATGGATTCCTTTGGTATCTCAAAACAGAGAAGAGAATCTTTGCTTTTCTGTGCTGTAAGAAGGACATCATTGCCATATCCATTTTTGGGATCCACTGTTTTCAAAGATGGGTAAAAACAAGAAATACATAGCCACACGCCTCTCTCCTGCATTCTTGTGTCCTCCACAGGAACAGCTGCCAGAGCAAGGAAACTATATTTAAGACCACTGCATCCCTCAGACAAAGATAAACCCTTCTCAAGGTTTCATCTTTGCACAGTGACAAGAAGCTGGGAAGTCAACATGTAACTGTCCACATGAGCATTCAGTGTGCGAGAGCCCATTATTGTCAGCACTGATCCAAGAATAATTCAGCTGGTCAAATACCCATGATCCAGTTAAATATGACTGTTGAGTGCTTTTGAAAGGCCCTAGGCTGAAACATCAAAGACAGATTGTGCAAATATTAGGCAGGATCTATAAATAAACCAAATTGTCTAAAATACCACTTTATGTGTATATATGGGCTACTGAGCTCTACATATCTAAGCAGTACAAAAACAAATTTGCTTGGCTACAGCAAGAGCTGTGAAACCTCTGGATAGTTATATTCAGAATCAGAATCAAAACCTGAATCCCATTCTTCAAAACAGGGTTCAAACCCACTGAAGGATAAGAACTCTTCAGAAGAAATGTTATTTACACAAAGCAGATATTATTTAACTATGTGCTAATTTTCTATTTTTCTGGTAATAAGACATGAAACTGTCAAAGGCTAATATGTTTTAAAAAAAGAAATTATTTGAAGCAATTTAGTAAAATTGTAATCAACAATGTGCTTGATGTTAATTTAAACATCATGAGGTTTGAAGACTTAGGAAGGTAATGAGAAATAATTATTGAAAATAGATGATTTTCTAGAAAATTTTTCAAGATAAGAACTATCTGGACTAACTTCAGATGTCAACACTGCAGGTATTCACATCTGGTCCAGTCACCACAGGTTCCTTTAAAAATCAAAGAGAGAAACAAGCACTTGTAAGGGGTACCTGAGATACCTACTTGAAAATGAGATGAACTGCAACCTAGAAATGCCTTTTTCTTTTCATATACTGACTACAAAGGGAGGCCAAGGTATCTAGTCCATATGTAGCTGATTATACCATAGACAGCTACATCTGGTCAGCATTAGAGTGTGTTTAATAACACATCTATTTGCAAATGCATTCCTATTCAGATCAATATGTCTGTGCACTCAGTACTGCAACCTTCTACTTATACTCCTGGTTGCTAGTCCAAACCTTTAGTCTTGAACTTCAAAGGGGTTGGACTCAGCTACACTGAGATCTACAACTTGCTAAGTAAGGTCCCTCAGGAAAACACAACTCTCCAAGCCAGGATGAGACCCCTGAGAAACAGAGACACAGAAATCCCTCCAGGAAGTCTGCAGAGGAGCACTTATGGAGAAGCAGAGGGATCATTACAAGTCCCTCTACACAGGAAAATATTTTTGCCATAACCAAAATGTCAATGCTAATGGTTAAATCCACTTCCTTGAATAAAATCTGCCCAAGACTTCAGGAAACACATTTACGAAGAGCAGTCATGCCAGAAAGTAAAGCAGCTTGTATGATCCTGTGTTCAAGAGCCCCACATATGTAAAGAGCTGGTGAGCCTTTTCACAGCCTGGGACAGGTAAATTATTTTTTGCACCAGTCTGGCTTGAGAGTCCAAAAGCCTGGCTCAGCCATGAGTGTGTCAGCATCCTGAGTGTGGGGCACAATCTCCTGGCCAGCTGCAAAAGGAAGGTAAGTCAGTCAGACAGCCAGATCCATAAAGCAGCAGCTCACACTGTTATTAGAGGCCTGCCTCCCCATCTGGAAATTAAATGCAAACATATGCATATGCCTAAGTGTTGCTTAAGAAAAAATCACTACCCTGACAATGCTGAATGGGAAAAGGAAGGAAAGAAAAACAGAAAGTACAAACCAGTATCTGTGCCTTCCCCATTTAATTTTCTGTACTGTCAGAGGTACCCTCATATCTAATTCAGCTCAACTTAAAGGACAAAGAATTATGAGGTGAGGAAGGAAAGAAAATCCACTTGTTTGTTACTACTGTAACAAGCTAAGAAATATCTGACAGAAAATTTACATTATACGTGTTCCAACTCCAATTTACTAGATGGTTCAATCCTCCCAAAAGAGAGCCACAACATTCCACCAACATCCTATACTTCATTCTTCATTGATACCCAAGGCCTCTGCAGAAGGTTTTGATCATGTCTAATAGCACAGAGGAGAAAATTTGCCTTTCCTCCCTGTGGCAATCAGATACAGCTTTCACACAGCAGAAGTCAGACCCTTTGATCAATATGCAGCACGTTAAAAAACGTGTGTTAGTATGTAATCCTGAGCTATATCCCCAGGGATTTGATTTTTTTCACTGGGAAAAAAGTAGAGAGAAGAGAATTTAATATAAGTTATTTTTCATAATAATAAAAATTATAGCAATAAGAAACAAAAACAAAAAGAAAGAAAGATACATGTGAGACTGTCATTGAATTAATGACTGAGTGAATTATCATGGCAACAATGGACATGTCAGGCAGGAGCTTAACACCTGATCATTCTGAAGCTTCATGTCAATAAAGTTCAACAGCAACTGTAGGCACTGAAAGCAGAGACTCCTCACATCTGTGTGATCATGTCTGCACTGGATGCATAAACCAAAACCCCAGGGAGGTGAGGAGGCTGCTGCTCTCTCCTGCCAGATGCTGAGCAAACAGCCCCAGGGTCTAACCACACCAGGCAGGAGGAAGCACAGTGACTGCCCAAAGAGCTGATGATTGATCAGGGTTAAGCAGAAAAACCTCTTGCCCTTAGGCCAGTGCCCCTCCACTGAGCCAGGGTTACTACCATGCCTGGGGAATAGATCTAGTAGGGGGTTGCCCTTTTTTAAGCCATTATTTTCTTTCTAATTTTTCAATGGACCCTTTTAAAAAAAGGCATTTCGTGTCCATTCCAAGAGGCAATTTTTTCTTCTAAAGAAAATATTTCGAGAATTTCATCAAAGCTTGAAGTAAATACATATGATCCAGGGACTAAATAGTGCAATCCCCATTTACAGGTTGGTCCTTGACACATACTCCCTGGGTCCCTGCAAGCTATGAGCATATCCAGGCTGGGGCAACTTTTGACCCAAAACAGGTTTGTTGGACTCCAGATGAAGCTGCATACCAGTTTTCTGCCTCTCCCTGAGGCTTTGGCTTGAGCCAAAATGAAGTGACCCCCATTAACAAAGAGACCTCCAAGACTCTGCCCTCCCTCCCTTACTCCTTCCCCTGGAGGCACCGACACCAAGGTCCATCTGCTGGGATTAACCAGCCTCCATCCAGAGTCTTTGCAGGCAGCTGTGAGATCGTTTCAAAGATAAGAGATGGCCCAGGGTGGGCTCCTGGGTCAGGAATTTAGTTAAATATCTTTGGAAGGGATCTAGTAGGATTTGCTTCCTTGTTTATATTGTGCAGTGTCAGTCATCCTTAAGACCCCAGGCCTGTGTGTCAGTAAAGCTGGAAACACAACCAGCCAGCAAACGATACTGATGTTGTTCCCCATGATTCTCTTCTCATACAGAAATGCTTCCCTACTCTGACATTCAGAAATTCCTACTGTTTTGTTTTTTTTTTTTTAGTTCAGTTCTCCTAAATGAGGGATAATAAGTGAAATACTGAGCAGCAGGATACTTGGGACTGAAACTCCAGAGAGAGAGTCAGCTTTTCTTCCTGGGTAATGGTGCTGCTGCTGCCCTATGCTGAAACAACAGTCACGGCTAATATATGGCAAAGAGATTGTAAGTCTCTGCTGACCCCCAGGGGGAAAATAATCATAAGCCTGCTCAGTGTTTGTTAAAAGATACAGGTAATTGTGGAAAAGAGCAACAAAAAGACAATTGAGTGGCTGGGCAGGTTGATTTATGAGGAAAGATTAAAGGAGCTGAACATGAATGGCTTAGCTAAACAGTGAGTAAAACAGGACATGAAAAGTAGCCACTGTCAACAGTATTTGAAGTGTCTGTCTAAAGGGGCATTAACTGTTTGGGTGTGGATGTTTTGAATAAATGGAGGTTTTCAAAAGGAGGTCGGAAATCCAAACGCCAGATGAATGTTAAGGAAAGTTTCCTGAAGAACAAGACTTCCATGCAATCTCCTCCCCACTGTAAGGTGACTGCCCCACAAAAGGTCATCTGTGCTGAGCAGACATCACCTAAGTAACTTCTGGGAGGTGTCTACTCTTAAATTCCTCACTGGCATCCCCGTCCCTAACCACCAGGGCACAGACAACCAGACAGCACAACAATAAAAGCCCATTCCAAAATTTCCATACAAACAGAAGACAAAATACCTTGGGCCTCAGAGACCAAGCAGAAATGCAAGAAAATGTCCAAAGTGAGTGGAAAGAGTGATTTCCTGGAATTCTCTTATAGTACTGAAGGATGATGTACTATAAGAGAATTCCAGGGCTGGGTTTGTTCACAGGTAGTGAGAAGACACATAAATGTCAGCCTCTATACTCTGCCATTATTTGGCCTCTCCCAAACAAGAACTTGAACTAGAATAAGGGAAATTATTTTTACTGACACTAACGAGACCCAGGTTGGTCATCATTCAGCTGTTATAAATCACATCATTCATATAAGGCACAGCATCCTCCTCCCTGCCCAGTCCACACAGAACTTGTGGTTTGACCATGGAGAGCCACACCTCAGGTTCAAAGCAGCAGTAAATTAGAAATTAACTTGCCATATCCTACTGCTTTCTTTTCATTTCATATAATCAAAGACTGGGCAGGAAACACTGCATGGTGAGAATTCCACCTGGAGAACAAAGCATGTACCTACTCATCTAACAATGAATATACGTTGTACAGAATACACATTGATAAGAGAGTTGGTAGTTCTTCGTTCAGCTGCCATGACACAAACCCCTGTGTAAATATTGTCTCCACACCCAAAATGAGACTTAACACTTTCTCCCAAAGTTTGGCTGGCCCTTACTATGTAACATCACTCATAGCAGGAAATGCTTCTTAGCGAGTGCATTGCACAACTATCCATGCTGATGCCTGTAGGTGTGGTAACATTCATTAGTGCACTTCCCAGCAATTAAACTAAACATTTGGTCATAGAATCATAGAATCATTTAGGTTGGAAAAGACTCTAAGATCAAGTTCAACCATTAACTCAGATAAGTTCACCAGCAAACCACATCCCTAAAATGTACCCATGCCCATGTAGCTCTTGCCAATGGGCTCTAGACACCCCTGAGTACCTATTATATTGATTTTCTATTACAACAGCTCACAAACCTCAATTGTACCATGACACCACAACAGACGTCATGTATATTTGCATCTTTGGTAACTTTCAAAAAATTGCTATTCTTTTTTTTATTGTCTCTGTCCTGGTCTTCTAATTCTCTTTCCATGGTCAGGAACAAATTTTCCAAATTTTCATTTTCCAGATCCCAGAGGATTTCCTATTTGTTCCACAATAAAGTGGAGAGAGGGCAGTAGAAACCAGCAGGGCAGTGGTAGGTGCACAGCAGAGAAATGTGCATGCACTGTGAGAAGGGCACCAGCCATAAATCCCTCTATAAAGGGTGCAAGGAAATGTCATTGTCTTGATACGTTTTAAAAAGGGGAAGGCAAATATACATTAATGCAAATATATCTTAATTGGTCAAAACGCTCCTTTTAAATTTAATCTAATGCGTGTTTCACTGAGCTGTCAGCAATCTCCAGTAGCCTCCAGGCACTAATGAGTGAGCATCAAGGTGTCAGTGCTTCTGGCATTAACCTCAATTAGGAGGAGTTAGGGTGATCACTGAATCAAGGGTCAGCCAGTCATCGGTGAGACATTCCTCGGCTGCAGTCTCCTGCTTGAAAAGGGCTGGCAGACGGGCTGCCAGCCTCCTCACCAGTAAAGAAGAGTCAGACCTGCCAACATTACTGCTAATTACTATGTTTGAAATCTGCACAGGTCTTAACAGGCATGGAGGCACAACAGTAACCCTATTTATGAGGCTATTCAATGAGGTTTCCAGGTAAAAAAAATAACCAGTGGTATTAAAATTATAAATATCTACCACTTACTCATGGTCAGAATTTTTAAAGCATCATTATAGGCATCGATATGAATAAGAATAGAAAGTCTGTACAGCAGGGTTAAGCTTACAGGAAAAAAAAGTCACCACAGAAATTACCCATGTAATTTTAATTCTGCTCCACTTCTCTCTCTCTAGAGATCCTGAAAGATTTCCTTTAGACATATGACATCCAGATGTCATCTTGCACAGTCTTTCTCAGGTAGATCTGCTTTTCTGGGATGAAATCATGGATGGATCATGAGTGACTTTGGGACTGTACCCCTCTTATTCAAGCATGGAGATCTCAGGACAGCCAGGCAGAACCCTCCACATCCACCCCAGGCCTGAAATCCACTCTCTAGATAGCAGATTCCTGTTCAGACTCAAGCCTGTCATATTTATGCCAGAAGAAATCATTCAATGAGAAAATCCATTTAGTAACCTTGAAGTTGTATTAGCCACCATAAAATCTTGGTTACATTACAGTTTAGCATTACAGTTATTACAGTAGAAACTACAGGTCCATTATAAAACATTTCTTAAATTTCTAAATTTATAAAATATATTAATAATACTAGAAGGAAAAGCAAAAGTCCCACCTGCCTCCCTCCTATCACCACTCCACTGCAACAGACTGACCACTCTTCCCTGCAGTCTTCCCCTGTGACTTTTAGGCCACGGCCTTACCAAATGAAACAGAACAGAACAGAACAAAACAAAACATACAAGTAGTAGAGATAAAATGATTAAAGGTCTCAGGTGCACACACCTTATGAACAGTGGAGGTCAGGAGTTGCGTAGTACTTTAGCTAACTCACTATGGGATGCTTTCCACAGCAGAAACTCTCCCAGAGTTGAAGGACCACAGCAGCAGGCTTGAAAACCTTGTCTAATTGTAAGGTAGCACTTGTCTTGCAGCTCATTCTGCTTAGGATCATCATAAAAAGTGTCCTTTGAACTTCCTTTCTGCTTCCTCAAGCCCCATCTTCTTTCCTCCCCATCCCCAAGGCAATGATTTTTATCTCCAATCCTCCATTTTTACTCTGTAGGAATCAAAGGGGTTTCAAGCCTTTCCCTTGAGGTGACAGCATTACCTGTTCCTCCTCCATCTGAGATGCAGAGCTCTGCTTCCTCAGAATATTTATTTACCCTAATCTGTATCAGACACAGGCTCATTCTGCCCTGGTAATGAAGAGTTGCTGTGTCTGGGCCAGCCAGGCCAAGCGTGTTTGGACTCTCCTGGGTTGATTCATATCAAGCTACAGCGAGCTGTACAATAAGCAAAGACAAACAGGAGCAGCACAATAACAGTTTTCAATTACCTGATTTACCAACCTTCATCTTAAAACTAATGAGGCTGTTTGTGTCCTGTTTCACGTCCCAGTGCAATCACTAATGTTAAACACAAGCAACTCTTTGTTCCTGTAGCAGGTTTCTCCTTGGTGCAGGATGGCAGAGCTGCTGTAGCCTGTTATGAGCAGGCACCTCCAAGCCCATTAGTAAAGCATGTACCTCATTCACTTCAGCACTAGCCAGCAAAAGAGATGGCATCTTGCCTTTACCCTCAGGTAATCCATGAACTCCAACAGATCCATGCCATGAATCCAAATCATGAGTCTCACTAACTGAGACTCAGTTTCCTCTTTGCTTCTCTCTGAGATGCAGGAAACTGCATCCACAAAAACTGTTAAGTCATCATCAAAGGTGATAAAATCACAGCCTCAGAAGTTAAAAAATGTCAGCCTTGAGCTATCTGGTCACCCATCATGGTGGTTTTTAGTTACACTGCCGCAGCTTTTTTAACTTTTTAACAGGTTCTGTTGAATTATGACTAATTCTGAATGTGAGGTCTAAGTTTTTGAAAAGAAAACAAGCTCCTTGCTTTTCCTTCACCTGGATGGAAACATGCAGAAATCTGGAAGGAGCTTCAACAAGTCCATTTGCTTGCAGAAACTGGTAACAGATGTTACATCAGTTAAAATCTACTCTGCCCCCTCTCCCATACCTCCAGATGCAGTGCTTGACAGTTTAGAACAAATCTGACCTTGAAAACAAGTCTAAAAGAACAACCAGCCAGTCAAAGAAGTCAGCAAATATATTGACCCCATCCTAGCTCCTGGAAACATTTAGGGAATTAAAGATGAAATGCAGAAAATGGACCTCAATCCTATGCAAAACCAAGTAATAGGAAAACCCCTCTCCAAACCCAGGTGTAGAGATTGATATAACCTTGAGCTGAGGTGCAAGACACCAAGCTGCTATTTGAGAACTTTTTCAGCATTAACATTCATGGCAAGAGGTAGTTCTTTCTCAAGAACTTAAATAAACATTATGTTCCTCTCTTACTTGGATAAATCTTTAAGAGTTGGAGATCTGTCAAACAGTGGGAATGAAAGCCAATAAATATAAGGAGAAAACACTGGTATTATCATTATGTAGAAAAGATAGTTTTGACCAAAACAAACATTTGCATAAGAACACAGTGGTTGAAAGCATCTAACCAGATCATAGAACTGAGGAATCACAGACTGGTTTGGGTAGGAAAGGGCCTTAAAGTCCCTCCAGTTCCAAGCCACCCTCACCATGGGCAGGGACACCTTCTACTAGAGCAGGTTGCTGAAAGCTCCACCCAACCTGGCCTTGAACACTTCCAGGGATGGGTGGATGTAGATGTAAATATCTGCATTGTAGAGGCTCTACATGTGGATAACAATAACTCAGCTAAGCACCAGAAGGCCCCTTTACAGTCAGTACAGGAGAACCGTCACTTCAAATATGCAGTTCATCTCTTTAAGGCACTTACTTTAGGGTGAGATGATTTGTGCCTCAAAAGCAGCTGCTTCTCCATATTACCTGTAAAAGGAATTTTTCTCAGATGGGAATGTCTACAATATAAATCTCTATGGCTTATATGTCTACACTTGGTCAGATGAATCCCACTTCATGAATTTTTCAATATTTGTAGTCATTACATGAGGACTGGATTGCTTTTTAAAAAATACTCTATAGTTTGGAAAGAAGCATAAGCTTGATACAAAAATTACTGGACAAACTTCTATTAACTTAGGAAAATGAGACAAAGGATTTGAATAGATGTCCTAAACTATCTCTCAGTCTTGACAATGAAAATAGCCACATGGAATTATATCATACCATTATTCTGTCCTTTATTTATTTGGTAGGTCAAACCCACGTAGTCATGAATTTCAAATCTACATGTCTGTGAGTTCTGTTTCAGAGCATTATACAAGAAGCCCAGTTAAACAAACATTATCAGACATTATACATTCAGTGGAACATCCCTAGAGCTAGGTCTCCTAAAATGTTTATTTGCTTGTAAACAGAAATTTTATTTCAACTTTTGAAGAAAGAAAGTCTGCATTACACATTCTGTGTCTCTCTTTCTCACCATATCTGCATTGCTCTGTTCCAAAGGGGTGTAAAAGGCTTTTGGTTTTTTCTTGGAAGTCTGAAATTTCTCTGTTTCTATTTTATGCGGGTCTTGGAATTGAGTTTTATAGCAACAGAAAGCGTTTTTGCAGTGATAAAAATAAATTTTCTACATTCATGAATTCATAAATTTTAAGAGCAAAAGGAACCATTACATTCATCCAGCCTGAGGCATTGATAGATTTACTGCACAAGAGCTAATGGACCAGAGCACAGTCCCTTTGAGATGACAGGAGAGAATTTGTGCAACTTTTTTGCCTCCCTCCTCATCATCATCGTGAGGGCAACCACCTCAGAGCTGCCTTGTTCAACAAAGACCCTGCCTCTAGTCCAACTTGAAAGAACATTTCTTTAAACACATTTTAGAGAAAGCCAGGCTGCTTTCCCAAGCACTCAGAGAAAGCAAAGGTCAGCACACCCCCATTGCCTCAGAGCACCTCGACCACCTCTCCTTGACCCCATTTGGTCTCCCAGCAGCACCAGACACCCCAAAGCAGCAGTGGCTGCTGTCCCTGTGCTCAGGCTTTGTTCTTTACCTGCACAGTTCTCTCGCTGGGATGTGAAGCGCTTGGCCCCTGGGACTCAGCTTATTGCCTCATAAAGCAGGATGGCAGGATTATTAATGTGGCAGAACTGCAGGATTTTCCGAGCAATTTATGAGTTACCATGGCAGTTCATTAGCTCTCAGCCCAATGACCCCTTCCTGGCGAGCATGAATCAAGCAGGAGGCACGCACACATCTAAATGTACAACAGATATTCACATCAAAAACACAACCAAGGCCATATTTCCTCCATTTTGTTCAGCACATGTCCAACTGCAGCACTAAAAAGTCACCAGTTATCAGGAATGATAACCAACCCACTGAAACACATCCAGACACAAAGAAATTAACAATTCCCCTATTTTTTCTTTTTATTCTCATCAAGCCACTTCTGATGGATGCCTGCATTTAAAGAAAAGCAGGTCCTTAGCAGAGGGTTTGCATTTGCAGCCTGCATGGACTGCACAGGGAGGCAGGTCTGGCACTGGGGACAGTGGACATCCTGAATGGCTCCTTTGACTTTCAGTGCTCAGAATAAGGTTTCACTTTACACACAGACAAGCTCCTCATCCCCACTCAAGGAAGGATTTGAGAAAATATTTAACTTTCATGGTAATTATCCATAGATCTTAAAATAAAGCACACACTTCAACGCTTCCTTGAGTCCAAGTGGCATTGTGTATGTGAAAAAATTCCACAGGTTTAAATGCAGTGCTGTTAGGACTTCAGCACATGCCAAAAAAAAGCTAATCTAACAAACTAGAGAGGAAAGAGATATAGAGAATTAAAGGGAGCCTTTGAAGTTAATAACTGGACAATTAAGAAAATGAAAAGATTGTGAGTACAGTAAGTTTTATCAGTAAGTACAAAACCACTAGCAAGCTGCTCACAGATATTACAAAAAACCCCAATGTTTTATACCAAAGAAAGACAGAGACAAAGGAAAATGTTTGGGGGAAGAGGAAACAAGGAGAGAAACACTTCTAAAGTCTTTATTACATTATTTTTCTCAGCTGCATTAATGCTTTTTTTTCTTCTTCTCTAAGACTTTCAGGGTATTTTAAAGAAAAGGCAGAGCTAAAATTTTTTATATCTGCCTCTATTACAGCTACCACACTAAGAATTCAACCTCACCATGCCTTATGTGGTTCCCAGAATGAACTTGCCTTTTCCTTTTGAAAAAATAATTAATGTATTTATTAGTGCCGTAATGGGACCCACATACTGGAAAATCCCACCTTCCACACCATTCCATTAGCTAAATCTGGCTTTAGGCCAAGTTTTTGTATTTCAGCTCTTGCCAAGGTTCAGGTTTGGCATGTTTCTACATTGGAGGATTTTTCATCTGTTTCCTTGGCTGGGCTAATGGGACCCTAATGCACTTGAGAGATCTCTATCACACCAGGCTGCTGGGTACTTGTTTGCTTCAATCATCTCGTACAAACACACGGACTGGTGGCATTTCCCTCTCAGCTTAGTGATGCCAAGAGGCCTTAAGTCCACGGTGCAAAGGGGTATAATTTGATATGGAGAACTGCTGACTTGGGACATTCCCACTGGCTGGAGTAATTACAACCAATATTTTAAAAATATACAGCTGGGCAGAAAGTTAGATGACACCTTTCTTTAAAAACAGATTCTTCAGCAAAATTGTGTGTGTCTGGCAGGAATTCTCATGTCCAATAAAACATGGAAGCTAGAGAAATGAACCTTTAAGAAATATGGATATGGCTTAAAGAAAGCAAAGCTGTTGCCTCATCCATTCACCTCTTGGAAGTCTGGAATAGGGCCCAGGTCCTGCTTTCAGGCTAGAGAAGAACAGTGTGGACATGATGACCTGAGAGACCTTGCAGATATTCTCCTGCCAGGACTGGGAGATAAGACGCCTCACCAGCTCTTCACTAGGCCTTGGTCTACATAAACACTACCAATGTGTCACAGGGACCCTCTCAGCTGTGGTATCTGCTAACAGCTCATGAGCTTTTAGTTAATAATACCTCTTGTCACCTCATAAATTACTTAGCAGACTTTTTTCATTAGTTGCTATCAGGAGAAGACATATTGGTCTCTTTCCAATCCTTCCCATGCTTTAGCACCAAAAGCAGAGCTCAGCTGCTCTGCCCCCATAGTTACTGGAGTTCCTCACAAAGGAAATGTCTGCATGAAGAGTCTCCCACCCACAGCCACGCCCATCACTGTTCTTGCTCTTGCTGCCCCTTCTGAAGCAGCACTGCAGGTCAGTAGCACTGGCCAAGGACACATGGCAGTTTTCTCACAGGTAAGACCAGTGACACATGCAGAACATCTCTACCACAGTCTGGCAGGCAGGGAGTGACAGAGAGGAGCAGACTGACTGCACTGCTTGATCTCAGAGAGCGATGGGGTCACTTACTTGAAGCAGCAACAAAAAGGGCTGAAGTGATGCTCAGAGAAACCCATTTGAACACCTATCGTATTTCCCAGGCCGTGCCAGGGTCACTGCATCTTTCACTGATCTCCAGGAAACAGCAGCAAGAGACAATGTGTTTCCAAGTGCAAGAGGTGGGAAACAGGGTATGCATTAGATACAGGCAATAGGGAAGTGCAGTCAGGCCCATTTGTCCCAGCCTGTCCCCTTTCACTCCCACAGTTCTGGTAAAAGTAGGAGAGCACTATACCAGGAGCCATAATGTGTACAGCTTTATGAAAACCTGAAACAAGGAGACAGCCAGCAGGAGGTTTTCTACACTGATATCATTCTCTAGGCCATAAGAATACCAAATTGTTCGGGTTTATCATTTCTTCTAAAAGAATTCCAGGATTTAGTTCTGTCTGGCACAAGCACATGGAACTGGAATTTGATTTCTTGTTTATTTCATTTTCACATGTTAAAGGACTTTGCTATTTGAGGCGAGAAATATGTGTCTGTTGATCACAAAATCCAGTTCTGAGATCATGGTTTTGAAAAGGAGCCATGGCCACCTTCAAAGGATGAGGCAGATTTTACCCATAGAAAAGCAAAACATACCATTTTGTGCTCTCAAGCGTGACTCATTTCCTGATGCAGTTAGGCTTGGTCTAGAGAGCTAAAGTCAGATTAAGAGATCATTAGTGCCTTTTTTAGTGGACTTTGAGACCAGGACCACAATTTTAGAATAAGACCGTGGAGATCTTTGAAGGAGAAATCCTCTTGGAAATACATCACGGGGCTCTGTTTGTTTTCCCTGGATTTTTGAGGGATGGATCTCCTGTTTTTCCTTCTACATTACCTTCATTTCTGTCAAATCCCCATGAGGATAAGCTACTCCCCAGTCTTTTTATGAGAAAAGTGATATAAAAACATCACCTTCCTGACTGGAAAATTCACAGGGCTTTGCATGGATAGCCTTGCTACTTCTTGCTGCATCACTTCAAACAAAACCCAACCTTCCTGCCCCTCCTGCCAAATGAAACAACAGCCAGACAAGCTGAGAGCCTGATGCTCCTGCATCAATGTCTCTGCTCCTCAGGGTGCTGCACATCCACCATGCTGTAGACACTACACAAAATGTTTTAGTGACTCCATCTCAAATGCTTTCTGTCACACTCAGCATGCTGCAGTCACAGACACAGAGTGACCCTCAGACCCATTGTTGACTGAGGGCACAGAGGGCTTCTCCTTTACTGCATGTCCCACTGTCTGCTCAGCACATTCAGTACAGCACCAAAATTTGCACTTCCAGATGGATGCTGAAAGGAACACAGAGAGAGACTGAGCTGATCCTAGTGACAACTATGTAAGCAAAACACTGAAGGAAATATTTTCAAATATTCAGCTACAAATGACCAAAATGTCATCACAGTAAGAAGACAAGATGTTTTTATACTACAGGGCTAGACAGGAACAATTTTTCCTCTGTTGCAAAATAAGATGACTAGTCAGGTAACAGCACAGTGTCTGCTCAATGCTATGACTTAAGCTCCCAACTGAGAGCACTGAGTTTATTTTTTTGAGAGCAACTAAGTTTATTTTTTTTTTAAATAACAGTATTTTATTAGAAGAAAATTTGCAATGTTTACTGGAGATTTTGGAAACTATTTTCTACTAACACAGTGGATGAGTATGGTTTGGTAATAACCTGATTCTATGGTACAAAATAAAATAAATACAGAATAAAGTAATAAGGATCCTACTGATAACCACAGCTTTGTTGCAGGACATCAACATTCAGTAAACATCCACTGAGCAGATTGACTTCACTGACAGATTTTTCTGCCTTGAAGAAGCAGATGAATGGATTAATAAATAACATTTCCACATTTTTTGCTTTTTCTGTAGAGCCAATGAGTACAAAAAGCAATAGAATTAAACTACTCTGGTGATCCAAAGTTTTCCCTTGTTGACCAAATAAGAATCACCATGAGCCAACTGGAAGTTCAACAACTTTTTGCATCTTATTCTCCACACACCACTGTTCAACAAACATAGACCCCAGTGAGAGTTAGAGAATTTTGTGACTTACCGCAGGTGTAGATGACATTAAGATGCTTTTGGATGCCTGGGTAACAAGGATCTCCAAATTCATAGGTGCTGGCATATATGCTGCAGCTTCTTTTCCCATGACAGCGCTTGATCATGAGCTGGAGAGCAGTAGCTGACTGACACTCTAAAAGGGAAAAACAACACCTATCTGTGAATATTTATCCATTCACAACAGAAATTGCCTAAAAGTAATTTGTCAGTTGCAGACTGTGAGAGCACATAAAAGATTTCGATATTTAAAAGTTTTTGTTTTGTTTACATGAGAAGGGGTATCTGACTCTAACACATCTCTAAAAAGTTGAAGGAACACTGAAGAATCAGAAACTCCTATACATCCATACAAAGAAGGCTGAGAATAAAATATGTTTGGTCTTTGTAACAACCACAAGAGATGTCTCAAATCCCCCTCTCTGGACCCTGTTGAAGACAAAGGTGATCAGTGTCTCTGTCTGCTCTTAGATGTTGTATTTCTAAATCTAATGAAAATTGCTATGAGGTGTAATAATTATAATGTTATCACCTACCATTTAAGTAGAAATACTGTTTTAATCACTTCATTCCATGCAAGTAGAAACATTTTTCATATTAGAAATTTAGAATATGGGAAGTTCCAAAAGTAAGTGTTTTCCCAAGTATTTTTCTCTATCAGGTGGTTTCACCTGTTTTCTTACCTAGGGTGAGAACAATTTGCACAGATAGTGTCTTGAGCTTTTAGGAGCAAGACTGACAGTTTGCTTTTACTGTCCAGCAAAGACCAAGCTCAGGGAGAAACTCGCAAGGAGACATTTCTCCAACATCAAATTGTTTCTAAAAGGAACAGGACAGCTACACAGAACAGAATACAAGCCCCTTTTTGTCACTAATTGGGAGGCTGGGAAAGGAAAAACGGACCTCAAAAGGTAGTGAGTGCTAGAGCCAGCTTAACAATAAAAGCCATGAGAGACACGGGAAAGCCACAGAAAACCAAGCCTAGAGGGTAACTTTTTTTTTTCTCAAATCAAAGGCAGCATTTTATTTCACATGCTGCAAATGACAAAAGAAGAAGGCTCCATGCAAACATTTTCTTACTGAGTGACCCAAGTTCCTTAGGGAATTTCTGATTCAATGAGTATCAGAGGTTTCAGTGGAAACATCTGGCATACAGCAATCCTGATTCATTGTCTTTTTGCAAATGTCCAGTTAGAGAAACTCAACAAATCTAAATGCTGTAGAGGATTTCATGGAGGGTGCCTATTCTTTTTATTTGTTATTGTTCTCACACAAAACAGAGAACATCCCACAGCTGTCTGCTTAGGGCCTTGCCCTCTGGCACAGGAGCATACTGTATCCACAGGAGTGTGGGGAATTACACACTGTTGGTCCTGTGAGAGGCACAACAAGGCTTTTGCATCTAGCACCCCCAGAGATGGGCAGTCTTTGGGACGTTCATCATTTAGGAATATGTATGCACTAAAAAACTACAGACTCTGGTCTCCACCTTAACAGACTGAATTGACTCTTCAGGTGCCAAAGCCATAGATTCTTCAGACTGAAAATGCTTCTAGGAGTTTTATTTGCCATATACGCTCACACTAACATTGACAGCTTTTCTAGCCATCACTACTCATGTCCTGGTATTGATGGCCTCCTTCCTCCCATGCAGTTCTGAGCAGATCATGGTCTCCACCCAAACTTACTTTCGCAGGAGCATCTGTATCAGGAAACCAAAGGGAGCTAAATTATGGACACACCTTTTACTCCCTTTGTTTAAGTGATACCTTGTACCTTAGAATGATTTTTCCAATTACCATTACTCCAAACAGGTAATACAGTCTGAGATATAACAGGGCTAGTCCTAATAGTCAATTTGCAGAAGGCCTCCACTGTATCTTTGGGGCTTTGAGCGACCTGGTCTAGCGGCAGGTGTTCCTGCCATGGTAGGGAGATTGGAACAAGATGATCCTTAAGGACCCTTCCAACACAAACCATTTCAAAATTCTATGATCTTCTGGACTGCCTAGGAGAGTTATCTGAGCCAAGACAACATGCCATGGACCATGCTACAGTTTCACAGTACAGATCTATTTCCAGTACCTGTGCCCCTGATACTACTCAATTACCAGTACACATGTAACCCCAGATACCCACCTTCTTGGGGCACAGACCAGGCCACCATAGTCACAAATACCCATAGTGAAGTCCTCAACTCTCCAGCTGCCAGGCTGCTCCAGCTGAACCTGCACCAGCCAAAATGAGCAGAAGAATAGAAGGAACTCTCTATGCTTCAATTATAGGTGAAGATGAAAGCCCCTCACATAGAAAGTAGGGCATCAAGATTGTAAAAGCCCCTTTTACATGGACTTTTTGCAAACCATGGGATGAAAAATTATATCCAGGGGAAATGTCACCTGCTGGGATTGTGACACATAAACCATCTCATAATTTAGCTGAAAGCAATGTCTGGAGCCTATCCAGTCCAACCTCCTTCCCAAAGAACAGCCAGCTTCGATGTTACATCAAGTTGCTCAGGAATTCGCCCAGGCAAGTTTTGAAAATCTCTACAGAGAAATATTTCCCAAACTCCTTGGACACTTGATCCTGGGCTAAGCCTGTCTCCAGGTGAAAATTTTTTTCCTTGTATGTAATCAGGTTTCTATTGCTGCAACTCATGTTTATTACTTTTGGTGTTCATCTGCTGTTTCCTTCTGTGTGTTTCCAAAAAGAGTCATCTGTAGAACCACCTATTCCTTGGTAAAAAACAGAAATAAGATCCCACCTAGAGTTTTCTCATCTGGAAACTGAACAACCCTGTGTCCCTCAGTATTCTCCCATATGCTGTATACTCCAGGCCCCTGACCAACTTGGTGGAGCTTCACTGGACTTGCTCCAGTTTTCCAGCATCTCTTTTTACCTGGAGAGCCCCAAACTGGACACTTCAGTGTTCTAGTTCAGCTGTAACAAGTGTCCTCCTCAATTCAGTACCACGTACAAACCCTGTCCCAGGTCATTACTGAAGACTTCAAGCTCTGACTGCTTTTAAGTGCCAGCATGACTTCAATATAGCACAATGGAGGTGTCTTGTAGTGCTCCATTTCCTTGGCTCTTGCTGCAGTCACAATTTAGGCAAGCCTTACTGTTTTCCCTGACCTCCAGACCCTAATGAACACCAGAATATGGTGAATGCAAGAGTGGCAGAAAGTCATCTGGGGTATCCATGTTACCAGATCCAGCTAAATTCTACTGACAACAACAGTCTCCCACATGGTAAATCCAAATACTCTTCTCATTTTGCCTATGGTAAGACCTGAGCCATTCTCTTGGAAACAGTCATATTTTTCTAGCCCTGGAAAAAAAGAACAGGGAATTTTCCCCGGTTTTGCCTCCACAAAATTTCTAAACAAAAATGCCTTGTACATTCCCATAAAGGCCAGGGCAAGCAGCCTGCAATGTTTTGAGAGAGGACTACACCAACACTGAAATTAGTTTTGTCTCCTGTCTTGGATTTCTTGGTCTGTCAATATGTTCACCCTCCACATAACACATTGAACTGGAAAATGTAAGAGCAGCAATAAAAACCTCCAAATGGGACCATCTTCCTTACACACTTCAAAGGGTTTCTGATGAGGAGTTCATTTAGCTGGGTGCCAATATGTCATATTCAAGCATCTTTATTCCCTCACTAACAAGCACTGAAGATGTCAGTAATACATCTGAGAGGTGGCTGAGTGATAGATGAGGCTACAGCGCCTTCATAAATCACAGTCACCACCATGGCATTCAGAGCTCTAGAAGGGACACGGTATTTTCTTTTACCCCTGTGTCTCAGGCTTATAAAAACACTGAATTCATTCCTGTTGGATGTTATGAAGTGCACATAGGTAATTTAACTTCCAAATGTAAATGAGTGCTTGGGGAGCTCATTGAAGGGAGAGCTCCAATTATATTAGTACCTCTTCAGAAGGTGATTCCAGGTCAGAAGTCTTCACCTCCATGTCCCCATCCTCAGAGCTCAGAGAGGCAAGAAAACAGAGGGGTTTTATCCTTAAATCATACAGTTATCCTGCCAAAAAGATGCAGGGAAGCCAAGCCCAGCAACGTGGTGAGCTGAGTTGGGCTGCGGCCCCCTTCAGCTGGCCAAATTCATTTTTTCCAGGTCTTCAGAAGTGGGAGACTAGACATGGCAGTTATTGTACCAGATGTCATGCTCATTCAGGGCAACATTACAGTTGGACTAGATGATCTTAGAGGTCTTTTCCAACCTTAATGATTTTATATTCTACAATCTCCTTTCTTCTGCTGCTTGTTTGCTTGCTAAATGCAAACTCCAAATGTTTTATGAGATACCACCCTGGCACCAGTAACAAAGAAGTTGACTCCATGTGTCAGGGATGTGGGAAGGACACTCACAAATGCCAACACCATATCACTAAGTCTGAGGTAAGTACTGCTAAGCAGAGCCAGGCCCCTGCCGAGAACCTCTTAAAGCCCACAAAGCTCAAATCCCATGATACAGCAATAAAAACTGCTTTAAGACCTCATAGATGATAGCCCTCTTGGAATGGTTAGCCCAGAGTTACCCTTGGCTTTCATTAGTCTTGAATTGCTTCACTACACTGCCAGAGAGCACATATGAATCCTGGCTATGGTGAAACTTTCACATGTGAAAGCATTTAAAGGTATAATCTGTGCTTTTCAAATATGGTATTTTCAGCTAAAGTTGGGGCTGTGGGGGAGTGGAATCAGCTCACTTTATTCTCTTTACCTCTGGCTCCACTTTCTAGAAGTTGCACATCCCTCCAGTCTTGCTCCTGGTGCAAGGTGAATTCCCTCTCCCAGTATCACTTCACAAATGCACACCACTGGCCAGTTGGATTTGACAACCCTTAGTTTAACTCCTCAGTAGGTAATTCACCTTAGCAGATGAATTTAGTATGAAATGACTACTTGATCTACTCCATCAACCCAACCTCTGTCAGGGTAAAAACCCAAACCAGGACAATAGAGCCATGATGGAGGATTTTACCAGCTGCAGCTTGCAGACCACGTTGGCTTTAAAACTGGAATTGGTCTCGGTGATGTAATGTCCATATCATCAAGCTCACCACAATGAATGGATTTTAGTCAGTCTAAGGCTGCTTCCCAGCATGACTATTTCTTTATTACCTCTTCCTGGTGAAAAAAATATAAAAGAAACTGGAGCCAATGCCTATTAATCATGTCCTTAATTTTGGTTACTCAGTGTTACTTGTTTTTCTCCAGTAAGGGTGACACATCCAAATCTGAAATCTGAGCCATGCATTGCTGCTTTTGATTGCAAAACCTATCTGGTTTGAAAGAATGTTTCCAAACTGTTTAATTTTTGCATTTTGGTAACTGATGATCTGGTAGAGATTGCAGCCTCTTCCAAGGCAGCAGCCATCACAGATGGATCCACAAACAGATTTAAACCCCAAGTTTTGAAAAGGGTGACTAATCCCACAGTGAAGTCAGGCATATTGCAGATGTTCAAGAACATCTGTTCATCTGTTTATCTGCTCATGATCAGACTCACCTGGCACAGCTGGGCTGAACCTGCAAAGGTGGGTTCCTGCACAGATGAGACAGGCTGTCCAGAGCAAGCAGGACCACACAGCTGGTCAGGTGAATATATTAGCACACTGTGAAGCTGCCAGGTAGGAGTTTTCCACAGCCTGTCCATGGATCTGGAGAGGCAGCAGGACATGGAGCTCAACCCAACACTAACATGCATGCATTTTAAAAAGAAAGAAAACTGGAGCCTGAGAAAAAACTCCACCCATTTGTAAGGGGATGAGTCAGACTCTCTGAGTCTGTGAGTTTTCAAGAAAAATGGGGCACTCATTCTACTTTTTTCAGCCAAGAAAATATAAGACTTTGAGGTATCAAAAGGACCAAAAGATTGGCCACAATTAAAGACTTCAGAAAGGTGATCACTGCCTAAAATACTGTTTCCAGCAGTACATACAAAGTAGGTGTTTAGGAACTGGAACAGAACTGGTGGTACCTGATCAAGAGAAATTCTGTGGGATGCTTTGACTCAGTGTAAAGGCATCGGGAGCAGACCCAAATCTCCAAATTAAACCATCAGCAGAACCCTAGCTTTCCTTGCTGTCTTTTGAGGAGCAGGTGAAAGGACCAATTTAAGATAAGTTTTCCCTTAAGGGAAGTAATTTACAAACAACTGACAGCTTGAGGAGGACTCTCCTCCCAAACAGAGGACAGGCTTTTTCTCTAAAACACACAACCTGATTTCCTGCTCAAGAACAAAAGAGGAAAAGTTACTTGCTGGGAGCTATGAGTGTGAGAGGACAGAATGAAAGATGGAAGGAGTCAATTAACTAAGAGGAGAGAAATTTAGTTCCTGCAAAGAAAGCTGACAGATATCTGAATCAGTGCTGTGGTTATCCATTTGTCTGCCAAAAGAAAAAGCAAATTTCAATGGAATGGCAGAAAGGACATAAGTAGGAAGTAACTCTAACCTTTCAGCTGAGGCAACTGCCTAAATTCCTTCATGCTTTACCTAGGAGTGACTGCCTCAATCTGAAAAAGAACCTTTATCAGTAGGGAGGGAAGGAAGCTCTCCTGGTTTGGGGCAGTTTCTCATATATTTTAAAGATGTTCTATTAACTATGGTTGATACAAACATCAGCTCCTTCATACAGGGGCAGCTGCTATAGGTGCCTAAGCCTCAGCTTCAGCCAGAATTAGCCTTCCAGCAGCCTGTGAAGGATGTCTTCATGGAATATCAATGAGTCAGTCTGCACTTCTGTGCTGTACATCAAACCCCAGGCATTTTCAACTTAGCCCATGCCCATTAAGTTTGATGTCATCTTTAAAAGCCAGTGAAGAAGACTGTTAATAAAGATGGATTTTTTCCACTTTCTCTCTCATTTAGCAGCCTGGGGAGGTAATTTCTTTATCAGTGTAAAGCTGTCACACAGTTTCAGTTGGGAGAACTGAAATATACTGGATTTCTCTTCCCTGCCATGGCACACAAGCCTCAATAGATGACAAAAGAAGTGAGTTGGGTCTAGATCCACAAGACAAGAGGAAAAGAAACAAACTACAAATAATTAAGTATCCTTAAGACCAACCAATGTGAAGTTCAGCCAATAAAAATCAAAGACTGCCCTTAAACAAAAAAGGTACAGAAGCAGAAGTGTATTTACATACACAGAAGCAGCTCAGGAGCAGAAACCCAAAACAATTAAAATGTGAAATTCTCTGCTGGTATTTGTAAAGTGATAAATGGTCATCATCATATTACAAATATCAGCAGAGAATTTCATGTTGATGCAGCTGTATATAGAGCATATGTATTGCACAACATCATTGAAAACAACTGGCTAGAAAGGAAATCTATATCCAAACATTAGAAGGATGTGCAGATAAGGCCAGCTTTACATTTAAAAAGTATGTTTTACAGAAAGAGAGAGAAAAATTAGTCACCACGCAGTTCATAAAACTTTGGAAACTTCAGCAGTAGGCCAGAAAAGAGAAAATTATCTTAAAAGAAACCAATCACATTTAGAGACTGCAACTGAAGAATTCATTACAGGTTTAATTGCAGATCCTGTAGTTACATTTAGAAACATTTGGTTGATTAATGTGAACTTAAATCATCTTATCACCCTTCTATCTGGAACCAAAACTCACATAAAATGTATGAGCCTCCAGTTTTGCAGGGACTGACTCAGAGTGTGCAAAGTTGAGCAAATTAATAACATTTCTTGGGTTTGGGGGCTGAAGTGAGAAAGGACAGCTTCAAACATGGCTCTAAGAAGTCTCAGAGAACAAAGAAGATTTGGTGTGGCAATGGCAATTAAATTTGATTATTTAATTTGCAGCAGAGTGGATCATAGGCTGTAAGGCCTTCAAGGGAAGAAGCAAAGAAGGTAACAGAAGGTAACATCACTGAGTAGAAGATAGAGATAGTTCTTTCAATGTATCCACTTCTCTCTGAAGTCCTTGGGCTCATTTCTCCTTCCTATTCATTACAGCCCAAAAAAAGTCTTTTTCTGAACATGGGGATACTCAACAAGTGCCTAGACCTAGGCTGAAGCAAGGTCTGAACTTCACAAGCTGCAGGACTGGCCCATTTTCTAACGAGATTATCCAATTTACACAGCCTGCAAGTCACTTCTTGCCCTTGGTTCCTAAAATACAGCATGGTGTGCCTGCAGACTCACAGGTTTCACATTACCTTTGTTTCTCAGGCTCTCATTGTGGCAATTTTGCAATATTCTTGAGTGACATCTGAATTAGTTTAAGAAGAACTTTATCAGTTTTGAACAAGTCACACTGGTTTTCATTCTAAGCAACTCCATGGAAACAAATATGCTACATATTTAAATATCTTAAACATTGCCCTTTTATTGTTAGGATTGTATTTTGGGGTTGCTTTTAACTAATAGTTGGGCAATAGGCATCTTTTATAAGATCAGCCACTAAAGAAGTTGGTATTACTGATACAAATATTCACTTTACTTCTTCAACCATCATACCAATAGCATCACAGAGCCTGCTAGTGCTATTTAAATTCCTAGTTTCAGAATTTTTAATTACAATCACTGCGTGGGGTCATACTCCACTGAAAGCAGTATTTCAAAACCAACTTGAACCTTGGTTTAGAGAAAGATCTTGTCCAGACTCACATTTGAATGGACTTTTTAATTATTTTTTAATAGCTATTGTGTGCATATAAAAACAATTTCATATAAATCATTTTTACGGCTCTATGGAATCCAACAATAGTTGGAGTTTTCTAGAAACAGCTGTAAAGTGATTTTAATTACCTCCTGGTGTTTTGAGACAAAAACTGAAACACGTAAAGAATCTAAAATTGAAGAACAACTTTCTGAAAGCAGGCTTTGTTACACTTTAACTCAGCATTCTAAATAGGAACTGCATTTCAATTTAAATTTAATAAGGTATGATATGTAAATTAAACAACAACTGATATTTATTTAGCCTTCAGATTTGGATATTTGTGGGTTTTATTGCATACAAATAGATTGGCCTCTAAAAACATGTTCTTAATCATGAGCTAGGCACATAATAAAGTATTTTCTGCCCTGAATGGAAATGAAGCATACACAGAGTCACACCTACAGGAGGGGTGCTTTGGAAGCCTGGTGTGCTCTGTAGAGAGGAATGACCCACCCCCAACTGCTGCTCATCCCACAGACCCAGCACTGCAGCTGCTTTAAAGGCCAGACAGGGAAACCAGGATGTAGCACAAGAGTCTTTCAGCCACTTGGATCTGCTGAAGGTCAGCTGTGCTACATGGCATTGTCTGACCAGCACAGATTTCTGGGGTTATCCCATCCCTTCCTGCAGTCCCAGCCACCCTCTTCTTCCCCCATCAGTGCCAGGGATTACTACTCCTCATTGGTCCAGCTCCACATTTTAGGGGCCTTTTTATTTTTAAGCATTTGACTTAAGACTAAGATTAGAGCACAGTCACAACCTTGTCCTGATAGGAACAGGATGGAAAATGGTCATAGATGGTGAAGCAGAAGAGAGCCAGAAATGCACAGCTGGAGGGGCAGCAGTTTCTTAAAGCCAGCTCTTGTGCTGCCAGGAACATGTACCCTGGAATAAAATGGATTTTTTACTGCATGTATTTCATATTCATTCTCATGCTAGATCTGGACACAGATAAACAAACTAGAAGGGTCCATTATTTATATGGTATAATAAATATTTATATGAGGAGTCTGCTTTAAGTCTTATATACATCTGCATTAGGAGGGGGAAATCAAAACAAACTGCGTTGGATCACCTTCTGTCACTGCATAAGAATGAAAAATGCCAGGGAATGAGCACCTAAAGCTCAGGCTCATTTGCTGAACTCCTTCCTTTGCTCTTCCATTATCAGATCCCATGAGTCAGAGAGTGCCACTGACCATCTGAGTTTCCTCAGGGCTTTGTAAACACATTCATTTTTCTCCTTTACAGAGGCACAGGAGACAACTTGTATGTTGAATGACAAGGACATTTCAGTCTCAGCAGAGTACTCAGCTTAATCCACACCCCAGGACCCAGAGAGAGGCTGCAGAGCCAGGGTTCCCACGATCTTGCACCGACTTCAAAATCAAGCCCAGATTCCTTCTACCCAGGATGAGCAATTAAATTGCTGTGAGCTTTTTGTATACGTGATGGAGAAAGACAGGGTCCTTAAGTAGGAGTCCTGGATCCTAGGTTAGAGGTCAGCTGAACACATCCATCTCACTCTCTGTGGTTCAGGGAGGGAGCTACTGTAAAAATAAATAATGTGAACAAGTCAGGTGTCCTGAATATGACCAAAGATATTGCTCCACTAAGCAATAAAAAGAGTAATCATTTTACATCAAAGATCTTCCTCCTCAGTCTCCTAATTAGATCACTACCTTGCACTCAGGCACATGTAGAAAAAGGTCATTTTTTAAAATTACTTCTCTTGGAATAAACAAGCCACTTGGAGATGCAGGCAGAGGCAACTGTAAACAGCAGGAAAAGGGGGCAAAGGGCTCAGTTGGCTGAGGGATATTAATGGTTCATTGCTTGTAAATAGCCCTTTCCCCAGAGACCTCCCCATGCTCTGTGTATACTCTCTGCACATGCTGGCAGCAAAGTGGAGCCTTTATTAAGAGAGTTATAAATAAGGTCAAATTCTTTTAGGAGCTTTTCAGAGTTCCCAAGGCATTCAAGGAGGGCTCCAGCTGTTTGCAGGGGTTTCCCATTACTATCAGAGACATAAGTTTCACCATGTTTACAGTTAAAAGAGGATCCTGACAGATTTTCACTTCAACATGACAGCAATAGGATGGTGTTCTCCACCATAACTTTCTCTTCATGGATGCTAAACACATTCACTTAGACATTATACAAAGAGAAAGCGTGTCTGGCATGGCGTGGCATTTGAAGGGTGACTTGAGGATCTTTCATCACCCAAAAGCAGCACAGCAATAGCTGGGTTAAAAGGGCTGCAACACCAGGACACCTCAGAAACCAGCTGAGCACCTAATGTAGAATCCAGGAAACACACTTAGAAATTCAACACTTCTACAGGAGTACAAGGTCTTGTTTTTCAAGGCGGAAACAACACAAATTGAATTGGTTTACCTTACATATGCAGTGCTCTATTTGGCCACCTCTCCTCCCATCCTAGACCTCAGTTCTTTAAAAACCTCACCTGTAGAAACCGTATATTTCTAAATTCAATCCAAATGTGTATTTTGTCCACAGAAAGAAAAATGGAATCAAATTTTCTGAATTGTTTTTCATTTGGAGAGGAAGAAAAGATAATCTTCACCACTTTTGGGGCAAGTATAACTTCTTCACTCACCAAGTAGCTCAGGCTTTGTGGATATAAATAGTCACTGTGAACTTGTGCAGGGCCTACTTCCCAGCAAAGTACACTTTGCCAAGGCTCAGACTGGATACAAATCATCAGTCCCATGAAATTCAAACAGAATAAATCTCCCATATACAGAACATAGCTGGGTTCTGCCTTACAGGAACTGGAAGTTGCTGCAAAGTCTGACTCATACGGTCATGTTTGTACCATCAGCTTATTGTGAATGTCTGGGATCAAAGGCTGCCACGGAGCAGCCCTCCCCACATTGCAGGGCTGTGGAAACGTGCAGGGAAATGTTCTCCAGCTAGCAGAAGCTTTGATTTATAAATTGTGATGTTTCCACCTGCTCCTGAAGGAACAGAGCTGCCTGCTGAGCTAGCAGGCCCGTGAGAAGTGCAGTTTCTGAAGCAGGCTGGGGCACCCTGAGTGCTGCTCCCACAATCACTCGTGGCAGCTGGGAGCACAACCTGCTCTTGTCACTGCTGTAACTGGAGACAGGAATGGGAGGTTTGCAGGGTGCCATGGGGAACCACAGTGTGAATGTGGGTTTTGCTGATTTGAGTTGGAGGAGGATACTAAACCAGTTTCTCCTGTGGGGCCAAGAGAGGTGCAAACTACAGCCACAACTCACCTTCCCATTCCTGCAGCACCAGAGCTCTGCCCCACTGGGTCAGCTCACACAGGTAAATGAAGGGAAGTCGTGATAAGCAGAGACTGCCTCATGCCAAGGGGATCAATGAGCTGTAGCTGAAGAAACCTGAACAAGCACTCCCAAACATGACTGGGATTTCAGGGCTGGAGCATGGTGAATTGGCGATAACCATCTGTTCACCCTTCACCCCCAATTTTCTTTTAGTTAAGTTCACCCCTGCCCCCACAATTCACTCAGGATTTCAGCATGCAAGGAAACATCAACAGCTATAGTTTGTCTTTTACCCTACACACACAGTGCCCAAATGGCTGGGAAAGCCTGGGGAAGTCACTGCTCCATGGTGAATTCCTCACATCTCCTCCCCAGCCCTGCAGGGCACGCAGCCAGCAGATGTTCCAGACACCCTTCCCACCCTCCCTTTGCTCTGATGTAGGCAGGACATACCGACTCCCACAGCACCCCAGGAGCACCAGACTAACTTAAGATACTTGAGACCCCAGCAATTCCAAACATGTGGATATTTGCTCCTGTCCAACAACTCAGTCATTTTTAGCATCAGTTTACAGCTTAAAACCTTGAGCTGGATTTTAGTGTAAAGTTTCCTCAGCATTCCCATCCCTCACTTGGCATTACACTGTCTTGTACTAAGCCTGCTCATGTAAGTAGTCTCATTTACGAGCTGACACTTGAGGAAAGCCCTGCCTCATCCCAGCAGCAGACTGTGTGCTGCACTCTAGGATCTGACACCTCATTTCCTTGGGCAAACATCCCAATTTGTAGAGCTCACAAGGCCAGCAGGGCGTACAGGTGCTGGAGATCCTATGGCACATGCAGCCCTGCTGCCAGACCCCACTGCTTGTTATCCCTGTTTGTGGCTCCTGTCCTATTTTCTGGTCCCACATACCCTGCTCTCAACCAGTTCAAGTTTCTCGACTTTGGAGCAGGACAAAGAAGAGTAAAACTTTATCCTTTGTGGGTAAAACTCTAATAGAGTTTTGCTTCATGCTGACATTGAAGAGCAGGTCCCTGTGCTGGTACCTTGTCACTGGCAAGTGCCTGTTCCTCTCTCAGCAGGGACAATGGAGTGGAGTGCTCAGGTCTGCTCCAGAAACCCATCCTGTTTCACTGACTTGGCAAGTTCTCATCCAGCAGCCCAACCACCACAGCAACCCATGCACAGACTCAGCCCATCCCAAACACCACACCAAAGAGGTCCAGGCTAACCTGCCATGCACATCTGTTTTGGCTTCTATTACCTGGCAACTAGGGGACTACAGGAGCACATCCAGGAGCACTGGTCACCTCAGGAGACCCTGCACAACTCAGCTGTGCTACAAGTGCTCAGATTTGCACAGCTACAGAAGTAAGACACTCACCACGCTGCACAAATAACCTGACTGGCCTCATTCCACCTGTGGGTTTCTACTGACACCCATCATCTGAGTATCGTATTTCCAAGTGCTCACTTGACATGCTTCCATTTGAATAGCACTTAACTCCTTAAGGGCACTGGATCAGCAGCTGTGAAGCCAAAGATCCTCAGATGCAGCTGAACAGATCCCAGCACAGGCAATAGCACCAGATCAAGGTTCCCTGTGCAGTCTCCTCTGAAGCCTTTCCCTCTTTGGAGGCAATTCCTTTGGGAAACCAGTTAATTCCCTCTCAGCTCTGCAGAGAAGAATCATGACGAGTGCTGATTTTGTACTGTGACTGTTGCTTTCTCTGCCGCAGCCTAAAATATTCAAAATCATTTCACATCGGCTCAAGAACAGACAGTTCCAATGAATGTTTTTCAATTATTTATCTTTAACTCATGATTGTAAGAGACTCTGATAGTCTGAGAGTAAAGGAGATACTTGAGGGTAGCGTAAGCCAACCATAACATGATGAAACTTAACAACTTGCTTTTTTCAATTTGCTCCCTTGCTTTAACTTCAGTAAAAGTTTAAATGCAATGTCAAGGCTCCAGTGGCTGCAGATGGTACATGACATCCCCAGATAATATGCTCCTCCATATTACAGGCAGAGGCTCAGTAGATGAATAACCACGAAGACAGAAAATTGAACAAGAAATTCAAGCACATTCAATCATATAATCAGACAAATCTGTGAAAAGCCTGTGGTCTGAGAACTCAGCTAGGACATGTAGCTGCACCTCAGTTTCATGCTCATGCTGAAGCTCACCACTGGCTGACAAGGTACCACACCATCAGGAGCACCACCATGGCAGGTTGCATGTCCCAGTCCTGCTTTTCTGACCAGGATCTGTGCCAGCTCTGCTGTGATGACAGTAAATGAAATCACCCTGCCCACATCAGCATGTCATCAAGCCATTCCCCAGCTTACCAATCATGGGCATCCCTAGGTTTTGGTATGGGCACTCCAGGCTGCCTCCTTGTGTCCTCCCAAAGATAGCAGAGTAAATGGCTATCACCATGCTCTTCTTACAGCTCAGCCTCAGCTTGTCATCTTCACAGGCTACTTTACTCTTGTATTCATCTGGAAGCAAACAAACATTTAATTACTCAGCTGATCAACAGGTGGGCTCCCAGCAGGGCAGGACCCTCTCACCTCCCCATGGGGTGAGCTCAGCAGAGGCAGCAGCAATTCTGGGCCCAGGGGTGCATGTCAGCTCCCAGCACAACCCCAGCCTTAGCACTGCATTTGCTACAGGAGCACTGATCTCTCCCGTTACACATTCCCTCTGTGGCATTTTCAACTCATTTAATGCATGTATTTTAACCTAGGACATGCCAGTTCTGTTAAATAGCCTATAATTTCATTTTGCAGACAGATAAGTGAGGAGGCATGGCATTTGAGTGTTTTCTACATGGTAATATGGGAAGGTAAAAGCCCATCTTCAGGAACCTGTCTCGTCCATGAAGCAGCCCTTTATGTGCCAGGTATTTATTCTATATCACAGCAGCTCAAATGTAAACACAATCATGGTCCTTGGCGCTTTTTTTCACAGCAGTTCTTCCATGGCAGATCCAATAGAAGTTATACTAAATTTAATAATTATGGGAGCTGCTCCTGCATATTGCAAACAGAGATACACAAAAGCTTGTCCCCAAATCCTTGAAGTGAGCACTGTTGCTCTTGTAAAGCTGGTACACGAAGAACAATCACTCAGGTTACATCTCTCAAGGAGACTGGACAGTCATTTCATAAGAAATCACATGTCATTCCCTTGTCTTTACCATTATTATTTGGATTATGGGAACCTCTAGAGGTCCCAACCTAGAATAGGCCCTTCCCATGTGTGCCTGCCAACATCACAGAGAAAACAAGAACTGTTTTGAAGAGCTGAGTTTTTACAGCAAGACAATTACATGTGTGAAAGAAAGAGACTAAGAAAATGCAAGTGGTATAAAGAGACTGAAAAAACTGAAGTGGCATGTCTATGGACACCCCAGGCAGCCCAGGGCACAGCCAGGATTATAACCTCAACATCCCCAGCCTCTATAGAGTGACCTCTCACTTTCCTATGTTATTTAGCTTTTGAAATGCAGCCACAACAGCATCCAGATTGCTAAATGGGAAGAGTTTGTGACCCATGGTAAAATCCCAAGCATGATCAGTCATTTCTTCTTGAATGCCTCTACTTGTACCAGGTCAAAGTGGTGCCATAGAGCACATGGGCATCATCCAGTGCCTGGGGCTGCCCCTGACCCTGTGTCACTTACTGACAAAGACATGATTTCTGTCCTTCCCTTACATGGTTCTCTGTGTCTAATATCTCACACACACACATCTATATCTATAGCTATAGCTATAGCTATATCTATATAGAGGGATAGAGAGATATAGACATATAGAGATATGAGAACTTATGCAAAGCCCTTATGCATAAAACTACTCAGCAACTGAGAACACTAGCTAATAATTAGTTTGTAAGTTAGTACTTAAGTGTTTAGACCATGGCATTCTGCACTTAATGTGACATTTTTTGCTGTATTGTAAGTCTAGGTTCAAAAACCATTTTTTCGTATTGGAGGTCAAGGGTGATCTTTCCAAGCTGAATCATAGAAGAATTTAGGTTGGAAGACTTCTCAGAAGGTGATCTGGTTTAATCCATGTTCAAAGAAGGGCTAATTTCTACCTTAGATTAAATTTTTTCAGAAGAAACCGCATGAAGAAAACACATATTACAGCAAAATAGAGGCATGCTGATTTAAAAGAAACATCTGAGAACAAAATGACTTTTCATGCTCAACTTGGAAATTCCAACTTGAAGCCAAAAAATAGCCTCCTCAAAATAGCCAATTACCTGGTGATGAGAGCATCAACTGGAATGTGAAAACCCTGGTCCAAAATTTCAGTCCAGCTGAGAAGCTTAACCTGGGCGCTATTCCAGTACATCATTTTCCTTCACACTTCTGCAGCCTTTTTACAGAAATCTCTGAACTTTTATAGTTTTTATCCCACTGTAGAGAAACTTTCAAACCTCTAAAATATTTAGTGAATGTGGAAACATTTTCTGATCCACCTCTCTAGATGAAGACACAATTAAGGCCTCAGTCTTTCATGGGAGAGTCTGTGCAAAGAGCAGACATCCCTCAGCAGCAGCTACAGGGATAAACCCACAACCACTGAGTGTATGAAATATGAAACAGTGGCTGAAATGGAAAAGAGAAGCTCTATGCACCTTCAGAGTAAGTAAAGAGAGAAAAACCTCATATACCTGTGAAGACTCAATGGTGGACTTGATAGGGTCACGTTAAGTGTTGGACATGAGGATTTTAGAGGGCTTTTCTATTCCAAATGGTTCTATTATTCTATGTCTGTTTTATCCATGTAGATATTTCATCCACAATCACCATGAAAGCACCTGAAAGATGCACTGAACACACCAAGGGGTTTCATCTTTACCTATAATTGTCTCCCATAGGAATTTTGTTTCATCTGTGAGGGAAATTAAATCAAAGCTTTAACCAGCTTCCTACAGTGGAAAACTTAAGAGTATAATAAAACTTTATCCACTTAACAGACTTTATTTTTTCCTTAGGGAAAAAACACGGATTCAAGCTAAAAGCACAAAGACACAAACTCTCCAATAGGAGAAGCTATACATAATATATGTTAAACCACTGTCACAGAAAAGAATGCTTGTGTCTGGCTGAAGTGGTTGAGAAATGAAATAGATGACTGAGTTTAGAAAAAGAATAATTTTGAAGTCTCTAATGAGAGGGTCCACTGTGAGTGTTTCATTTCTTACAGATACTAACTCAATTTCCTCTTTCAATTTGGTTATTATTAGCTACATCTCCCAATTAACAAGTGTAACTGCTTAACCACACATCCTATGGTCTCATTTAAGGTCCTTAGAATATTTATTAAATTCTGCTGACCATTCAAAGTCAGAGCTTGTCATTTGGAAACTTGCCTGGGATTTAAACACAGAGAATATTGCACGCAGTGCAATAGAATATTGAGCACAGTGAACACTGGGATGGACAGACATCTGCTCCTTTGCTGAAGATCAGTCCAGCAGTTATAGGACAATGAACACTAACTTGCTCCAATTCCTAAAGAGGCTACAAGAGAGCTGGAGAGGGACTTTTCACAAGGACAGGTGAAAGGACAAGGGGGAATGGCTAGAGAAAGGCAGGTTACGTTGGATCTTAGAAAGAAATTATTTACTATGAGGACAGTGAAGGACTGGAACTAAGAAGCTGTGCCTGCCTCATCCCCGGAAGTGTTCAAGGCCAGGTTGGACAGGGCTGTGAGCAACCTGGGATAGTGGAAGGTGTCCCTGACCACAGCAAGTGAGTTGGAATGAGATGGTCTTTTAAGTCCTTTCCAACCCAAACTGTTCTATGATTCCATGATCCTATGAACAACAAAACACTGCCACTCACAGTTCTTACCCTCATAGCTGCTCTGGGAAGTCATGTTCAGGGATTATGGGGAAAACTGCCTGATGGAAAGCTCAAGAAAACAGGCTGGGGAGGTGAATCCAGGNACTGCTCTGTGAAGTCATGTTCAGGGCTTATGGGGAAAGCTGCCTGATACAGGCTGGGGAGGTGAATCCAGGTGCACATTCCTGGGAACAAGGGGAGCTTGTGGGTGATGTGTTCCTGGTACATTGCAATGGGAAATAAGAGGGTTGTGCCACCTGAAACAGGTGTCACCTCACAGTCACTGCATTCTGCCCCAGGAAACACCTCCTGGAGCTGCCAGTTCCAAAGGCTCTGACTGAGTCCAAACTGGCCAGGGCTGCAGTTGCCTGGGCAGGCACAGAGAGACGACAGTGCTTTGTTAAAAGAAAGGAAAAAAGAAAGCATGAAATGCACAGTAGTACTTCAGTGTCCCAAATGGTTCCCTTAAGCTTCACCACGGGAAAACAAGAAGTCTCCGTGTTTCTGGGCAACCTGATAGAAATCTGCACAAACACATAGAAAGTGATGCCATGGAGGACACAAGTCCCCTGAAAGTATTTTGTACTTCATAGCATTGTCACCTCCATTTTAGCCAGGATGAACCCAAGCCAGACACTCACAACTCCCAGGCACTGGATGACAGTAAGGACTGCAATTGATATTTAAAAAATACAGAGCTAAGCATCATCCATATATTTACTGGTACTTCACCCCATGATAGCCTTACATAAATATTGAAAAGAAGCGAGGCAGCGTAAAGTGACATAAGAGAGCTGGGACTGGGAACAAAAATGCATTTTTCTCTCTCACTCTCCAAAGCAGAACTGGCCTCTTACAGATCACTCACAATCTGGTCCTAAGCCTGCTCTAACTGTTACAGCCTGGATATAATTCAGGCCAAATGCAAACATTTGTATTAGTGGGTTTCATGTTTCACCCTGAAAAATTAAACACTCTTAAATGGCCTTGGAAAGGTGGCAGTGATATTCAGCAAATGGCTTACTCCACTCTAATCCCCCATGCAGTCATTTGTAGGGCAACAGAGATTTACCATGATTAAGATATTTGCTAAGGATAATATCCCTTTTATTACTGCCTGGTTTCAGAGACACTGGCTTAAATATAACTCAGTAGAGAGAACCCAAGGAGGGAACAGCTGCAGGCTTTTCTAGACACGTTTTTAAAGGTCATTATATGACACAATTGTAACTTAGCTTGGACAATTACAGGAAAACAATTATAAATGTTTCTAATAGAAAAATGGTCTCTCTCAAACAGTAAAGCCAATAAGAAGACCTTTAATAATTATTGGATGTGTACAATAATATTAACCTGTATGACCAATAGTAATTACATTTATCCAGTATCTTAAGAACATTTTCACTTATGGCTCACAAGAATTTTCTGAATGCATGATTTGGAAGCTCAAAACTAAATGTCAGTTGCCTCAATCTCTGTGAGACCTTAGACCTAAAAGCTCCTAAAGAGATTTTGCTTCTAACAAAATGATGAAATGTATTAATGCCAGAGGTTCAGCTTGCCTAAAATGATATTTTTGAACAGAACTTAGGGAAAAAATTACGAAATTTGCTAAGCGAAGTATTCATACTTCACTTAATCAGTGTATAATAGCTGACCCTGTTTCCCAGATCAAAGAACTGGAAATACATGTAAAGAGAAATCTGTTTTCTTCACAAAATCCTAAAGGATTTAAATCTTAGAATTGAGGATCTGAGCAAAGAAAGTGAATTTGTATGAAACAGAGATGCTTTTGCCCAATTACTTTTCAGGTCAGGATTGTTTCCCATAGAAGACTTTCTTATCTAGGTTATAACTGTTGAATTAACATGACTGCACTCAAGGTGTCACTTCAGAACCAAACTGGACAGCATCTTAGCCAGTAATTTCTCTTTAACCCAGTTGTTGCCTTGCTCACATTCATCCCAGTTTTGTTATATGTTCCTCTTCATGCCACCCAAAACAAAGAACATGTCTTGCCTTGAAACTCGTAACTCTTCATTATATCCACCCATTCCACCATCACCTAATTCACTTCAGCTGACGAATGACTATATTTAACTACTGTGTGTTGGTTTGTGCTGGTCTGTGAAGAAGGGCTTAGGGAGAACACTCTTCCCCACTCAGCCACTCTCTCCACAAGAACTGTGTCAATGGTGGGTACATCCAATGCTTCGTGTCACTCTTCCCACCAACAGCCCTACTGCACCTGTCAGCCATGGATTGACTGTAAAGCTGGAACAGCTGAGATGTACAAGGGGAATACACAACCTTTTGGCCACCAGTTAAAATTCAACAAACTTTTACGGACTATGGAAATCATCCCCAAATAATAAGATGGTGATAACACATGTGGTGAGATATTGGTGATTTCGGTACGTGTCTAAGCAGAATATTTACATTGCAAAAACCACCACATAGCAACTTTTTGTTAGCCTAAAGCGAGAAGCCAAATTAAGGGTTAACCATGGAAATTTGAACTTTTTACTGTGGATGTGGTCACTCCAGACCATAATTCACTGAGTCACTGAGGACAGAAAGCACCTCTGGAGAATGTCGGGGCCAACCCCCATGTTCAGACCAGAGTCAACTAGAGCAGCAGGTGGCTGAGGGCCATATTCATTCAAGTTTTTAACACCTGCAAGGATTGAGACTTCACAACTTCCTTGGGCAAGTTGTTCCAGCAATCCTGTTAGTCATGTGAGAGATGAATATAGTGAGTACCTGTTTCCATCTCTTCTGTGGCAACTGGGAAAATGAGTTTCCAAGACAAGAAATGTATTAAACACTAGGACAGACACCTCTAAGCAGCATCCTTGAATAAGAGTGCTGTGCACAGGACTGCCCGTGGACAGCTCATCTTGGAGATATCCATCCAGTACCCTTCCTAGTAACTTGTGACCCCTGTTTTTATATTTTCTTTGTCTCCACAGTCAGCTAGCTTCCAGAAATTTCTGCAAAATATATAGAATACTTTTAAGGTTACATAGAACTAAGTCCATCCCAAATTAAAACAAGAGAGTGCATCTCAAAGAAGTGAAAGCAAAGGTGCCTTGGACAGCATTCATTGCTACTGCACCCTGAGGAGAAGAAGACAATTGTACTAAAGAGTATTTTCCAGTTCATGCACCACAGCAAAGCTTCTCCATGTGCTTCTATTCCTGTTATATGTTCACTTATTTTTCATTTGAAGAAAGCTTTTATTATTTCAGTTTTTTCTCCTCTTTTGTGTTTTGAAAGATACAAGCAGGTTCTGGCCTTCAAGACCCTGAATGTAAATCACAGATTCATAGATTCCTAAAATGGTTTGGCTTGGAAAGGACCTTAAAGATCATCCCAACCCCTGTCCTGGGCAGGGACACTTCACATTATCCCAAGTTGCTCATAGCCCCATCCAACCTGGCCTTGAACGCTTCCAGGAATGGGGCAGACACAGCTTGTCTGGGCAATCTGTGCCAGTGTCTCGTCACATTCAGTGTGAAAGATTTCTTCCTGATATCCAGTCTGAATCTACCCTCCTTTAAAGTGTAGATTTAGATTAGATATGTGGTTTAAAGCCATTTCACCTTATTCTATCAGGGGACAAGTCAACAAAGATGAGAAGTTTCTCCCAATGACAAAAGCCTGTTATTTAGACCAGTTCACATTGCTATGGCTCCTTTCTTTTCTGTTTTCTTCTAATTTTACTTATGACATGCACTTCATATCCTGAGTTCCAGAGCTTCCTCCTAATCCATGTGAACCTGCTACTAATGAGAACTTTCTGCTCATATCAGGATTTGAATAAATCCATATCAATTCAGTTAGCATTCCCTTAGGCAGGGTTGGATGGAGAAAATCTTTCCAGGACAGCAAAGTTCTCCAGAGTCCTCGAGTAGAGCCCTTGCTATCACTCCTCCACAAGCATTTTACTGTGGGCTACCTGGTGACTCCCTCATTTCAAAGGAATCTAAAAAAGGATTTTACCTTTAATTTGGAGCATCGAAAAAAGTTAAGAGTGTCACAAATTCATATATTTGCATGCAAATAACTTTTAACATTCAGTTCAAATTTCCCTTGAGAAAATTTTTGTGAAGATGGTCTTATTTAATTTTTAAGAACTGAAGTTTGCCACCCTCGGCAGCCTGGCGTGCGCCACTTACTTCCACAGGAGATAATCTGAAACTCTGAAAGATACAATTAGGATGACAGTCCAGAATTATATTAAATAGGCAGCTTGCCAACTTCAAAAGTACCCTGAAAACTCAAGAGTGCCAAATTTTGGAGGTCTGAAACCCTTTCGACAAGTAAGAAGATTGTTCTTTGCAAACGACCTTGTCAGATTCTTTTAAAATTACACTCCTGATGCACCCATCCAATTTGCAGTGTTTAAAAGGCACCTCTCCCCACTGTCACTTTCATTAGTCTGAAGGAGTTGTCCTTTTATATTCTGCTGTGAAAAGGCTGGCAGTGCTGCAAATTAACTGCTACATTTCATTTCCAAAGCAGAGTTCAGATGCACCTAGTTGCACTTTCCTGATGGACAAAGAGACTTATTTGGTTATCTAAGGAGTACAAAAAAGGAAAAAAATCAGAATATGTGCACTAGACTATGAGATGGAAGTTAAAAATAACACCTGGGAGCCCAGGACAAATTGAATTCTCTTACTATTTCTTCCATTAATGAAATTGGGCTGATTTTCTGAAGCACGTATGACTTACTGGTGCTCTGCTGCCTAAGCCTCTGCCTCACCATTTGTTAGTCCTGTTTCCAAAGACCTGCTGGCTAAAGTTCAGTGAAATTTGACAGAAACATCGAGATGACAAATGTAGTGAAGTCCCTGTACATTTTTTTAAGAACTGGTAGCCAATATCAGAACAGAGCCAAACCAGTGCCAAAGCTGGTTGTAATCGTTGCACTGTCCCACCAGTCAACCAGCATGCATTTACAACCTGTAAACCAGCCAACAGCTAATAAACTGTAAACTGTAAACTTGGCCAACTATCATGGACTTAAATCTGGACTGCCTACACCATAGGAGGCAACATGGGAAGCACAGCCATTGTACTCCAATGAAAAGATGGGAGAGATGCACTAAGGAAAAGTAGCTTAAAGACATATAAGGAAAAATACTTCATTAGCACCACTGCTCACAGCAGTTTTGTTCTGCTCTTCCAGTGATTGTATAAATCTGGTGTAATGCTGTTAAAGTTATTATTAAAATAGCTGAAAGGGAGAACTTAGTCTTAGATCATTAAACCAGTCTTCTCCAGAGGTTAAAATAATGGCGATAATAATTCTGACACAGGAACATTAAAAGGATACCTGATTGATATTTTACATATAACCCACTGGGTTTCCTGGAGCATACAATATGGGAAAATGAGGTCTAGTAGATTAAAAGCTAGTTCACTACTGTCCTAAATAATTAAATACACAATATTCCCTCAATGGCTTTGCCTGAGAAAAAAAAATGTAGCTGGGAGAAGTACAGTAACCAAATTTCCAAAATTCATCATGGATGCTTTGGAAGTCACAGTTTGTAGCGACATGAATAGGTGACAACCTCCAGTGGCTTTGAAGTTGTCAGAAAAATCAGTGTGTAGGTGAGAAGAGCCTGATACACCATTAGTATGATAAAACACTGAAAATATCAGGAGATACATGTTTTAAAAATGTGAAGTTAATTTGAAAACCAAGTGTAGGACAGATATTGAAAAAATAATGAGTAAATGCACAGGAATGGAAAGAGTTTATTACTGTGACAATACTCCAGAGAAGATTTACTCTTCTCTGCCTTTTTTTTCCTTCTCTTTTCCTTTTCTTTTTTTTTTTCCTAAAAGACATTTATTTGAGAACAATTGGTCTATATTTTCGGTCTTGAATAAGTCTATATATAGGACCTCCTGCAGAAGTGCTGTATAAATTTACTTCTCTGCTCTGTGAGTCCTACACTCACAGTTTAATCCATGGAGTCAATACAACAGATCCAAACTTCCACAGAAGTTAACCTTTGCAGCACCTCAGTTTGCTTTTAAGAATATGGTTTTTGGGACACACTTTTCGTCTCAGCTCTTCACCAGTACACCAGAAAACCTTGAAATCTGTCATTCAGAGCTTGCAAACCTCTACCACAATAGCACTGCGTTGGGATTTAAGATTTATGGGCTCCATTTTTTGCAACTTGGTTTCCTTGTGCTCCGCTTAATCCCTCCAAGTACACTTCTGGATCTTCTGAGAAGACTCCCAGATCACTTTCCCTCTGCCAGCAGCCAAAGCCATTTCTGACACCTGGAGGACCAGGCACCACATTGCCTCCACTGTCCACACATTAAGGCACCACAGTACCCAAGGATGGGCTGGATCTCCTGAGGAACATGGGGAGCTCCTCCTGGCACTGCTGTTGATTCACCTAGCCCAGCACTGAAAGATCATGATCTAACCCTTCCTTGTCCTTCACTTAAAATATAGGGCTTAAAAAATGGTATTGTCATCCTTGTTTTGTTGGGGTTTTTTCCCAACCCCACAGAAAACTTAAATTACAATGGACAAAGGGTCTGTAAAAGTCACAGCTGTAGCATTTACACAATTTAGGCAGATTTCAGAATTTGTCTTTTTTAGTGGTTCACATCTGGATACTGGGGATCTCATCCAGCAGAGGGAATCCTTATATCTACATAGTAGGAAACACTATGGTTTTCACTGACTCATTATGTCAGTCGGGGTTGACTGCTTATGTTTGAAAGAAAATGTGATTTTTTTAAAATTTTTTTTTAATCTCTCCATGGTCCAGCAGCAGTTTCCTTCTCTGCAGGGGCAGGAAATTATGATTATAATAAAAATAGTGTAAGATAATTACATTAGCTGTTATATCGTATTTCCAATTATTATATTAGTTAATATATTGCATTAATATTGCAATCATATTTATAAACAAACTGACAACAATCTCTGCATTTGCTGACACTGGAATCACATGTTTCTCTTAACCTTCCTCCTGGCAGTTGAGTGACTAACGTGCTACAGAGATAGAGCTATTTGACAGCTTCTGAAAATCTCTGTGCATCAACAGCTTACAACAATATTAATCATTAGCATTAGCATTTCTCTGGCCCCCAATTGTGGGCTGATAGATCTGTCCTCTGTTATTTACAACGTTCTTTTATTCACACCTTTTCATCACCACAGTGGTTGCTGCCTGAGGTTTTATTGCCCTTATAAATTTCCACTCCCTGCACCACCTTAACAGTTTTGAAATAATACAGATAAGCAAGAGAGAGCTGATGAATGCAGGAGGCAAAAGGCTCATTCTGTTGCCTCGGTGGCTGGGCCAGGGGGATGTGCCCATTAAACATCCCCAACTCCATCACGCTGCTTGGGGAAGCCTGGCCCACCAAAAAGCAATGCAGCAAACAATACAGTGAACTTCTCTTGCCACCAATAAACCTGTCTGATGAAGGAGATTAATACTTTTCTGAAAGGGTTGATGACTACTGGATTACTAATCTATCCCAGTACTAAAATCAATCACCAGCATTAAAGCGACCAGGAATACATTTAGGCCCTTCTTTGCTCTCATCTTAAACTTCCACAAAACCTCTGTGCTTTCTATAGCCCTCTGCTCTTGCTCACAGTGTTTTACAAATTCTGTTTAGGGAGTGCAAGCCTTGAGGATGTGTGATGAGATGTGGCTTTTCAGGCTGTGTTCACTGAATTTAACAGAAAAGATGCAATTCCCAGCCAGAAAAAGCCAAAAGCAAAGCCCACACAAGATTCAATACTGAAGGAATGGGTTGTAGGAAAATTAAAGGTTGAACACGAGGCACTCACTGCAAGCCTAGGTGGGGCTTCCAAAATGTCCTTTCTATACTTTTCACCCAATTCAGCTGAAATCTGATGAGCAGACCTGACCATTTCACCAACAGACATGAAATCACAACATGGAGCAGGACTCCTCACCCACAGCTGGAATAGCTCTGGTAACACTAATTGTATTCTGCTGTTTGCACAGGTTTTGAAGTACCCCTGGCAAAAAAAAATTACACATCCTCACCAAAAGGCAAACACTCCTGGGACACAGCATGGCAGCACTGTCACTGTATGACGGAGAGCATAAATTTGAAGATGACACTTTTATCAGAAGATGATCTAATTGGAATTAATTCCTAACTGATTTTAAAATTCAGTTGCTTTCTAGTTAAAGCTGCCTAGGGCTGTTAATAAAAATAAAGTTATCTGAGTAAGATTTTGGTAAGGACACCAGGATGGTCATTTCCATATTTGAAAAAAGTCATCGACTTTTCACAAGAATTACTGGGCTTCTTACATTTTTATCTTACATTTTATCAAATCTATGGTGAAGAGAATGAAAGCCTATTCTCCTCAAAACATGTATCCAGTCGATTCTCAGCCCAAAGGTTTTCCAATGAATCAAAGCTACAGGTTCCAAACAAGGACAAAGTGACCTCCCTCACCCCCTCTCCTCCTCCTAACTCCTCGCAAACTTTTGGCACTTCACCCTTTGCCAGCAAACGTTTCCTTCCCAGATACATTTCTCAGAGCCTTGAAGTTCCTTTCCCAAATAAGCTTTTGTATTGTTACAGAGGGATTTGAGATGAAATTGGAGCCCAGGTCACAATCCAGGCTTTCTGAAACTTCAAAGGCTTAGGGCTTACATTTGTGAATGGAAGGTAGAGCAGCAAAGTTTGGCTTTACACTTTGTTACATCACTGGGATGATTAGTACAGGGGGGCTTCAAATTCACCATCCTTCAATTATCACATCCAGCTGCTTCACTCAGCATTTTAAAATGAAATAAAAATAATAATACTTTTTAAAAAAACACTGGATGTAGATTATCTCTCCCAGAGTCCTTGAAGTCATAAGCTAAAGCAGTAATTGCCCAAGAGAAAAGTGGGAAAATATCACTATAGCATTTTATGGGAAGCTGCAGCTTGAGGCTCTTCAGAGCTGAGAAGGAATCAGTGCATCCAGGACAATGTGGCAATGGCAAAGGAGGATATGAAAGAAAGGCACTATGTGGGGGTCTCATGGAGTAAGTCAAATAAATAAGGTAGGAGCCATCTCCTTTCTCAACAGCATTGCCTGGAAATGGCCACTCAGACAACACATCTCATCCTAAATATTCCCTCTGCAGAGCAGGGCAAACACTTATGTCCCCATTTTGTTCAGGAGCACTGACACTTTTGAAACAGCAAAGCCAAAAAAATAACCAAACTACCAAAAAGCCACAACAGGCAAAGAGCTGCAGGGGCAGATGGATCCCTGCTGGGGCAATAGCCCAGAGCAGCGACCAAACCAAATAAAATCAGCTACAGTGGTATTGCTGGGATGCAGAGAGGTGAAGTTATTTCTTCATCGTTACTTGGGCAGCCCCACAGATCCTGTTCCCAGCCAGGATTAGATCACACAGCCTCTCCAGAAAGTCTGGCACATGGAGCAAATATTTCCTATCTTACAATAACACAGGATCTTACACAGTTCTCTGTCTCTGAAGTGAGGGGGTTGGACAAACATGGAATTGTTTGAATAATATTGGTGAATCCAGATTTCAGTTAGAGGGAATTCATGTTAGACCAATTAAATAGTATGTCAATTCCCTCCAATTATTTGTTCCTGCAGCCCACCCGGTAATTATTCTTAATGGGTCTAAATCAAATCAGCATGTTACCTGGGAAATAATTGGATTTATGTGCAATTTTTTAATGATCCTGAAAGGTACCCTGGAGATTTAAGTCCGCTGTGAGTTCAGGGTTTGATCATTTGATCCTAGGCTTCAATGTGCTTTGGATGTGGATCTGGATGTGGAAACATTGGCCCTGATAAATTGAATGTACCTGGCACCGAGGCCCACTGGCATGGGACCACCATCCTCACCAACATTTTAGCTTCTAAAACAAGGTGGCCATACCCAGACTTCCCACTGGAAACCATCTCTGGCCAGTGCTAAATGCCAAACTACATCTACACCAGGAAAACCACTCCAGGCTTCAGTGCTGCAGCAGCACATCCCCACCTTGAGCTGCAGGGAGCCTTCAGGGGCTCTGCTGAGGCTGTGGACAGCAGAGGATTTGCAGAGGCACCTCCAAGGTAAGAAGCAAAAGCTGTGCTCTGCTGAGGCCTGTACTCTGTCTTTGACCATCTCCCCAAAGGGTACTGCACATTGGAAACTAAGGCTCACATGGTATAGAAAAATAAAATAAACCATAGAATCATTGAGGTTGGGAGAGACCAAGATCATCAAGTCCAAACTTTGATTGAACACCACCACCTCAACTAAAAATAAAATCTAAGCTTCTGTACACTTTGATGAACCTTGGCCCTCAAGTCACTTGGCAGTTTTAAGTAAATGTCCCTTGCCCCAGAGATAGAGCAGAGCATTTTATTGATCATTTCTGATCTCCTTAAACACCCTAAACTTTAAAACTAAAAGTACACGCATATAGTGTATTTATTTATTTACAGACACAGAGAATTCGCAGGACTGCCAAACTCCTGACACTTAAAAGTAGTTCCATGCATGTCTGAGTCTTGTACATGCAAGATGAGTGTCCATTAGATCCCAGATACATCTATTGGATCAGAGGAGACCATGAATAGCGCAAGAGTTCCCAAAAAACACACAAGCATAATCTTTTTTCACTGCTTCTAATTAAACATGCACTTCTCTGAACTATTTATTTTTATTTCTAGAGGAAGTGAGCTGCAACACCTCTGCACAAGTTTTCCCTGCTTCCAGCAAGAGCAGTCTCTGAGGGATGAGTACAGGAGACATCCCCTCATTGCCCCGATCCCCAGAGCCCCACCATCTGAAAAATCTTTGTCTTTCAGTTTCAGCATGATTTACTGTCCTCCATCTCCTTGAAATTCTGCCCATGAGAAACCAAAATAGCACCTTGCCTTGTGCATGAACCCCACAGAGCAGGCGAGCATCGAAACCACTCGATTTCAAATGCAGGGGAATGTCAGGGAGACATAACTGCAGTGACAGTGGCTCGAGGGGATGACTGCACCATCGTTATTCTTCAGCAAAGGTACAAGCAAATGCCACTAACTTCACTTTTGCTTTCTTTCAAGGAAGTCTTTCTCTTTGGATAACTACCTCTGTTCAGGGGCCTTTTCAAGGCTTCAGCATGACTCTGACAATGGAAGAGCTTGAGTATCCTTATTTTATATTGAAGGTGTCCTGTCCATACTCTCCAGGCCACTTCCCAAAGTGCCTCTAACACCTGTATACAAGAAAATTGACACTCATTTTACCTAGGTAGGTGCTTAACCAAAACACCTACTTCAGTGACATGATCATAACAGGCTCCTTCAATGAGCAACAAAAAGAAATAGATATTGTTATCAATTCAAGACAATTCAGACCTTAAATAGCTTCTTTTCAAAGTATTTCTGTTATGTCTGCTGTTAAGAAAGACAAATTCAGAAACAGTGTTACAGAATTCCTCAAGGAAGGAGGATATGATGCATACCTAGGTCTTGAACTACCCGAGCTGAGGCCTTGCTGAGGCCTGACCTGAGGCCTCAAAGCCTATGACACAGTTAAAATTACTTGGTAAAGTTGTGGCGCAGTTAGAAATAGATATTAAGGTGTCAGGGAAAGATAATGGGGTTTTGAAGGTCACTGAATAGAGTTGTTAGTAGGCATGTGTTAGCCACCCTAAGAGTAAGTTAAATAATGTGTGTTTGCATTTTTCTCTCTGCTGTGTGCCAATGAAAAAGCTACTGACTTTGTAAACTATATAGAAATGTATATAAGCTGCCATTTTAGACGAAATAAAGGAAGAACGTAGCATTAATCATATTGATTGGACCTGTGTTGCTTCTGTCCAACTCTCTCTTTTATTTCGGGCAACCCTGGCAACAAAACAGAACCCAAAAAATTATATTTATCTTTTGATAAAATTATTAATCAAATCCTGGGCCTGTCAGTGAGCTTTCCACAAGGATCCTTTGATTACAGCTGTGTGCTCACACTTTCTGGAACAGCTCAACACTTCATAGGACCACAACCTTGCAGCTCAGCTCTTAAGGATATAATCACTTACAGCTCATAAACAATACTCAAATAGTCAATAAGTCAAAAAACCCACCAAAAATTCTCATGGTCCCGTATTTTGCATTTTATGGATCCATCATTCCTCAGTCCCCTCAATAGCCTTCTCCCTACAGAAAGGTGGAAAGGCTTATTGAACTCACAACAGCACTAGATACGGTTTGTGAGACTCAAAATTAACATTTTGAATCATCAGGGAAAGGCTAGCTGTGACTTGATATCTCTGGGCAAAACTAATTCTCACATATTTCAAACATTGTTAGTAACCTAGTGGGTTCTGATTAAAAGTTTGCCCAATCACTGAGAAACAATTTCTTTCAGGTTACCCTGTTTCACTCTGCAAAATTCAAGCTGCCTGAAAATGTCTTGGGGAAATGTTTTCAAGCAGCTTCCCCTGCTGTCTTTCAGGAAAATCACCTACCCTACACGCTGACAGATTCCTTCTTTTCTACCCTATCTGTAATTAGCAAAGAATGCCAAGCCATAAATATTAATGCACAGATGGGTCCTGAAGTACCTTCAGAGGTTCAGCACAGGCCTCAGTAGTAAGATTTTTCAAGTGAGCTTCGATACAAACCCTGCAGGTTCAGGAGGACTTGTCAGAACACCCTGCCAATCACCCTCTGGAGGAGATGCATTTCTCACCCAACAAGGGAGGTTACAATCACTCTCAAAAATCCCACAACAAATGCAGGTGCTTCATTACCTACTTCTGGTTTGAATTCCACACAGATCTGCCCAGACCCCCTCACTTCACTGGCACAGGTCTCTGCCTGCTGGGGCAAAAAGTCTTCTTCTGTGCTGCTGCTGGCAGAGTCTGAATGTTTCTGCTTTTGTTTTAAACCATTTCTGAAGTCAGATCTGTTTTTGTCTCCTGTGAAAACTCTCCCTTTTTTTGCTTCTTCCCCAGAAATAGTGCTGATGTGATGCTGGGACCATGTTAGTTGTGTCATCTAAAAGTCTTGAGGCTGGTCTGAAGTGCCATGTCCAGACTAATTGCCATGTCCAGTTAATTCATAGAATCATTAAGGTTGTAAAAGATCTTAAGATCACCAAGTCCAACCATTAACCCAGCACTGCCAAGTCCACTGCTAAACTATGTCCCTAAGCACCACATCTACACATTTTTGAATACTTCCAACCACAGTGATTCCACCACTTCCCTTGGAAGGGTGGAACAAGGCAGATTGTTCCAATGCTTGACCATCCTTTCAGCAAAGAGATTTTTCAAATTTTTAGATCTTACCTAAACCTCCCCTGGTGAATCCTGAGGTGTTTTCTTTTGCCATCATTCGTTACTTGGAAGAAGAGACTGACCTCCACCTTGGTACCATCTCCTTTTGGGTGGTTGTAGAGAGTGATAAGGTCCTCCCTGAGCATGCTTTTCTCCAGGCTAAACCCCCCCGCTCCCTCAGATGCTCCTCATCAGACTTGTGTTCAAATAGAAACGAGTCCTGCTCTCCAGCTGACATCAGTGGGCACAGTTTGTCCACATCAAACACGATCCATCTCCAAAATAATGTATCTGCTTCTGAAGCCCTGATAGAGAATGGTGTCTAGGCTGTGCTAACTCCCCTGCTGGGGCCAGGAATTGGCCAAGAGGGTGTTGGTTGTCCTGAGCCAAAGCTGCACTGGACTCACTCCTCTGCACGCACGACTGCACCCCCAGTATCCAGTCCCACTGAATTTAAGCACAGCTAAGGAGATCATGCAAAACACAGGTTAACATTTCCCAGCCTGATCTGGGAGAATTAAAAGCTGGCTTCTGGCACAGCATGGGCAGGTGAGGTTGCCGTCACACTGCCATCACCAGGGCCTGCCTGAGGCACCCAGCTCTGAAGGAAAATTTTGCCCAGGCCAGGATCTCCCCCTGCCCCTGGAGGGGCCAGCAGAGAGGGGACAAGTCCCTCTACCCCACTAGGACAGGAGGGTGGCTGCAGGTGGGATCAGGAGGAGCTCACCCACCACTGAGAGCATGAGCTTAACACTGGCAAAGGCTGGCACTGGCACCTGCAGAAACAGCCTGAACTCAGACTGCTGGCTAATAAGAAAGAGACAGAGCAGAGCATTCCAGCAAGGCAGCAAGTGAGGGGGAAAGGGGAAACGCTCCACACTGGGAGTTACCTTACACTGAAAATAGAGGTGGAAGGGAACAAGAAGTGTTAAAAGGGCTCTCTGGTGAGTATTAGGGATGAAAATGCTTTGGTCTCAACAGAGCAAACAGATTTGATAGAGAAATACTTACTTGGCCTGCACTTGTACCACACGAGGAGGTACTTGCCGGTCCCGGGGCACGGATCCATCCCAAACAGCCGGCTGTTGACAAGGAACTGGCAACTCCGCCTGTCCTGGCACTCATCCAGCATCTTCTGCAGCCGGGGATGCACACAAGAAACAGAGAAACAAAACCACTTCAGTGTCCCCACTAAAGGGGATGTCAAACAGAGACAAACTGCAGGAAGGCAAGGCCATCCTTGCCTCCACAACCAGCCTTGGTGAGAAGCAGGTGATGGTGCTCAACACAGTGGGCACCACAGCAGCCACGGACTCAGGGCCCCTTGCTCTGTTTTAAGGAGCAGGTTTCATCCCCTTGCTTGGGTGCAAAAGGAAGGATTTGCACTGGGATGGTCACAGAGATTTTGAAACGTTTGCCTGCCATTTAATCATAATATAAGGCAGCACAATCCCAGGAAAAGCAGCTTTGAGGACATGGATCCACCTTGACAGTTAAGACTCGAACTCTGCCACCATCAATCTGGTTTAGATTTCTCTGGAGATACACAGTTTCAAGACAGCTCTTCTCTCAGTTATATAAAAGCTGGTATAAATATACATATAAATTGCTGGTATTCCGATAATTAGTTATTATGGTGGGAACACTTGTGCAGCCAACTTAGTCAGTTTTTAATAGCATTCATTCCTCTTCCCCATGATTATTACATTCTTGCAGCTAAACTCAAGGAATGGGCTGTGAGTCAGGGGGTTCTCTCACAACTAGCATTTTGGGTCCTACCCCCTTTTCTGCTTTTCCTCTAGGGCTTGCTCCCCACTCCCCCATTCATAACTCACAAAAACTCCATCTCAGAATCCGCAGGGGCAAGACATCCTGTCTCCTGCTAGAAAATAGCTTCATTAAGGAAGATTAATGATTTCTTTTAACCCTGTGATCCTCTGAAGCAGTGGTGGGGGGAAGAATATTATTGAGTGGGGCAGTAATTAAGTTTTAAATTCAGCTGGATGGCTAGGGTGGTATTTATGTACTCCTGTAGAGCCCCTAAAGCGCTAAAATTACCATAATGTTTGCCTGACACACATGAACCTGTCAGAGCATTTTGAGACCACAGAGAGAGGTAATCCACCAGCCTTGTTAAGTCCCTGTGATACAGAACTGTGAATTCCAGCCCCCAAACAATTAATTTTCACTTGCAAGGAGGCACTGGAAAATCCTTCCTCAGAAATTCCCCCAGACTCCCCTGGTGTCTTTTGTCTTCTCTCTGTTCACTTTTCTTACACCCACCTCGATATTTGGGCTTTCCCACAATCTTCTCCCTGTGCCATTAACATAAAGGCTGTTCCTGCTCTACAATGTGCCACCCAAACCAATTTTCTCTCTGCTTCAGTGACTACTTTCTGAGTTCTCCCTGAACGTAATATATAGAATCTTTAGCATTATAACACTGAATGTCATGCTCTGAACAACAGCTGTTCCAGTTTCAAGTGCAATTTGAAGCTGCCTCATTTGCGGCTGCTCATAACTTCCTAAAGCTTTCACCTTTTGGGCTGACACATGCAAGAATTCATGCCTGCCTCAAGTCTGACCTTTATTTTAAAGTTCAAACCAAAACAATCCAGGCCTTTTCTAGCAGGCAGAAAACATATGCTGTTGTTTTCCACTTACAAAGGTAATAAAATGCAGGCATCTCATTTAAAAATACAAGATTTAGGCTGGAAAGGCTTAGAGGTGAACACTGAAAAGGAGGTGCCTGGGAGCATTAGCCCCAGCTTGACCGTCACGTTAAAATGCATAGAAACAGCATATTCTTTCCTCTAGGCTCAAAGGGTTGGCTGCTCACTCAGCATGTGAAATTTAATTTAATACAAAATCCAGTGAGTTGCAAAGGAATTTAAGTGAGGATCCAGAACAGATATCTCTTTTCATCTCAAAAAGCAAAGAACAACTGAAACAACTCTGGAGGGCTACACATATGGAGAGAAATTCTCTCCAAATCATTTTGCACCTGAAAGGGTTTTCTGTTACTGGACAGCCATGCTTACACACAACTAGAACTAAGAATATTGAGCAAAGGAAAAGAAGCAGGACTCTAAATGTTTCCTTTCCCTCTAGGGAAGCTTTCTCCCCTCAAAGGCAGTAGACTTGGGGTTTTGATCTGCAAACCTGCTCACAGGAGATGGGTGGGCATTTCAAGAGCCTTCAGCATTGTGTCATGGGTACCATTAAAACCAGTTGGAAAACCTTCCTGGGTTTCATTAGAGACTGAGTTAGGCAAACAAGAGAACAACTTTGGAAACCTCCGCTGAGATACCTCAGCAGCACTTGTTCTTCTGTCCTTAGGACCAGCATCAGGAGTGAAGACAACAATTCGCTGACCTCAGAGAACCATGGACAAGGGCGGCCTTCAGGTAGTGCCACTTTGTCTTGGCTCTGCTCTAACTTTTGGCAGCTCTTGCTTATTCCTTGTATTCCACATAAGTGAAACCTCCTGAGTTTACTTCCTGTGGTGTGCAAAGGGTGGAACAGGGCAGCAAAAACAAAGCCTTAGGGAGAAATTTGTAACTAAATTAAGGAGCAAAAGTTATCCCTGCCATTGTGAGACCACAGAAAAAAGTGAAGTGTTCTTGTGGCTCAATATGCCATTTACTAATTTGTTATAGTGTTCAGTTACAGTTCCAATTTAATTTGACAATAGCCATGACTCTGAGAAGTTTCATGGGGGGAAAGAAATCAGTATTTCCTTTTCATTCACATAAGTCTATTTTACCTCCCCCAAAGGGCAACTTTTTTCCTGAAAATATATTTAAAAAATCATTAAGATTTCTGATTTCCTGTACACTGTTTGAGTAATGTCTTATGCATAATGAAATATAACCATAAAGAGTAAAATAATAATAATAAAAAAATGTTCAATCCAATGTAGTGAAATACATCAGGAAAAAAATGCAAAGAAAATTAGCTGTAGTTGATGGTGCATTTACTTGATTAAAAATAAAAAAATATTGTTACACCAGTCTTTATACTAACTTAAAAACTTGCACATATAATTTTTACCTATCTTTGCATGCACAGAAATTTTCTTTCTCACTGCTTTCATCAGTATGTGCTATGTACCAGCATCTTCTTAAACACTGTGCAGAACACATGTGACCAGATGATCCGCCAAAGGTACAGATCCCTGCAGGTCCAGGGGTTCTGGTGTTTACCAGAAGCCAAGGCCTTGGCTTTCTGGCCTTAATCTCAAAAATCATACATCTAGGCAGTATCAGAGCTCTGGCAGATGTCAGATGTTTTTCCTGAAGTATTTGCAGATGATCAGCTAGACTGACACCAGGAAAGCTGGGGTTCACTTGGTAATGAGGGAATGTCTTGAGCTCACATGGTTTTTGCTCAATGAATGGAAAAATGTAGGCAATTCATTCTGTTTTCCTTGTTGTTCTGATTGTCACTGTCAGCTGAAAAGGTGGGAAAACACAACTACAAAACCAACCAGAAAGAGGCCCACAAACAATCTGGACTGGCACAGAAATAGCAATAGGCCCACGGAACTGTCCCTAACTGGGATGTGCAATCAGCTCCTTATGTCTCCAAGTCTGGTAGATCCCTGACTAAAGCCAAATAAAGTCACCTCAGTTTAGATTATATTATAAAAATCACTCCAGCAGAGGAAGGTGGAGGAGGGATTCAGGAATTCCTGTCTGGCATGAAAGGGGAGGGAAGACACATTAATTGCACTGTGCCATTTTATAATTGCATTACAGTGGTAAATCAGGCCTGAGGGCTGACAGCCAGTGCTCAGGAGGGAAGTTGAGGCTGTTTAAATCCATTCCACTCCCTGGTTCATGACTGAGCTAAGAAGCTGCAAGATTTAGAGGAGATAAGAGAGCAAGAAAAGTGAATTCAAGTAAAACAAACACTAATCTAACCCCTGTGATTTATGCCCTGGATTAATCTCCCTGCGGTGACAGGGGTCTTAAAGCAAGGGCAGCCTCAAGCTCAAAATCATATCTTTCCAGTGGCCACTGCAGATGAAACACATTTCTCGTGCTCATTTTGTTGTGCTCATTAGCTAAGTAATTGCTTGTGCTCATTAGATAACAGCCTTTTAAATGAGGAGCTGGATGCAAGCTCTGCAAGGAGGCCATCCCCAGCCATTCCCAAGGGTGTGCTCGTTTTTAGCCTGTCTCTTCAAATCACTCTTCAAGAAGTGCTTCCCCTGCACACTTAAAATAAACCACAACTGAGTTTAACACCCAAGGCAATTAAACTTATCTCAGTTCTTGGTCCCTCAGAGCAGTTCATGGATTCAACACGCTTAGGGTGAAACTTTGGACCCATAGAAGCCAATGGTGAAACTCAAAGGGAACAAGGACTTTGCCATGGGGCTGCTCCCAGTACAACCTCCATCTTCAAAGGACCATAAGGATGACTGCAGGGCATGTCAGTCATGCATGAAATTACACAGAGGAGCCCTACTAAATAATTGCCCAAATTGTGTGCTGCTGGGGAGAGTAACTCACAGAGCAAGCCACATGAATGTATCAGAGCCATGTGCAGTCAAATGAAGATGGACAGAGATTTGTACTAAGAACTTTATGCAAGAAAATACCAGTAATTTTAAGCATTTTTAGGTCAAATTCAGTCCAGGCATGGCCATTATGGTGAAGTTAGACCAACACTTATATTGGTGCACCTTCAGAGTTTTTGCAATGGGAAGAAGTAAATACAACAAACAAGGCAGCAGGAACTCTCCCTACAGCACAGTGTGTTCATAATGACTTCATGTCACATTTCATTTGAATTTTGATACTCATTTATGTACCCTTGAACACTGGTAGCACTTTAAACATGCTATAAACTTAGTGCTTTCAAGTTGAAAACTTATTTACAGGTCCTGTTTCTGAACACTGAACATTCATGTCTATTCATTCATGCAAATCCTGAGGTCCATGGAACAAGAAGATTTTCCAAGAATCAACAACAGGGCAGCACAGACTACATGAGGAAGTGAAATCCATGCTGATGAGGTGCAGGTGACCAGCCCATGGCTTCATCAAACCACCTTTCCAGCCTGCTCCACTAAAAACTAGTTCAGCTTTGCCCAAATTACTGCATTCCATCTGTGCATCACTTGAATAAGAGATCAAAGGCCCTGAATCCTGATCTATAGCAGGTTTTAGTGCTCTACTATCTCTTATCACTCTGCCATGGACCTTGCAGTGCTCACAGCAGAGTCAGCAGGAGGGAACTATGCCCACGTATTTGGTGGTTCACATAAACATACCAGGCTATGAAATAAAGAACTGAAAACTGGGCATGCATTCCCTGTCACCAGCTCTGCTATGGCAGTAGTAAGTGCCAGCAGGAGAGTAGAGCAGACAGCAGTGGGCTAGGATGTTAAAAAACACCAGCAGGATTCACCAGTGCTCTTCTGGCAGGGCCTTGAAAGAGCCTAGAAACAGCAATTCACAAAGAGCAGCAACATGTTCACCAAACAGAGGGACCTGATAAAAGCTGCATTACAAATATCACCTAATTAACATTACCTACAATTTCTAACAGTAGGAAACTTAATCTGTATGCAGGATCAGCTTCAAAGGGAGAGGAGGTCTAAGCTGAAACAATACAAAAGGATGCATAACCAAAAGTCATGGGATTAAAAAAAGGGAAAGCTTAAAACACAAAGTGGAAAAAAAATCCCTGGGAGCAAACCATTACACTGTCAAGCAGGGTCTTAGTGGCAATGATGGAAGCCCCATGACTTGGAAAGTTTAAATTTAGAGTAAACAAAGCATTAGGAAGTTTACACCCCGGGGAGCAGTCCTGCCTCATCAGGGAGACAGACTGCACTGGCCACCTCTGCCTCCAGTGCCTCTTCTCCTGCAGGACATAATCACTCTGCTCTGATGAGCTATTTCAGTCAAGCCAAAGATTTCAAAGACACAGCAATTTAGAGATTGTCTGTGACCTCTGCATCCAGCAGTTCTACTTGCAAATAATTAGCTGGGGCAGCCACTTGCCAGAGATCTATTTCAGCTTAGGCAAGATACATGAATGAAACAGCACTGGTTCTGTGATTTTTGACAGCAACTTTGTCAGTGCAGTAACCTCTTCTGGACCCTGAGCTCACTGCTCACCATCCTCTGCCAAGTAATTAATATGGTCTGAAAAAGAGTTGCCCATGCTGCTCTTTAGTCCACTGGCATTTTTGAGACTGAAACCTTCCTTGTTCAAATAGCCTAGAAACTGTGAAGTTCTAATATGAAATATAATAATGGGTTCTCCTCCCAGTGGTGACCATTATTCTTCCTTTCTACCAATTTCTTCCTTCTTTCCCCCTAACCAACATCATCTTATAGATGTTCAGAGTCATGAGAAAGGGTCCTTTCTCATTCCTGTTGAGGCCACTTAGGGCTGTGACATCAGTGGGACCATGCAATATCTGGTGACTGGATGTGTCAGGAGCCATTGTCCTTGGCCTGCCAAGAAAGCTGGAGCAGTTGGGAATGTTTCCTTCTACTTGGAATTTTACTTTTAATCCAGAATAACAGGGGAAAACAAAATCCACTTTGGAAACAGAAACACCAGCCTTCACTTTTTGTGATCAACAGCTGGCCTGTGTTTTAAGAGCCATTTCTGAAAGTTCATTTCATCTTTCCATCAGCGAAGAGGTCAGGTCCCTTTTGTTTCTGATTTTTTGTTTCACAGAAACTTTTCCTGGTGGGTGAAAATTAAAAAAAGGAGGAGGAAGGGTTCAAGGAATCCTGTGGTCAGCATGCAAGGAATCTGCTCCCTTTTGCAGGGCTGCTGGAGCAGAGATGGTGGCAGCAGAGGTGTCCTGCCTCTCACCCAAAGGACAAAAGGAAATACCACATCAGCAGCACTAGTGATTCTTGTCACCAAGGACTGGTTGTCCTGGAGAGTGTTGAAAGAGATCCAGGGCACAGGCCATGCTCACAGCCCTTCCCCAGATCAGCTAATCTTTCTAAGGAGAGTCAGGATTCAGCTTCAGAGCACCTTCTAAGCACAGCTCCTCTTGGGGAAATGAGTGACATGGTAAAATATTGCCCGTGAAAGAGCATCTACCTGCTGATATCAGTACCTGTGCATATGAAGAGAGAAGTTAGCCCTCAATGTCTTTGATAAATTATAGGGGGCAGAAGCAAAACAAATTAAGTGGCTCTCCAGGGTTTTCTGTTTTCCTTACAAATAAGCTGTGGTTTTATTTTCAGCCAATTTATCAAAATGAGAAAATTGCAGGTAATCAGCTGTAAAGTGTAATATAGTTTTCTGGTAATAAGCAGTCATTTTAGCCAACCATTAGACATTCCTCTATACAGGCCTAGAGTGGTTCACTGCTGAAAACAAGTGGCATCAGAAATTCTGATCCAGAATTCATCCTCCCAGTACATAAAGGGGGCTTACAAGAGGCTTACAAGAAGGGTGTGCAGTCATACAACAAGGGAGAAAGGCCTTGAGGTGAAGAAGGGTAAGTTTAGATTAGATATTAGGAAGAAATTCTTTACTCAGAGCATGGTGAGGCACTGGAACAGACTGCCCAGTTCTGGCTGTCCCATCCCTGGAAGTGTTCAAGGCCAGACTGGATGGGGCTTTGGGTGACCTGATCTAATGGAAACTGTCCCTGCCCATGGCAGGGTGTTGGAACAAGGTTTTCTTTAAAGCCCCTTCCAACCCAAACCATTCTATGAATCTGTAATGATTCTACAAATGTCCAAATTCTTTGTGCATTTGGAAAGCTCCCACTGAATGTGACATTACAGTGTTAGAATAACAGAAATGTCTAGTCTAGGGTCTCTGGGTCACTGCCTTAATGTCTCATACATACTCTCCCAGGTGGCCTGTATTTCATTTCAAACAAAAATGAGTGACTAAAGCAAGGAATCCTGTCAGCCAGTCACGTAAAGCTGAGTTAGTAGTGGTTGTCTCAATGTAATCAACTCTTTCTTTTCCCTTTTTATCATAGAAACAATGGCTGAACTGGACATTTACAGTGGAGAGAGATTCTAAATGGGAATTTACACACACAGCTAGTGTTTGCAGGGAACAGTCAATAAATGCCCTTCACACTCCCTCCGGGCCACTCTCCAGAGAAGCAGCAAATTTATACAGCCATGGGTTTGATTAGACACAGTGATTTTATATACTTAGTTTTGAAGGGTTTGGTTTGGCTGACTTTTTAAATTACTGACAACCAGAATACACACACAATTGGTCCTGCCTGTAGCAGCCGTATATCTGAGTTGCAAAACCACAAAAATACATGCAATTTCCTTGTCTACAGCTTTCCAATTTTCCTACATATATGCATTTCCTACCAGCCAGCTGCAGGCAGCTTGCCATTCAGCTTGTGGAGTTCCTGGCTTACCCCTCAGAGAGGCCTCACCCCCTCCAGAACTGAGAGAGAAGATGAGATTCATCTCTGGCATTCAGACTCATCCTACGCTGTGCAACCACAACGCATGGAGGGATCAAAGCCACATCTGGGGGCACCAAAGAAGCTGTGAGTCTCCTCCAAAAAGACTCAAGACCTTGCCAAAGGTGTCCTAAGAAATTTGTGGTAGAGGAGAGAATGCCAGCTACTTCCCCAGCACATCTGCATCCCCAAAAATGGGTTGACAATAGTGTTTTGGTCTCAGTCATATAATGAATGTACTGCACAAGAGATCTCCTTCGGGATTACCTACAGAGAACACAATTTTTGCTCTGATAAACAGGGATTGGGAATTACAAGCCACCTAAGTATTGAAGGCAAAGCTAATGGGGAACAGGTCTGAGTACATAAAAAGCTAAGAAATGCAGGTAAGGATTTCTTTTCAATCCCTCCTACACATAAAACCATGAAATGGAAAGCCTAGAGTAATATCTTCCCCTTCTCAAGCTCTTCCAGATGCCTTAAGTGGGCCACTCACCCACAAGGGTTGAGGCAATGCTCATAGCTATCAATCACCTTGGTAAATGAAATGTTGCAAGTAAATTTTTCAGTAAATCAATAAAAGAAGAGAAGGCTAGTCTCTGCCAAAGCTTTCTCTCTATGGTCTCCCACCCTAAATAACACAACTGCCTCTCATCTGTTTCATTATGGACTATTGTTATTATATCTGCGAAAACCTTCCACTGATAAGGACCACATCCTCCCATACTACAGCTCAGTCCTTTGCTGTGCACTGGAAGTGTCATGAGAGCAACTTCAAATCTGTCAGCTTAAGGGTTACACTACAGCCAAACACCAACCCTGTGCAATTCTTGAGAACTTACCACTGGCACTTGGAAGCCAAAATACTCACATCAACTTTTTAAAAAATGCTGTAAATGTCTCTTAACAACCCTGGATGCAAGAGCGAGAAGTGATGTGGAAAACTCTGGCCTTCAGCCAAATTATAAAAGAAATTACTCACTAACCCTGTAGGTTCATTAATCTAGTCTGCTATAAATTTTTATTATGAGTTATTATTGATTCTAAGCCATAAACACACTGGATGACTGAGGGCTTTGCCCAAAAGTTTTCACGGTCCCAAATCCAGCACTCGGAAAAAATTGTGCTTGCTTCAACACTCAGGAGCAGACCCTATTCATCTCAACAACATCAGCCAACTCATGTTTCTAATTTTAGTTGTTCCTACTGGCAGTTGAGTAACACTGGCACCTTCTAAATAATCCTTTGATTTCCTGACGTCACACATGCTCTTGGGACGATACACAGAGGCAACTTTCCCTACACAAATAGTCAGAGCTGATTAACTACTGTGGGATGTTACGAGTTTAAGTGATGTATGACCACTTACATTGACCTAAGAGCCAAATGAGCCACAAGAAGTAAAGCCAAGGATTCTCTCTGGGTTTCAAGTTACTAAAGTAAAAGCCTCTTGAAATAGGATCTAAAGCAAAAAGAATGCTGCAGCAATTTCTGAATGTGTTGAAAAAGCTAATAACTGGGAAGGAAAACTATAAAAATAATGCTCTTCAAACCCAGTCTAACATAATGGAGCCCTGAAGTGTAATTCTCCTTCAGCCACATTCCTGAGCTGTTACTGACTAGAGCTGCAGGAAAACTAAGATATTCACCATCACTAAACAACAAGGATGAATTATCCACTAAGCTGTGTGAGATGTCAGAGCTCCCTGCTTAAGACAGGTCTGTGCAGCACCAACCCTGAGAGCTGCTGCCTGGCCAAGGAAAGGTGAAGTTCAAAATTAAGAAATGCATTTTAACAATACCTGAAGAGAAGTGCCAACTGAACAGGCAACATCTTCTTTAATTAAGGTTGCATAGGAGTGGGGATAGCGAGAAGGACACAGCTGGTGACTTGGTACAATTCGGCCGTAAAAAGAAGACTGGATGCTGATGGTGGTTCTGTGGGGACATCTCAGGGACACATATTCTCCATCACAGGCATGGTCACTGTAATTCTTTAGTACCTGTGATATGTAACCTGCAAAAACCATGACAAAAACCATCATTAGTGAAAAGTAGTTAATATTTAGATGATTTACAGCAGTGCAGCCAACAAACACAAAATAACAGGCAGTGAGGGATGCAGATTTTATTAACCATCTCACAAAGGTGCAAAGGGGAGACACAATGACAGGGAGATTAGGGACACTTGGTGATTTGACCTTCAGCCATGTTTCATGTCTTTAGTGGAAGCAACATTTGGATGCTCTAAACTCCTAGTTGAATCATACAACTTATTTACATCAGCATATCTGTCAAGTTTACAGGAAATGCAGCTGAGCCAAACTCATCATTTAGACTCAATCTAGATGCCACATGCAATTGTTGGCCCCTAATACAAGACAGATTTCAATAAACTGGAGTGAGTACAGAAAGCCACCAAAAAGGCTGGAAGCTGGAGCACTTTCCCTGTAAGAAGTGGCTTCTCCAGCCTGGAGAAGAGACATCTTTGGGGGAAAATAACAGCAGCCTGCCAGTATCTACTATGAGGTTATGAAAGAGATGGAGCCAGGCTCTTCATGGTAGGAGAGTGAGCAGTAACACGCACAATAAGAAACAAGAGAGTTTTAGACCAGATATGTGGAGCAACTCCTTCAGAGAGCAGTCAAGCAGTGGAGCAGCTTGCCCAGAGAAGCTGTGCAGCCCACATTATTGGAAGTTTTCAAGACCTTACTGGATAAAGCCCTGAGCCACCTGGTCTGACATTCTAGAGCAGTAGGTTAGACTAATGAACAGAAGTCCCTTCCAACCTTACTTTTTCTATAAACTAATGATCATGGGCAAAAAGGCCCAAATGCAGTGTCACTAAGGGGAAAGTTGGGGCACAGTTGGTTGTATGAGGTCTGATTCCCTTCTGGCACACCAGTCACATCTTTGAGCTCCTTTCACATTGTACCATTTTAATTCTTCTGGCTGCACCTTCTGTTCTAGGCCTTTGACATTTCCTCAGAGCTTTGCTTTTTCTCTCATTTTGCACAGTCGCAATCTTTTTAGAAGGAAAACAATGCACAGAACCAAATCTCTCTTTGTTTCTTAGAGGATTATGTTATCCCCTATAATGAAGTTGTTGACAAGAATAAAGCAGGGAGACAAAGTCTCATTAAAATTACACTGAGTCAAAAGGGCTGATTACAGTCAGGTTGCCATGGGAACTCCCAAGCAATCCTGACTTTGTCACACTCAGTGAAGCCTACCTGTTGCTGATACAGAGACATCCATACAGGGAACACTACAGCATGTCCCATGTCAGTGTCAGCCATGGTTCCATTCAACCCCACAGATCTCCTCTCTGCAATGGGTTTGAAAGTCCCCTTCCCACTACTGCCACCAACACAAGCCTGCAATCAGCCACCCCACAATGTTTGTCCCTATCTTCCTCTTCCTCTGTGGAGGAAGACAGAGAGAGGACATGGTGGAATGGCTGCTGCTATACTCTTAAGAGATAGAATAGAGGAAAAAGACAAAGCAATTAAAAGGAACAATACTAGGGCAAATTCCTAAAAGAGAACATAAAACTTGTTTTTAATAAATAATGATGATTCTCTTGGTGACCCATAATCACAGAATGGCTCAGGTTTCTACCTTTGCAAGTCATCTAGTCCAGCCTTCTGTTCAAAGCAGGGCCAACTTAGATCAGCTTTCCCGGTTCTGAGCATCCCCAAGTGTGGAGCCTCCACAACCTCTCTGATCACCCTGTGCCAAAGCTTAACAACTGTCACAGTGAAAACTCTCAGAGAGAAGACTGGTTCCATTTTATTTATACCTTTAGGTACTTTAAAACAGAGANTAGAACCAAATCTCTCTTTGTTTTTTAGAGGATTATGTTATCCGCTATAAAGAAGTTGTTGACAAGAACAAAGCAGGGGGACAAAGTCTCATTAAAATTACACTGAGTCAAAAGGGCTGATTACAGTCAGGTTGCCATGGGAACTCCCAAGCAATCCTGACTTTGTCACACTCAGTGAAGCCTACCTGTTGCTGATACAGAGACATCCATACAGGGAACACTACAGCATGTCCCATGTCAGTGTCAGCCATGGTTCCATTCAACCCCACAGATCTCCTCTCTGCAATGGGTTTGAAAGTCCCCTTCCCACTACTGCCACCAACACAAGCCTGCAATCAGCCACCCCACAATGCTTGTCCCTATCTTCCTCTTCCTCTGTGGAGGAATACAAAGAGAGGACATGGTGGAATGGCTGCTGCTATACTCTTAAGAGATAGAATAGAGGAAAAAGACAAAGCAATTAAAAGGAACAATCCCAGGGCAAATTCCTAAAAGGGAATATAAAACTTGTTTTTAATAAATAATGATGATTCTCTTGGTGACCCATAATCACAGAATGGCTCAGGTTTCTACCTTTGCAAGTCATCTAGTCCAGCCTTCTGTTCAAAGCAGGGCCAGCTTAGACCAGCTTTCCCAGTTCTGAGCATCCCCAAGTGTGGAGCCTCCACAACCTCTCTGATCACCCTGTGCCAAAGCTTAACAACTGTCACAGTGAAAACTCTCAGAGAGAAGACTGGTTCCATTTTATTTATACCTTTAGGTACTTTAAAACAGAGATTAGATCCCATTTTCCTAATTTTTTTACTTCTAGATGACCCATATCCAGACCTTTTACTGTGAATAGCTCTTCTTCCATGCCAGCACCAAAACCTAGCTCAGGAGTGCTGGAAGGACCACCAGTCTCAACAAATTTCAAGGTGTCTAAAACAAATACAATTACTCTTCTTAGAGAAAACCAACACACAGTAATTTAGCTTCATCATTCAGGCTGCCACTGTCGGGGCTGGATTCTCTGATTTCTCTAAATTATAGCCTGTAGTTCTTACTTAACAGTTGTGCTGCAGCAGTGCCTCGAGGTGTGTGCCAAATAAATATTTACTCAAATCAGCATATTAATTTCCAAGTCCCCGGGGCAGCATTTGCTCATAAGAAAAAAGCTGAGACACAGTCCCAGTTATCAGAGTGAGTGACAGGGCTCATCAGATCAGGAAAAAGCACTATTTAACTTCGTGCCTTTATTTCATTTGTTCAAGGAAGCACTGTGGGACAAAATGAACTACTGGGGTGGACTTCCTTTCCCAGTCAGTAGAATACATGCCTTGGGGGTGCTGCACACCTAGTCCTGGAATTAGTTCAGCTCTCTCCCTCAAAATTAAGCCAACTATGCAGGATGGCCATCAGGGCAAGCAAACCACAAACAGAATCAGAATACAACACAAAATATTGAAATGCACTTTCCACGCTGTTACTCCAGTGCATTAGGACTTTTCCCTGAGGCCACCCTATTAAGGAGACACAGAAATACAACCAAAGTGCAGTCAAGACTCGACTTTCTCCTCTGAATATTCAACTACTCTGTCAGAACAGCCTCCTACGGCATGCCTTTCATATTGCCAGATCAGGATCAGGGTAGGTTTCAGCCCCTGCAATTAGTGCAGATCACTTGTTGAAACAGCTCCTTCCTCTCATCTTCCATCAGCAATCTCAAAATAACTTGAGTTCACTCAAGCTCAAGATATTGAAGGGATTGAATGCTTTGATGGTGATTGACTCATAATAAACAAAGCACAATGTCTGAAACATCTGGCACTGACCACTGCCAGAGAGAAGATACTGATTAGGCACAGGGGTCACAGAGGAGATGATGTTCTTCAAAGTGCAAAAGGAAGTGGCTGTAGAGAATTATTGCTTTTTCTTTTTTTTTCCTCTTTAAGTGTGTCAGATTTGTACTATTTCATTGGTAGTTCTTTTGAAAGTCTTGGCATTTCATTACCCATTGATTCATGGTTCAGTAACCCAAAATCTGAATTATTTTCAAGACTCTTGATTAATTTTCGGTAACTAGTCTCCAAGTAACCTTTTATACCCTTAAATGTCCTACCAGGGAGGGAATTACTCACTCTCTTTGCTGAATGAAATACTTAAACATGAAGCCCATGGCAGGTGTTTGAGGATTTTAATGGCACTTGTATACCAGGGTAAGACAATGTTAGAGCAGGTGGTAAACATGTATTCCATTTGAAAATATGTTAAAAACAACAAAGAAATGTAAAGAATTAAGCCCATCAAACCTTTTCAAAATGCTTCATGTTTTGAAAACATGGGATAACAAAAACAATCTCAAAATGTTTTGGGGTTAGCACTTCTCTTTTCTTAAGGATTGTGTCAAGGATGTGGAATCTTTGATGGTGGGCTTTCATACTCTCAAAGTAAATCAATGTATAGAAGTCCAGAGTTAAATGTCTCCTTAATTCAAAAAAAAAAAAAAACAGTGTCACCACCAAAGCAGGGATTTACACTCTGAAGACAAAATAAACAACCAAAAGAAATGCATCACAAAAAATGATAGATCATTTTTCCCTCAAAAAAGAAGGAAATATTCCCTTCAAACATCACTTGCAATTTATTTTTCCAATGTGTGGGGTTTGCCTGCTATCAGCCATCAGCAGTTATTCTACACTACTCACCAAACTCAGTGCTTAAGGCTGACTGTAACTTTATCCCTCCCAGCAATGTCAGCTCCTAAGAATCATTTGAACAATTACCTCTCCAGAAAACTGTTGATCAGTTCCCATCCAACAGTCAGTTCTAAATCCTAACACATATGGAGGAAAGAGAAATATAACAGCTTCATACAAAATATCACCATTTTACAGGAACTGTAAATCTAAACATCCTCCTTTATTACTCTCATGGAGTTACAGCCCTTCCTTTTTGAAACCCAAGTAGCTGATGGAGCAGCTCACGAAAGCGCAGATGGAATAAGAGCTTCATCCCATCCAGAAGCAGGAAAATAGTCTCCAGTACATAAAGGGGCTTTAGAACAAGTCCAGAGAGGGGCATTTCATGGGGGCACAAAGTGATGGGACAAGACAGAATGGCTTTAAACTAGAAAAGTCTCCTCTTAGAAATAAATTCTTTACTGTGAGGGTGGTGAGGCCCTGGCACAGGTTTCCCAGAGAAGCTGTGACTGCCTCATCCCTGGAAGTGTTCAAGGCCAGGTTGGACAGGGCAACCTGGGATAGTGGAAGGCATCCCTGCCCATGGCAGGGGATTGGAGTGAGACGGTCTTTAAGATCCCTCCCTACCCAAACTGTTCTATGATTCCATGAGTCTATGACTCTGTAACTGTTCTATTATAACAGTACAGCACACAAACACTCATTCACCTATCCCATTTAACCATGTCTGTCTAAAATCAGCGAGTTCTCTTCTCCTGCCTCCACTAAAACCAGTTCTAGTTTTGCTGGGCAAGGCAGGTAGCAACACACCAGCTTGCCAGTCCTCAGAACAGATATTTCATCTTTCACCAGGGAACATCTCTGTAGGAATGTGCTGGAAGAATAGAGACAATCACAATAGAGCTAACTCTTTTTGCAGTTTGGATGTGATCCAAAACTTCTAATAAATTACAAGAAAATTCAAAGGATTCTAATGGTTAATGACCTCCTACATATAATTAAAGCCAGAGCTTCATAAACATCTGCATTGAGCTATATCCAAGCTATTGTAATGTCTTCTTAAAATATCCCATTTTGAGCTCTTGTGGTTACAAATACAGGAGTACATACATATCATGGAGACAAATCAATCTCATAAAAACAAAAGGACTTTATACTTAGAAATAAGTGATTTCCCAGTATCTGAAACACATGGAGTCACTGCAATTAACTGCTAGTGAATTTAGTATTCCCTTGTTGCTGGTTGACACAGATTTTTTATTTTTAATCTGCTTATTTTCCAAATTCATATTGTTTTTCCAGTATCTGCTGCCATTTTCTTCTAATTTCCTCAGCTTCCTTGCAGATATTACACAGACACTGAATATGAAACAGAACTTTTTTCCAGGAGATACCTTAATTGGATACTTTTCTGGAGTTCACACAACCCCTAAACCACACTGGTTTTCAAGCAGGCTAGGGATGGGAGAATTTCAGCTTTTTCTTTGTGGGCAGAGCACTGATACTCATGTCACCGAAGTAGTGCTGAGCCAGGGGAGTCGAGTGACAGCCATGAGGATGGGCCAACAGGGCTGAAAGGTGACCCCAGGCAAGGCTTGAAGCCAGAGCAGGGAACTCAATGAATGCATTTCATACTAGGCATTACTGATAATCCTGTGGTTGTAGCAGTAAAAGCAGCTCTCTCAAATCACAGAGCAGCCCAGTACAGACAAGTAGGGTTTGTTTTGCTTTGTTACTAATGCTGGAGATTGAAATGTGCTATTACAATCCTTCTACAGAGAGATTTGCTTTCAGTTGAGCTATTCCCCAAGCCTTTCACCTTTCAGATACCATACAGCTCTGAACAAACCTGAACATCTTGTAAGCATGTTTAGGAAAATATTTTTATTTTAAGTCAACAGTTCCCTACCCACTATCTGATCTTCTGCACCTCAGCTACAGCTCCAAGCAGCATCCAGTGTTAACTCAGAAAAATGGTTTTGAAAGAAGAGAGAATTTAGAACTGCAGCTGAGTGCCAGCATTTCAAGGCTAAACAAGGTAAGGTTTTGAAAACGCTGATCAGTATTTCATAGGTCTCCAAGGTTTGTTTAGGGATGAGAAAGTACTGGAAGTTAAATTGGTGAAAGCTAGGGGTGACAGGAATAAAAACACTGTCATTTTCAATTCTGCAGGCTTGAATATTACACAGATACTATTGAGAATTATTGCTAATTGTTCCCTTAAATTCCCTAACTCTAAACTCCTACAAAATTTAATAAAACACTACAGCTTTTCCACAGACAGTTGGAATTACTCTGATGAACTTAAAAAAGCAACTCCAACTGCAAGTATTTTTGGTCTAGAAATTTAAACAATGGGTCTAAAAATTCAATACAAAAAATCTTTTCTGCTGTTTGAATATCATCTTAGATGATTTTCTTTGACTGCCCCTTAAGTCCATAGTTTCTTGAGAACTTACTTTTTTTCTGAAACAAGATATAAAAGCCTTTACAGTTATGGAGATTTATTTTTTTCTGATATTCCACATTTTGAAAAGACAAATGGACAATGTTTAAAAAAAATATCTTTTTTTTTTAATGTTTGAATCAGGGAATATTTATCCTGGAAGGGCCTCCTGCAGGTCACCCAGCCCAAACTGCTGCTTGGAGTAGGGTCAATATCAAAGTGAAATTAAGCTGCTCAGCACCTTGTTCAGCCCCGAGCAAGGGCTGCCAACAACAGGGATTCCCCAGCCTCTGAGGCACCTCTTCACCACCTTTGTCATTCAAATTTTTTTCAATTTTTTTTTTCAAATAAATGCTCATCATTTCCCCTGTCACAACTCATGTTCCTTGCCTCCTGCCTTGTTAGTTTGCACCTTTGAGAGGAGCCCAGCTTTGGTTTATGTTATAGCCATTTTCAGGAAGAAGAAGGAAGCATCTGGATACTGCTGAGATTTCTCTTCTCCACCATCCCTCCTACACCATGTGCTTCAGGTTCAAACTATCCTCCTGGCCCTCCACTGGAGTCCCTCCAGTTTGTCAGTTTCTCCTAGAATTGTGCACCAGTATCATGATTAGTGATTCAAGGTGTAGACCATCCCCTTCTTTTGGATTTCAGGAATTTCTTAAAAAACTCTTGTTTGCCTAGCTGTATGGTTGAAGGCAGCCACAATTTTGCAAGAAATTTGACAGTATAGAGAATTTGGTTGGAAGGTGCTGCACCAGGACTTCGCCAGCTTGCAACCCTCTCTCCAGCTACTTATTCCTGCTCCCTTGTTTCAGATCTAAGCCTCTTCCAGTGATTTGAGTGCATGTGATGTATGGAGGTGACAGCAACCGCAGTTGGAGCACAGGTCAGTGTCTGTGGATGTGTCCTGCCAGCCACTGGAGCAAGAGATGGCGTGCTCAGTGTGTAGGTACATCTGTGACCACTACTGACCATCAAGCTAGGCTGGCTGGCAAGTAGAATGAAAGCTTTGGGGGGCAGGTATGAAAACAGCCACAGGAGAAATACTGCTGAGACCAGAAAACAGTGAACAAAGAGAGGCTTTGAGTTGTCTACAGAAGGTCCAGGACAGCTACAGGAAGACTAGGAGTCAAAAAAAAAAAAAAA
>VXBB01003818.1:120561-182442 GCA_013399915.1 Illadopsis cleaveri
AAAAAAAAAAAAAAAGAAGCCCCACTGCATGCTCCCATCTGTGTGAGGTGACACAGACCCGAGTGCCACATGAACTCTCTGGGGCCAGTTTTCAGAGGATCCACATGGAATGTATGTGCATATTTCCTACTAACAGGCTTTCATCCTGCCCAGCTGGAGAGGGGAGCAGGATGAGGCCACTGGTGCTGTTTGTGTTTGTGTGGAAACCAAGTGTTTCTGCCCCTGATCTGAGTGGCCTGACCCAGCCACACGGTCAGGAGCAGCTGCTCAGCACCACAACTGCCTGTACCTGGGGACACAGGGCTGTTGTTTCTCTGCCTCTATCAGGCTGCCTGATTTGGCAACTCCTAACCCCTCCCACTAAAAATTCAATTTGTGAGTACATGTGTGTGTGTATATATAAAAATATATATTTATATGTACACAAAGGTGTGTTTAAAAAACCAAGCAACTTTGCAGAATATTTTACATAATTTAAGTTGCAGGAGAACCTGAACCCCTCTACAACTGAGGAATTCACTTTTTGCAATGCTAAATTACTTAGAACTCTTTGTCAGAATAATGTCATAACTTCATAAATATTAATATATTATATAAGTAATATGGTAGTGTTACAGCATTATGAATATTAATGTCTTGCTTTAATTGAAAAAAGGATAACTTGCAGTAGTATGTATTATGTGTCAAATGCATAAACTATATTGCACACAGTGCAATCAAATTTATAAAATATATCTTATAGCATAACCAGGTCGTCTTGGGAAGCCTTATGGGGTTTGTTCAGTACTCAGAGAATGAGAGCTGTGATTTTGAGAGAGATTTAAACTATACTTCCAACAGCCCCCAAAGGTCAATTCCATGCACTGTGACAAGCTGGGCACTATTTCATTCCAGTGATACAGCTGCAGTAAGGCTTAAGGCCATCACTTTACAGCTGAGGGAACTACTCGAGTGATACTTCCTGAGAACTTCAACTTTCTCCTTGGCTTTCAACCAAGTCCTTTCCAAAACACAGTCATCCCACACATAAATCACAGCACTGCTCACTCTGGCCTTGCCATTGCATTCTAAGTAACAATAAAGAACTTACACCACCTCGGCCATGCAGCTCTTCTAAATTAAGTTATAACAGATTTATTTTATTCAAAGGACAGTTTTATCTAGGTGGTTTATATACAAGAGATTTTTAACAGCAAAACTACAGTGATATAATTAGTCTGCCATAATTATACCCATACAACACTTCATGATACATGCAAAACTACCAATGCACCTTTCGTCATGTATAAAAGCCTCACTGGTGTTCATTTGGACTTGCATTTTCACAATAAAGTCCTTTTGATCCCACCCCTTCAGGTGATAAATTCTTATGAAAAATTCAGCCTTGAAAATCAACATCATTACAAAATTAAAATGCAAATAGGAAGAGCCTAGCTAAGAAAAAACAATCCCAAAGCTTGGTGTCTTCCTGGGTTTAAGAGCTCAAACAGGATCTGTCCCCACACTCAGCCTTTCCCAGAAGCATCACTATGTCCTAGGGCAAGAGACTGATAACTGTTCTGCACCTTCTGGTCCAGACGCTAAAATTCCTGAAATCAAACTTGTGTCATTTGGCACCTCTATCTCCATCAAATCCTTTTTTGGGCCCTCAGCAATATCAGAAGTCAATGCTGGCAAGCACAGTGCCTGACAGCAGCCCCCTGATTCACCCTTATGCCCAATGAATGCACCTTTTTTTTTTTGTCTCTAGTATTTAGAAAGCATGGGATTTACCAGTTCACCACATACCAAAGAAAATTTGGTCCCAAATCTTCTCTGGAAATAGGAAATATTTGGCAACTGTCATGAAAGTAGATTATGTTTATCTCTGGTAAGATCTGTAACAGCTCCTTCATGTCCCCACACAGCATGACAGTGAGAGACAGAGCAGCAACTTGGGAAGTTTGGGAATGGTCCAGTTTGACCAAAACCCAGGCTTTCACCATTGCAAACACAGAGGGCAGGGTTTGATTTTGCACCAGAACATGCAGGAAGGGAACTATAAATCAGCCATTCTATAACTGTGAGCCTCAGCAGAGCTACAGCAGAAGATGTGCCTAAAATCAGCCTGGCCTTTGCCCACAGCTTTACTGGGAGTGACAGGGAAGTATCCTGCTACTACCCAAATTAAAAGAAAGCTTTTGCACAGCATATCACATAGGGACAAAGAAAGTGGTTATTTGACCACACAAGTGACAGGCAAGACTTTATGCACAGAGACCAATCCTTTAAGCAAATCAAGAACTCAGCCATGACAATCTGAAAAGGGCTAAGAAACACCAAAACTGAATAAACAGGTTTGTGCCCATTCAGAAGAAATTATTCTGACAAGACTATGAGTACAGGGCAATGGCAGATTTATTTAGACTGGGGCAAATGGCAGGAGGGAAGGCAAAAGTGCATAACCCCACGGGAGCTGCTGCTAAAGCCATCACAGGCAGATGTGAGTGCTTTGCACACAGTGCCAGGAGGCAGCTCTGGGGCTCTCAGAGTGACCACACATCCCTGAAAAATGTAGATTTCAAGTGGCAGGTGAAAATGTTGAATAATTCTTGTGATCCCAGAGAGCAAATCTGAAATCCTGTTACCTTGTATGAAATACTACAGTGTGACTTACATGTGGAAATACCAACTTGGCAGGGAAAAGTTTTCCTACAGGAAAATTCTTCCAATTAGGTTATAGTCTCCCACACTGATTTTAAAAAGCAGTTCAGCACTGCAGTGGTCATTTTTATTAGAATCTTTTTTGCCTTGCAAACTAAAATTCAAGGCCTCTCTCATTTGGTGCTGTGCAATTGATAGGTAGGGTTGGCAATCTCCATGTTCAAGGAGGTCAAATCAATGGATTGCTTTCCCACTTGGCAATTTTTCCAGTGAAAAAGCAGAAAATTTTAGGGGTTGATGACAAATCACAGCCTGTGTTGGGAAGGGGAAGTACTCTCACAGACATACAGCATGAGCTCTGCTGAGACACTGCAGAAAGCCCACATTTGTGATTTCCCTCTAGACTAGAGACCTCGTGCTTAATTCTCCCAGAACCTGCCTCCCAAGACAATCCAAAAAAGTTAGGCAAAATGTTGTTTCCAGCATTGGGATTTTCACATCTCCCTTTTCCTTCTGCTTTACATTCCATATTTTATTTATTTATTCTTATTGAGGGTAGATTTGTCAAATTTAATGAAAGCAACAGCTCCGAAACAAACTTGCATCCTTTTCCCCAGGACCTGCAGTAAGAGCTATGATGCTGCCCTCTGCGTGACCTTTGCCTGTGAAATGCATATTTCTCTTTGCTTTGGCCAGGCCTTGGCAGCTTTATGAACCCCAAGAGAGGAAAGAAAATGAGTAGAAACTGAGGCAAGATAGAAAAGGCTAAACAGTGAAAGGATAAAGCAGAGTAAGGGGAAAAGAAGGAAATGAAAAAGAGAAAACAAAAGAAGACACAGGTTGGAGTAGACATATAAAAAGAAAAATCTCTTTCTCATTTGTCAAGTAGAAGTGTGGTCTCAGGAGCTTATCCTGACAGCAAAAATCAGCTGGAAGGATTGTGGAGACTGGGTCACCTGAAAATGGAAGAACAGAGAGCAGCCTTAAAATGGTAAAAAGGAGAAAAATAAAGACTTTGAAAAAAACTATCCATTTGTAAGTGACCTGTCTTTATGTCCTCAAGTGATCTATTATTTCCAAATAATACCTGCTTGCAAAAAGGAAAAAAAAAAAATCCAGGAAAAAATGGGACCTCAGAGAGGCTGTAAAAAGAGGAGGGTAAAAAAAAAAAAGGGGGAAGATCAAAAAGTTGGTTTGCATAAGTCTCTCCTAATTTCTGATGTGCTCTATCTCTGATGACCTGCCTGGAAACCACAAGTATTGCCTTAACAGAACATGCAGTGTGTTGCATCTGCCACAACCAGGCAAAACTGCCAGATCAGCATCTGCTGTTTAAACCATTGACTTTAGCCAAGAGGGAATTCATTATTCACCAGCAACTGGACAACTTTAAGCTATGAAAAATGTTGTCAGGATAGCAGGAACGATGATTTCACAAGTAACTTGCTCTTCTAATTATTTGATATAAACAATACTATCAATAGACAGGCATCTTGAGCATCACCAGTCCAAGCTGTAACACTGCCCAGCCAACCTGAAGTCACCTGACCTCAAGTTACCACATGTTCCTCCTGGAAAAGACAGGAAATTAGCACTTGGGAGTAAAGGCAGGACGGTGTCTGTACCTTGGGCTGAAGATCAAGTATTAATGCAGGAGTTTCATTTCTACCTGCAAAACAAGCTATACCTTCCTGGTGCTCAAGTGGAAAGCTTTGAGCAACCTGATCTAGTGGAAGGTGTCTGTGCTCATGGCAAGGAGTTGCAACGAGATGGACTTTAAGGTTCCTTTCAACCCAAAATCAGCATTCTCTTATTCTGTGATCAAGAATGGTCACCTCTGGCTGGAAGCCACAAGGTCAGATGGAGTTCCCAGTACACTTCATCTGGTATCAGTTTCACCTGGACTGCAGTTTTCCAAGTATCAGCTGAGGATGATCCTACATCTATATCCATGGGAAGACCAGGAAAAAAAATTAAGGGCCTGCAAATGTGAAGTGGCAGGGGTCACAGAAAGCCTGGGGATAAAGAGATATAAATGCAGACTGATTTTTATTCAGGACCACTCAGTAGCACTTCAGGATGTGACAAAGGGGATGAAAGGATACACAAAGAGAGGGAACTGCTTAGTCTGGAATATAAGTTAATAGTAATAATAAAGACATCTGACTAACAGAGAAAAGACAGAACAGCCCCATTCTACCACATCACCCAAATCAGCTCTATAAAGGCAATGAGAGAAAACACAAAAGGTATTTCTCCCACCTCTAACTGAAGCCATTCCCCATATTTGCAATTTCTTTCAAGGACAGAAATAATATTTGGCTTCCTTGGCAACGAAGAACAAAGGGACAATAGAAAGCCGACAGTGGAATTTATGTAGCCAAGTACTGCACTCACCCTTTGTATGGGGACAGCAGTCGGGCAGGGCAGACAGGCCCCAGCAAAACAGCAGCTAGAAAAGCTTTTTGGCTAAAAGCTATTTGTGCTGCCTTGACACAGAGCAGTTGTTTTGAGTAATAGGTGAGAGAAAGGGATTTCTTTAGCAGAGTAACACTTTGAAGGGCTCTTTGCCTCACAGCTGTAACAGCAGCTAGATCCACAGTGCACGTTTTCCTCATACCTATTGTATCCCAGACCAAAACACACCACAGGCCCAAACAGCTTCAGGGGCAGCTGCCTGAAAAGTCACTGAGGATTGTGCTCATATATGGACAGTGTTACAGCTAAAGGCTGTGATTCAACTGCAATACCCGGGAGCGTTTCCGAGTTGCTGCATCTGAGTGCATGTCCCAGCTGTATCCCAACTCCATGCTGGATTCAGACACATCATCCCTCCACAGAGAAGGTGAATTGTTTGGTTTTTTGTTTTGGGAGTTTTGTTTTTGTTTGTTTGGGGTTTTTTCTCTTCAGACACCTTAGATTGAAAAATATCCTCTACATTATCCTGATTTGGGTCAGGACAGGGACCTGCACCCAGGTTTTCTGCTGTTGAGGCCAATGTTATGTTTTCTAACACTAAGGAACACCTCTGAACCTGTGCATGGCATCTGCATACTTGCAGATGACACAGAACAGGAAGGAGCAGTTGATAGACCAAGATGTTTGTTCCATCATTCAGAGGGAATCCTGACAGTCTGCAGAAATGAGCAAACAGGAATCTCATGAGTTTTAACAAAAGGAAAATGCCAAGACTGATCATAGGGTGGAACATACCTGTGCACCATGTTGGGGAACAACAGGCTGACAAGCAGCTTGGTAGAAAAGAACCAGAGTGTCATGGTGGATGCCAAGGTGACCCTGAGCCAGGAATGGGCTCTCACAGCAAAGTCAGCCTTTGGTAGGAGCATCAGCAGCAGGTCAGGAGGGGAAAGCCTGCCCCCCAGCACTGGTGAGACCCAGCTGGAGTGTTGTGTTCAGTTCTGAATTCCCTTGTGCAAAAAAGAAACTGGCACACTGGTATGAGTCCATCAAAGGGCCACTAAGCTCAAGGGATGGAGCATCTGCTACATATTGAGAGGCTGAGAAAGCTGGGACTGCTTAGACTGGACAAGAGAAGGTTCAGGGGGATCTTGTCAATGTGTATAAATAACTGATGGGCCAGGGAGTAAAAAACAGAGTCAGACCCTTCTCATTGGTATGAACAAGAGAATGAACAAGAAGCAATGGGAACAAAATCAAATACAGGATATTCCATTTAAGCACGTATGTGTAACTGTGAGAGTGATCAAACTCTGGAGTGGGTTGCCCAGAGACATTCTGGAGTCTCCAACCTTCCAGATATTCAAAATCCAAGTAGACAGAGCCCTGAACAACCTGCTGTAGGTGACCCTGCTTTAAGCAGATAGGCTGGACAAGATGATCTTAGAGGTCTTTTTCAACTAAATGACTTTATGGTTCTGTGAGTTTCCAGCCTCAGTCATGCTGTGATATAATCACTTCTCAGGATGCATGGACATGCCCCAGTCTCCTTTAAAACAGCTTGGGGAAAAAAAAAATTAAAAAAAAATTTAAAAACCTTCATTCAGAGTAGAAATTCTGTTTGTCATGACCCCAGGTGCATTTCAGAATCACCTCAGCTCTGCACACACAGAGATGCCTATTAGTTATACTTGAATTGGCCTGCAGCAGAGTTCAGGGAAGTCAGAAAAGGCCCTCCCAGGTACATCTCCTGCACAAGCAGCATCACTGACCTTTATAAACAATGTTATCATTCAAGCAAACTGCTGCTCCAGACAATGGAAATGGCACTTGGCACTCTGACTGCTTAGTAAGCACTGTAACAATATCACCTTTCAGGATTTGTTTAGTCTTCACATCTGTGTTTATTAATTAGATTTACTCTGATCCAAACATGAAGAGTGCTACAGGAAAAGAGTTTTAGATAATGAATTCTGAAGAATTTCTTATGAGTTTTACATAATGACTTAGTGTCCAGATGTTTCACAACCAACAGTATTCCCTTGTAGCCTGCTTGACTACTTCTGAAGTTCTGTCTCCAAATCTCAACAAATGCCTTCCTGGATCACCACAAGAAATCTCTCAGCAAAAAGGAGAAAACTGAGGCAGGCATTCCTGTAATGTCTTATGCTAAAGCACACACCCAGCCCAGGTCTGAAGTGTCACACAGTGAAACTTCTGCCAGGTTTACTGCAGGTACTGAAGTTTGGTGAAAAAAATCCCAAATAAAAGATAATGTAAGTAAAACAAAGTAACACATGATAGGAGTCTTAAAGTCTGGAGTAGTAAAAGTTCTGTGAAAATGTAAAAACCAATACTCATTAATAACCAGGAAAAAAACCTAGGAATTATTACAAAGGAATAGAAGGCCCTGCAGAAACCACCATAGAGTCACTGCATAGCCATCCAATATTTATACCCAGAAGAGTGTTTGCATTAGTAGATCCACCTCCCACCTTTCTCCCCACTCAGAAATCATGCAGAGAACTCAGAGACATTTAAGAGAAAGGTGTTAAATTGCAACTAATCCTCTTCTACCTGGAAGACAGGCAACTGGGATGTGAGAGAGACCACCAGAAAGTGGAAGTGAGGAAGGGAGATGAAGGGATTGAAAGCAATTTTTCTTTCAATTAAATTAAAATTGTTGGTGAAAAAGAAGGGGGGATTTTCTTACTGCTTGCAAAGCTGAACTGTGGTACTTGTGGCCACTGCACTTCTGCAGGTCTCAAACATTCACATGGACCAAAACGACCACAACATCCATGAATGGAAGAAAAATCCACCAAGAACCAATGAACTCACATACAGCTCTTGATTTAAGAAGTTCTTGAGCTGTGAGGCTGGTCAGACACTAGAACAGGTTGTCCAGAATGATTATGATGGTCCTTCAGCTCAAGCTGGTACAGCTGTTCTTGCATGATGATTAGAGTACAAACATCTCTGCAGTGCCTATACAGAGAGCCTAGGATCTCAGATTTAGAAATCTGCATGGTAGACTCCAAAGAAGTTAGGACAGAGAAATCCCAAGCCTACTTTGCACTGACTTTTGCTCTCAAGCTACCCAAAATATCAGAAGGTAAAAGAGCAATAATAATAATAATAAAAATAATAATAATAATAATAATAACAACAGCAATAATTGAATTCCCTGGAATAAGCTGGAGCATATTAGTTAACATGTTAGTACAGCAGTAAAGTCAATAAGCCTCTATTATTAGCAGGTAAAGAAAGAGTGGAAAGGGACATCATTGCCAGAGTCCCATGAAGACTGGACTTTCCAGAGCACTTCAGATTCAGGTGGTAGGTTTATTAACTGAGTCCACCAATCTGATTACAGTATCTGTCCCTGTTTCTGTAGCCTGAAGCTGTGGTACTGAGGTGGATTGTATTAAGCAGAGTTAAAGACAAAAGAGGGGGAAAAGTGAAACAGGAGAATGCTGGAGAGAATGGAGATGAAAGACACACAGGAAGGCATTGGATTAATGGACAAGCATTTATGTTGTGATCAGCTAATGCACAGAGATTAGCATGCAAGGCATTTTCTGAAGAAAAGAAATAACGTCCTGTCAGCCACAAAGTGATGTACAAAAGACAAAACAGCCAAATGTCTAGGAAGCTGTAACTCCATCTTCCTTCCACTGCCTCTCACCCTTGAGGTGGGAGGGGAGTAGGCCAGGAGAAAGGTCAGGGGATGAAAACAACAGTGAGGAATTGGCAGAATGCCTCAGGTTCTGTGGAGCAGAACTGTCCCTCCCAGGGGATAAACCGAGGGCACAAATCTTGGGTTTCCACAAGGCGCACTGTAACAAGGAGAGAAACTTCTTGGATACAATTTCAGTGTAGACATTACTTTCTGTGCATTGAGAAACAACAGAACTGTTATATCTTGGCTAAGCTGTGGGGAAAAGTACCAAAAACCTTCTATATATTGTTTTTAAAGTCATAGGGGTCAAGCAGAATTATTCTCCAAAGAAAAACAGAGCATTTAGGTGGGATGGAAACTTTCCTCAGGACTGCAAAGAGTAGGACAGCAAGGAATAATTGCCAAAAACAAATTAACAATTCCAAAAAACAGCTTTCAGAGCTTAGTGACTCTAAGATCTCACAAGACTGAAATAATTCCTCCCAGCAGCTCTTGTTCCCTACAGGAAAAGGAAAAAATGGTAGGCTCCTGAGATACTTCCCACCTGGGAACAACAGCTAAAAGAGACTGATCTGCTGCTCAGAGCCTCACATACAGCTCTGTGATCCAGGGATTTCCAAAACCAACAGTAATACAAAGAGCCTTTCGACAACCTATCCAACCCAGGCAGAAGGGTTGCTTGGGAGAGTTTTAAAGTCTGTTTCTTTCTCCTAAGACACTAGATCTAACAAGAGTGCAATGCAATTATTCTTCATTCAGGCTTGACCCAGCCTGGGTATCAAGATGTTTTTCAGATGAGATGGAGGGGGACAGAATCATAAATATTTGGAGCAGCTTTCAGCATAGCTCATGTGACAGGACTCATGGGTGCCATCAGGTTCTCATGGTCGCTCTAACCCTTCACCTAGCTCTCAATCAAAATATCAAAGAAAGATTGAAGGGCACAGCCTTCCCAAAAGGAGCTGGAGATAGCTGATACATGTTAATCCTCCTGGTAGAAGGAAGGTTTGTGTGAGCTAGAAGCTTTTGAAGTGCTTAACTAATATGCCCATCACTGAGAAGGGTAATATTGACTCAAACCCAGTTTGATGTTTTCAGGTGACTTGGAGCTTTAAAAAACACAAAAATTCCCATATTTTAGCACCACATCACACTCCTCAAAATCATGTCTGAGAACATTTCAGTCACCAGGCGAAACATCCACTCATCTGAACACTGGTGGGTCTCCAGAGTAAATACTAGAACTGGGAATTTACCCAGTTCTGATGTGGGTGATACAAAGTTTAGCCACCTCTGCCTTCCCTATTTGGAATACTGAACACATTTACCACCACAATACCCATACAACATCCTCATTCAAACCCAAACTCCCACACCAATGAGCAGAGGAGAGCATGTCTGCTCTACCCTGCTCACACTTGACTCGCCACCCACCCCAATAAAAGCAGATCCAAGCTAAGACAGACTTCGGAAGGACGCTATCTTGCAGGCATCAACCTCATAATAGGGCATTTAAATTTACATCAAAATCTGGACTATCAATGTTTGCATCTCTTTAAAGTCAACAGTGAGAAACATTCACCTCCCAAGGACAATTTGTGAGCTGTCCCAGATCCTTTTACCATGAAATTGTGTAATCTCTGTTCTTGGTGTTGCTCAAAACCCAGCTGAACAAGACCCTGAGCAACTTCAAAACCTCTGTGGTTACAGCTTTGTTCCAGCTCCAGGAAAGCACTTAGAGACACTCTAAGCCTGTGCTGAAATCCTCCTCTCTTCAGCAGCCAAGGGACTGATGATTCCTATCTGCCCAGAACTCACGGAAATCCCAGTCAGACAGAGATGCTGAAAAACTCAAGAGAGTTCACTAAAAGGACCACCAAGATGATTAGAGGGCTGGAGCACATAACACAGAAGGGTAATGAAAGTATCTTTGTTTAGTCTGGGAAAGATTAAGGGCAGGACCTGACTGCAGACTTGCACTTCCTAATGGGGTTGGTTATTGAAGAGAAAGCCAGATCCTTCCCAGAAGTGCACAGAGAGAGGACAAGATGCAAAGGTCAGAAGCTGCAACAAGGGAAAACCCAACCAAGCTAGATTTTTCACCAGCAGAGTGAGTAAATCCTGGAACAGGTTGCCCAGAGAGCCTGTGGAAGCTGCATCCTTGGGATATTTTCAGGGTATATTGGGCAAGATCACACCACCCTAACACAACTTTGAGGTCCACCTTGCTTTAAGCAGGGGCTTGAACTACAAGACCTCCAACAGTCTCTTCTACTCTAAATCCATTGATTATTCTCTGATTGAATTCCAGTCCCTTAAGAGTGTTTAATTCTCTTATACGGGCATAACCACATGGTACAGCAGCTCTCCACAGGACAAGTATGATTTCCTGAGTCAGGGAGCTGTTCCTTTATCTCCTCTTTCCCCCACAAATTTTAAGAAAATTTTCTCTTGCCAAAAGATAGAATGTTTTATTAAATGTGTTTTGAATAGTTGGAAGAATTAAAGCTAGTAATAGTAGACTAATTTCTCCATCTCCTGCTCATTTTCAGGCAGCTCCTGAGATTTCCATAATTATCATAGTCTGCTCTGTCGGACTGCTGAGAATTAGTTATAATCTACAAGCCTTAAAATTGCATTTCATACTGCACATTGCACTTCTGTGAGGGAGGAAGCACTGAGCATGTTAGGAACCAGCCCAATGGCAACAATAGGAGCTTTTGTACCAGGGAATGGCACGTTGCCTGGGAATGGACCAGAACAACAAATTGATACAACAGGCTTTGCCTGCTGTGGAAGTATTAAATCTCAGCTGATAGTGGAACTATCACCTTTCTCTGAAAAGCACTATGATCTGAGCTATGCTGTCCCTTAACACAAAATGTAAATGACCCATGGACACAAGGGGAGGCCTATTCACCCTGAAGGCTGGGAAGGTCATTTTCTAAACAGCTCCTAAAATTAAGCATAACAATATGCAACTCTCCCAGTCCCAGACAAGTGAGTCTCTGGAGCAGTGAGGCACAGAGAATTAGATTCAGGAGCACAGGTCCTCTCACAAAGCCTTTGTTTGCACATCAGTACAAGTCAGCTCCCTCATTAAAGCCAGGACTCTCTCACCTTAGGGCTATGGACTTCTACCAATACACACTTTGCAGAAGGGTAAGGGCCGGTAGATTTAGCTAAAGCAGCAAAAGGCAATAAAATAAAAAGTTCTCAAGGATAACTGAGCCAGTGTCACTTGGATGCCTCTCTTCTCCTTCAGCTGAGCTATTTGGATTAGTTCAGGCTCTGGAAACATACTAAGGCTTATTCCTTGACCATAAGGCAGCTCAGCAACAAGGGGTGTCAATGGCTGTCCCAGCCTGAAAATGACTTTTCCCCTGCAAGCAAGGTGGGGGAATGCATTTGGCACTGCACTGGACCTGTTGCAATCTAGGACTTCATGCTCACTTTAGGTTAGGGAGAAGTATTTTTCAGGCATTTTTAAAGCATCCCTAAAACCAGCACTGCAGTCCTGGTCAGGCCATAGCAAAGTGTTCAGGGTCACCTATCTAATATTGCCAATCTACTGAGCTGTGTAGGATACCATCACCCCAGGGTCCCTCTGCCATCTGTGGAGATGGAAGGGCTCTTCAGCAGGGCATTTCAGCCAGCCTGGGGTTCAAGTTGGCCTCTTGTCCCTTCACAGATCACAGGGCGTGCCCAGGACACATACATTCCTAACACAGACATTGTCTTTAAATACAGGAGCAAGCTGGTTACTTCCGCCAGTGCTGTTTAAACCTTTGACAGATGTGAATTCATCTAAAGAAAAGAAACATCATCTTTTTCATGTCTGAGTAACAGCTTCACAAATCTGAGCCATGACTGATTTAAATCCCACCCAGGTATTCCTGAGCAACTGGGTCTAGGACTGATCTAGGACTTAGCTTGGGACAACCCACCATGACCCTGCTCCTCAGAGCTGTATGTGCTGAAGTGGGGTGAGAGTTGAGCTCATAGAGGAGAAGGAATTACCAAAAAACTCTGCCACAAGGCCTGGATGAAGCTTCAGAATTCTCTAAGACCCCTGACACTTCATCAGAAGCGCACAGTGAAAAGAAGATGGAAGCAGTTTGGGATTTTAAAAGAAGAGGGAGGAGTGGGGGGGAGGAATGCCAGCAACACTGTCAAAATGCACATTCAATGTTCATCCATCTCCTAATTCCTTTTCTTAATCCTTTTTCAGGAGAAAAGTCATCCAAGCTAATTAGTCCAAAGGTTTATGAAGGAAATAAGTAAAGCAGACAGCAGAAAGAGACTACTCCTTAAATCTGAAGAGATAACAAGGGAAGTTTCCCTCAGCATTACACCATAAATTTCCCAGAACCAACCTCTCCCCATTTTACTGCTGAGACCAGAAAGTTTCTTAGAATTCTTGGTTGTAATTCAGAAAAACATTATTAGCACACAGACTGCCTTTAATTAGCATATCTATTGAAAGAAAGGTGCTCACCTATCAGGTTGTCATGATAAATAATTGTCCTTTTCCCCTTCATCCCAGTGTGCCCCACCTGATCCCTGTGGCAGAGAAAGGAGAAGGTAGAGGAAGTGTGGGCAGCAGCTGTACAACCCAGAGTCTTTCATTCAGACCTTTCCCAGGACTGAGAACTGGAACAGCAGAGGTGAGAACTAAGAGGTAAAAGAAGGATGTGAGGACACAGGGAAATCTGACCCATTTGTTTGCAAAACGAAAAATGTAGGCTTCATCAGCAATGAGCAAACTCACCATCCACTCCTGACAAAGGACAGAAATATCTAATTTTCCCCCAAATCTCTTTTTCTCTCCCCCTTCCTGTGAAGATGAAGGAGGATTCCTCGCTGAGATTTCCACCTTTTTTAACTCCCATACATGCCTGAGACACGCAGCCCATGAATTACAACTCAGACAGACTAACTCAGTGCCCTAACTAGTGGGTCATCAAGAGCACAAAGAGCTGACCTGGGCAGTCAGGCTCTGGTTCGTTGCACAGACAACACAGAGAAACAGAGCACATCACTCAGATCATGAGAAACAAGTGCCAAATGTATCAGTTATGGGAAATTTTCTTCACTGGCTAAATAAAACAGCAATGACAAGTTATCCCAGAGCATCCCCTCATATTCACCATTGTCAGTCAACAAAGCAGAAGGGGCAGAGGGAGTTTTTGCAGAGGAGGTCATCTCCTAGAAAATGGCTAGCTTGCAGGAGAAGAAAGCAATAACATAGCAATAACATAGCGTAATTTATAGCAATAACAGAGGGGAGATTTGTGCTCTGCAACACCAGAGCTCTTCTTCCAGTTTGTTTTGTACATTAATAACCCCACTCATACAACAAGGGCTTTGTGGTTTCAGACATTCACCATCCTTGTATGACATCACATCAGGTACAACATTGACAGGCTTTTAAAAAAAATCAGCCTAAAAGCAGCACTGGTCTTTTTGGAAGCTCTTACCAATAAGGGAGCCTCACAAAGACTCTTAGGAAGGGGGATTTGCAGGGGATTAGGATTAAGCCAGTTTCAGTTACTGAAAAGTGAACTTCTGCCCAGGGAATTAGGGCTGGGACAGCTAATTATTTGGCTTTCTTTTGCTTGTATCTTTCACTACCAAACATTAGAGCATGCTAGGGAGACAAAGAAAGGAAGCCAGACCTTCTGCAGTCAACAGGGCCACACACTGCCTGAATGAACATAATGTGGTGGGAAAAAGAAACCCTCAGAGAATGTCCCCATGTAGCCCTCTAGGCAAGAATTCCAAGGGGCAGGGTCATTCCCAGGGCAAGAACACTTTGAGGCTGAGGGAGAAGTGAGGATCAACCTCCATCACTTCTCTTTGGAGATGTGCACAGGGTCCCTTGAACATTGTTGTTACAGTGTTACAGACCATGAGAGCACAAGGGACACTGTCCGAGGTTCACTTGTGACACAGCTCACTCCACACCACATCACACGTATTGCTGCTATGCTAAGTGAAATGTGAGGATGCAACCTTAATAAAGCATGAATGTGCCAAGAATGGGCACATTTTAATGGGTAAAGGGATAGGCTGGGTTTCTGTGGCTCCAGCTATGTTACTGAACTATTTTGTGGTGTTCTGCAAGTCCTCCTTTGTTTCATGTAACCTCCCATTCTTACCTCTCCCATTATGCCCCAGATACTGTCCCTGGAAGTCCCACCAGGTGCCCCTACAGCACCTGTTTTGCCCCCAGTAATACAGTACCAATACCTCAGCACCACCATTAATAATTTTTTCATCCACTCTCTGCTGCAGTTGCCTTACAGTCTCCAGCACAAAAAACACACACCCACATGAAGACTAACACTTAGATTCTGAAAACTGTCAGGCAGGTTTTGGAGAATACATGAGCTAGGGGAGTCACACAGGGAAATCCAGTCTCTCACGATCCATCCACTCCTTGCAGGAGGGCTCTATCAGGCATTGCCTTCTATGCAAAGGTGCTATGGTAATGGAAAAAAAAAATTGAAGTTCAATTCCCAAGTTCAACAGAAAAAAAGGTCTCCTGGTTTCAATAAACTTTCCCTGCTTTTCTGTGCAAGGGAAGTTTAACAGCTGCCCACTGTTTGTCTTTGATTTTCTCACTTGCAATAATTTATTTCAAAATCCCAAAGATGGTCTCTTCTGCTGTAGGTACAGTGAAAATGGCCCATTTAGTTGAAATTAACCAAAGAGAAATTCATTTTACTCATGTAAAACAGCTTATCATGACAAAGTGAAAGCTTAAGCCAGAAAGGTTTCTAACCTCATAAACCACAAGCCTCAAACAAGGAAAAATCAAGAGACTTCTGTAATCCAGCTCTTTGCAAGAACAGCCACTGGAGTACACCAGGCCCCCTGAGTCACCCTGGGAGAACAAAACCACAGCAGAGCAGTTTAAGGAACTAAAACTTAACAGAATTATTCACTTCCAGAGCCTTGTAAATACTGATTGCTAGTAGTCAGAGTTTGATCAAGTGTCAAGTTCAAGATCTGGCATCATTTCTGACACTGGACACTATTTCAACCAGAACCTAGTGCTATTAGGTCTTTTAGGTCCAAATTAGGCAAATATTTTATGTATTTGACCCTTAACTCAGGCAAGATAAACTGCTTTTGAAAAAGTGAGCATGCCCTCAATCATTTCTCAGTAGACCGGGGCCTTGGTCTATGCAGATCTGAGGTATTAAATCATCATCTCTGCCATGCTGAGCAAGGTGAATCCTGCTTCTGCCTCCCAAAGAGGGGTCTGTGCAGATGTACCTGTTACCTGTGTCAGTCTAAGAAAGGCCATGCAAGACACCAGCACTTTAATGCCACAAGAGTCAAAATAACTCGCCACGCCACACAAAGGTCTAACCTTCTCATCATCTCCTTCATGCTAATACTATTCCCAATTTTATAACAACAACAACAAAGATTAGGAGCTCAGCTCCAGAAGCTGCTCTTTGGCAATTTTCCATAGCCAAATATAACTGCACTGCAGCGTTCTTCTTCCTTGCAGATTTCACACTAACATCATCTGACTGATGGCACTCAGTCTCACACACGCCAGGATACCTCTGGTGTTCCATCTTCCCTCTCTGCTTTCCATAGAGAGGAGTTCAGGCCTGCCTGGGGAGACTGTGGAACAGTGTCAAGAGTGAGGAAGAAGGGAGCAAGTAGGATTTTATCAAACAAATCCACAGATCATCCTAGGGACCTGCTCCCATGATTAGACTTAAAGCAAACATGAGGCTGTTTCAGTCTTCTGCTGATTGGATATGAAAAAGGGAAAATGCCAGACAGTTAATATGCTGATCATTCATTTCCAAGTGTGAAGAAGAAAGCCAGCACAGCTGTCTTGCTTATCATACCACACAGGTAAATCCTCCTGACTGAATATCAACAGTCCCTCCCCACACTGGCCTCCTCCAGCGTTTGTTCCCACCTCCAGGCTCTGTGTTTTGTCTATCAGAGAGCAGGTGAGATTGGCTGTGTGGCCTCATAAAGTAATCCTTAGCCCAAACTTGTCTGCTTGATCCTTTCTGCTCAACAAAAAGAAATAATTCAGCTTTCAGCCTTATTTATGTGGGTGCTTAGAGGCATCTTGGTTCAGAAAGCAGCAGCTCAAGTGCCCCTGGCAAGCAGGGCAAGAGATGAGCTGCCCTAACTGCCTCAAAACAGAGGATCTGGGAGAGGCACTTACATGCAGCCTTCAGCTGTTCTCTTGTTTCACCACAGCCTTCCACGTGGGCACCACAGCAGCTGAGTGGAGGGCACATGCAAAATGTGGGAGTATTTTAAATTTAGGTGTGTCTACCTGCATAGCTGTGGGCTGAAGAACTAGAACCCATTTAAACAAAAAAACAAAGCTATCTCTTTGGGTAAGGATCCAAAGGAAAATGCAACATTTCCACACTTCCAAACTTGTTTTTACTATTGTTTCATTTTGACAGGGATGACTCCCAAAGCAAGGTGCTAGGGCAGCTACAACCTTAGGACAGCTGACACAGAAGTCCCTGGGCTGTCCCATATGGGATAGGTTCTTGTCCATGAATTCTCTATTTCAGGAAACTGCCATAACTACTGCAGTCTTATCAGAGTCATTTATATTGGAAAAGACCTCCCAAGACCATCAAGTCCAACCTTTGACCAATCACCACCTTGCCAAACAGACCATAGCTCTAAGTGCCATATCCAGGTCATTCCTTGAACTTGGTGAAAATCAGGTAATATACATCAAAGGGATATTTCACAGGTTAGAAGAGCTTCAAGTGGGGGATTCAAAAAGAAATTGACTATATATTGAGCCTTCAGGCACTTGTATATGGCTCTTCCAACTCCAAGGCAAGCATCCAAAAAGAATGTTCATTCTAGAAAAAGAGTAAAGGGAAAGAGTTAGCATCTCTGATTCTGAAAAAGTTAAAGGATCTTCAAAGCCAAAAGCCTCAAAACATTTCATGACATACAGATTTGTTCTCTGTCACTCCCTATCCAAAAGGTCTCAACATCCCAAATCCCCATGTTGCCTTTGAAATACCAGCCTTAACTTACATGAGCCACTGTTTTCTATACATCAAATTAAGTCAAGATAATTAACTGAAGAACAGCAAATAAATACCTGCTTAGATTAATACTGTTCTCCTTCTCATACAGAGAGGCCAAGTTAGCCCAACATGAATGATCCCATCTATCACTAACAAGTTGCTCCACATTTACTGAAGACTTGATCATGGGTGACTAAGTGGCTTGTTTGAAACTGGGATGAGGTTGATTTGTAAATGGAGAAAAGATCAGAGGCCTCCATTAGTATTCCCCCTGCCTGGCTGCACTGATTCCCAACCATAAGGGAAGGGGGATTTTCTCTGTGTTTTTTCACCTCCCTGTCACAATAAGAGTTTTAACTAGACTTCAAGTAATGTTTGTTTGGATGCAAAACAGATGTCACTTCCTCCTCACATCCCCCTGAAGGAATTCGGTGCTGTTTTCATGTGTGCTGTCTCCCAGGATCCTGGGGATATCCAATTTCCCATTCAAACACAGGCAATAGAAAAAGCTGAAAGGCAAATTTTTGTGGATTTCTCTTCTGTCCCATGCCTGAACTTGTAACATGAATGAGGCTTTTGGTAGCTTTGTCCTTCCTTTTTAATAACCACTTCATTTACCTCTTACAAAAGCCAGTCTTTCCTCATTGCAATCTCCTAATAAGATTCCTCCCACATCACTGAAGCCCAGTTGTGCCCAGCAACTGGGTTATTCAGGAAACAAAAAGTTTGGATTACAGAACTGCTGGCATTCAATGCCACTGCACCCCACCCCACACAGCTCAGCTCTTCGGCTGGTAGGGATCCTCTTCCACACTTCCAGAGTGGCAGAACAGGCTGAACAGCCACATACTTCCCCTCCCTGAACAGTTTACATCTTTGGGAAAGAGAAATCTCTTAGATGAGAAACTAAAATTCTGCTGAGCCAATAGGCCATTCCACCTCATCCAATCACTACATGCCTTTGTCAAAAAAAGCTTTTGTAGCTCCTTTAGGTACTGAAAGCTGCTACAAGGTCTCTTTGGAGCCTTCTCTCCATCAGGCTGAACAGACCCAACTCACTCTGCCTGTCTCCACAGCAGACCTGCTCCTTCTGATCACCTCATGGCCTCCTCTGGATTCATTCCAACAGGTCCACAACTTTCCTGTGTTGGGGGCCCCAGAGCTGGATGCAGCACTGCTCGTGGGGTGTCACAAGAGCAGAGCAGAGGGGGAGAAACCTCTCCCTTAACCTCTTGCCCACTCTGCTTCTGGTACAGCCCAGGACATGTTTGGCTTTCTGGGCTGCAAGTGCACTTTAGCAGATCACATTTGAGCTTTTCATGCACCAGCACTCAAAATCCTTGTCCCCAAGGCTGCTCTCAATCCATTCACTGCCCAGCCTGTTTTTGTGCTTGGCATCACCCTGATCTAGGTGCAGGACCTTGCACTTGGCCTTGCTGAACTTCATGTTGTTCACATGTGCTCACCTCTCAAGCCTGTCCAGGCCCCTCAGGATGGGATCTCTTTCCTTCAGCGTGTCACCTGCACCACCCAGATCAGTGTCACCAGCAAACCTGCTGAGAGTGCTTCAGCCTCCCTGTTCAGGTCATTGACAAAATGTTAAACAGTGGCAATCCCAATACCAACCCCTGAGGAATCACACTCGTCACTGGTCTCCACTTGGATATTCAGCCGTTCTCCACAACTCTTTGAGTGTGACCATCCAGACTATTTTTTTTACCCATTCAGAGGTCTATGTATCAAATCCATGTCTTTCCAGTTTAGAAACCAGGATGTCATGTGGGACAGTGCCAAGTGCTTTGCACAAATCCAGGTAGATTACATCAGTTGTGTTCCCTTGTACACCTCTGCTGTAACCCCATCACAGAGGGTCATCAAATTTGTCATGCACAATTTGCCTGTAGTGAAGCCTCATCTTTTGAAAATGGAGAATTCCCCCTTCTGTCCCAGGCTCCTTCTCAAGCCGCAGAGGCCCTTTAGCTGTTATGAGCATCAGCTGAAAACTTGCCCCTTTTTTTTTTTTTTTTAATGAATGTTTCCTCCTTTTATTTCCTTAAGGAAAGTTGCCTCCTTTTCCATGTCCAGATGAATTAAATAAAGAAAATGGAGGGATTTATTATCCCATAAGTGCAGGGTCTAATTCAGTCTTACCATTTGATTCAGAATAGTCAATAGAGGCAGAAAGGAAGAAGAGACACAGAGAGATGAAATGACTTAGGGAGTTCACATTGCAATTCAGTGAAAGTAACAGGGAACAGAAGCCCAGCCCTGTGTCTTCCTGATACTGCTCTACTCATGTAACCATTAGACCATGAAATCTCCATTTTTTTCATGGCTGAGAAGACTTTGAGAGGGCTAAGCAGTAATAATAGGAATAATCCATTTGAGTATCCTAATTACAAACTTTGATTCGCGTTTCTTACTGTAACAGTATAGCTGTGCCAGGTCACAGTGTTTCTGACACTGTGTCACACATAGACATTAGTAATAACAAGCTCACTTCAGCCCACTTCCATCAGCTTTGAGGTGTTCTTACACCAAAAAGTGAGTCAAAAGGAGGAGAGCAGCATTTGGCTACTCAGCATTTTGGCTGCTTTGAATTTGGCTGCTCAGTACAACCCTGACAGCTTTGTAATAAACACAGCAAATGTTTTGGAATGACAAGCAGGACTTAGTGCTTGCTTCCTTGATCTGGGTCTGTTTGGTTTCCATTTATCACACTCACACAAAGCAAGGTGTGTAGACAATGCAGGGCAGGGAGAAGACTTCAAAGCAAATTCCTCTCCACAAGGGAGTGGGGTCCCCTCAGAAAGGAGCTGTTCCACTTGTCAGGTCAATTAGTGGCAACTCCACTGCTTTGGTGGGAGAAGTGGGGGAGAGAGTCTGGTGGGGAGAGGAATGAAACTCCTTCATGATTCTTCGAATCACCCCTGAAATATCCTGGGAAAATCTGCATGCAGCAACATCTCCTATTTCCTCAGACAGTCAGCCCATGTGAGGAGGCTGCCAAGAAACACTGGGTTCATAGAAAGCCCAGTTCATGACTCTACATTGACAAGCAGTGAGGGACCCTCTCTAGAATTTGCCATGGAAAATCAGGGAGAAAGGCAATGCACTTCAACTGTTTTTCCAGACTCCCAAGCCTTTGACAGTTCTCCCCAATAATAAACAATGTGGATCAGCAATTCACAAGGAGCCAAGCACTTGCACCTAAATTAGAAATCTCATGAGGAGAAGCTGAGGGATCTGGGGGGCTCATGCTGGGAAAAAAGGAGGCTCAGAAGGGTCCTTATTGCTCTGTAAAGCTATGTGAAAGGAGCTTGTAGTGTGGTAGGGGTTGGTCTGTTCCACCAGGTAACAAGTGACAGGATGAGAGGAAATGGCTTGAAGTTGTGCTTGGGGAGGTTTAGATTGGATATTTGATTTTTCTTTTTTTCCCCCCCCATAGAGAAGGTTGTTGTAAAGCATTGGGACAGGTTGTCCAGGGAAGTGCTGGAGTCACCATCCATTCTTGAAAGGGTTCAAAAAAATGTGTGGATATGGCACTTGAAGACATGGCTTAGTGGTGAACATAGTGGTACTGCTGGGTTGATGGTTGGACTTGATGATCTGAATGGTCTTCTCCAACTTCTAGCAACTTTATTATTCCAGAAGGGGTAAAGCAGACCAACATCTTGCCAGCCATTAAAACAGCTGAAATAAAGCTGGTACTTGCAAACACACAATGGAACTAAGAATGGCAGCTATGAGGACCTCTGACTCTGGAAACACCGGTCCAAGATTTTATGTGGCATCAAGTTATTTCTTAAGCAGTCTGGCTCCGTGAATATGTGACACTTGGGACACTTCCTCTCCAAGTGGCCCTTACATCATGAGAGAAGGACCAGAGGAACTGTTCCTCCTACCAGAAAGGACGAGCACATCAGAGCTGAAGGCTATGTAAAGTTAGCCCAATCTCTGAGCTCCTGAAGAGAACATGTTCTCTTCTCAAGTGATTGTTAACATAATATTATCTGTGTGCATATTCTCACACAAGGGGAGCCTTGATTCTCTCTTTGAGGCCAAATTTGAGGCTGCCCACAGAACTTCATCCTCTGCAATGGTGGCACCAGTGGAGCTGGTAATGTTAGAGGCAGCCCCAAGAACATTCTAAACTTTAGGTTGTGCTCAAGGCCTTGTTTTTCTCACAGCTTTTCACTTCTGCCCATCCATCCCATTCACCTTTGCTGTAATGCCATAACATTGATACTGCCTGGAGATCTTCTTCAAAGGGAGCTCTCACAGCCTCCTGCAGTTGCTGTGATTGCAGCACACCCTCCACAGAAACACCTTCTCCAGCTGTTACACCATGCAGTCATCCGTGGATGTATGCAGGCCTCAGGTGATTTCCTGCCCTCTTTGGGCTTCTCGTATTTGCAATCTGACAAGAAAGGATGCCCTGATCACCGATTTTTCTTGTACAGCCTCAAAAATAATTAGTGGTGGATGCCATTCTCTTGCCCTGAGACAACTGGCATGGTCTGGCCTTACCCATGTGGTTAAACCCTTGTAACCTTCAAAGCAGCCCTCTGGGCCTACGTGCCCATCCTTAACTCCAGAAACTGGACTCCAGCTGTTTAGGAAAGCACCAAGAGACCTGTCTGAGAGTATGAGAGACTATCAAAACACCTTGGCACCATGGTCACCATCCATGATTTCATCTATAAATCACAAGGGAAAAACAAGCCAGAGAGAGGGTAGAGCCAAAACCAAAACTATGGCTTAGCAGGAACTTCTCAGGAACACTACAGTTTCTTCGTGCAGAGTCTAAAAATGACTGGAGGATATCAATCACCAAAATCTATGGCAAATAATAAAATCCAAGGAGAATTATGGCTTATAAAGACAGAACTCAGCACTTCAAAATATCACTTGCACGCTGAAACATTCCCACATTGTCAGAAAATAACATTAAAGAACAGTGATATTGCACTCACAAAAGTAGGTTCCATTGTCTCAAGGTACATCTTAATCTCTGTATTATTCATCTTTGGAAAAATGGCTGTGAACATTTCCAACAGCATGAAGCTGTCAGTTAATTCGATTTCATCCCCTAGATGGACTGTTATTGGGGTAGGTGTTTGGTCTAAACTCATAAAAACATATTCAGGTCTCCAGCTGAGTATATGTGAACATTTCTGCCTGCACAAGCAAAAGCTATTTTTCAGGCTGAACTGACATCTTTTATAATCTTCACTATTGATTTTAGTGTTGCTTTAAAAACTCCTAAAGCAATTAAAAATTCATTGTGACCAAAGTCCCCTACCAGTTTTAGATTATTAAAATAAAAGAATTTTTTTAAAGTGACTGTCCACTTCACTATTAATTTTTCTTTTCTTATTACTTTCCCTTTTTTTAAAAAAAAAAAATCTTTTGAGAAAAAGGGGGTTTTTGTTTGTTTTCTTCATTTAAATTTGTCACCTTTTCCAAAATTTTCAAATTCAAAAACTGGGGTGGGAAAAAACTCATAGAAAAAAAAAAGGAACTTGTAGAACCCATTTTCCTTTATATTTAAAATAAAAACTGTGTCTGTTCCTTGGCATTATGTTTTACAGTGAGATGTTTTTCCACCACCACAATAATAATTGACATTTTTGAGTAGTCATTTGCTAAACAGCTTTGAAGTATTTGGCTGGTCTGTTAAGGCTGAGGTGAAGTCATGGTCACCCTCAAAAAGCAAAATCTTCCATTAACCCATTTGCAAAGTCCAGCACAGAACAGGCTGGACTTCTCTCCGTCAAACCTCCTCCCAGGATCTGCTGAGCTGCATTTGTGCACAGTCAGCTCTCCCTGAGAAAGCAGAGCCCTTTCCAGGCAAAGCCCTGCTCTCCCAAAGGCCACAAGAGAGCACATCCAGGCCAGGCAGGGAAGGAGGGAGGAGAAGCAGCTGGGACAGAGGAACAGCAGGGGCAGGAGAGCTCTGCTGCCCATGGCTTGGAGAGTTCCCCTCTTTCAGGACTTTTCTTTGAAAGCTGTCAGAGCCAAAAGAGAGCGGCCTATTCAAGTTCCAAATGCAGAAGGTCTCCTTGGCATAAGTATTTTTAATCAGTAAAGAGCAAATCTTAGCACTGTGTGCAACCCAATTACAGAGGTTTCAAAGCCAAGCAGTGCCATGAAGGGTGTTGAGCCAGACCTCCACCATAACACAGGCTTGAGGTGTTCACGTGACAAACCTTTCACTGAAGCTCAATGACTTCAAAAAGAAGCATTCACTAAGCAAACCCTTGCACTTCGGATTGAAAAGCTCCAAACAAGCAAAAAAATCTGTGGCAAATCTTCATAAGCTACACTAACAGTTAATTACCCTCCTTGTTAAATGCTCATGTCTTGTTTCCAGTGAGCATTACTCACAACTGGATACAGGCCCAGGCACTCTGTAGCTGAGGTAAATGAGTGTATTTTTCTCCTTTCAGTTCCTTTCCCTACACTTCTGGAATACAAGATGAGATCCACTCATGGTAATTGAGCTGTTGACAAGTCTTCCCAGCCAGGGACACAGAATTAGTGTTGCTAACCTTCATAATTTAAATTACAAACCCAACGGTAATTGGTGTTTTTCTTGGAGCTCCATCTCCTGGAGACAGGTGATTATGGGAGAACCCTTATTTTACTTACTTCTAAAGTACATTTTAGACACTGTAGAAAAATCTAGAAGTGCTTTGAGTAACTCCAGCAGATGTATGGGTACAACCACAGACAGATTGAATTAATTCTAACTTTACTTACTTCTCAATAAAGTAATTATTATTGCTATAGCAGATGTCATGATTTGCTGTTGTTGAATATTTGGAGGAAGAGAAACTGCAGTTATCCCCAAGACAAGTAAAGGCTGGGAATATCAAAAGAACCAAAAAGCCCTTTTTCTGGGGCTGAGAAAAAAAAAAAAAAGAGGTGACCATGAGTTTTGAGGCTTGGACAGTCATCACTGGCAGAAATGACACAGGCACCAAGGGAGCTCACATCTGCACTGCTGGTAGCTCTGGGAGATCCAGCATCAACTCTCATCACTGGAAACATCCAAAGACTGCTTTGGCAAAGGAAATCTTCTCTAGCCAAGAAGACCTACAAAAATTCTTCCCTGTGAGGTTGGTGAGGCCCTGGCACAGGCTGCCCAGAGAAGCTGTGGATACCTCATCCCTGACAGTGCTCAAGGCCAGGCTGGAGAGGACTCTGAGCAACCTCATCTAGTGGAAGGTGTCCCTGTCCTTGACAGAGGGCTTGGAACTAAATTATCTTTAAGGTCCCTTCCCACCCAAACTATTCTGTGATTCTACAACTGTATGTAATATCAGCTGAGATGCAGAAAAATCAGCATTCTCCTGATCTGAGCATGTCGAGGCAGATGCACATCCTGCATATTAAAAAGTCCTGATATTAAAAAGCAAGTGTTGGCACAAGACATGCAAGTTCTACACAGCAAATGAGAAATGATGATTACTATAAACTATTGCTGCTACTACTTAACGATGATTCATTAATTGAAAAGGATTTGTGCTACGCTATTATTTGAATTTATTATTTGATTTGAACTATTATTTGATAGTAAGTTTAACAGAAGACAACAGAGATCTGATTGAAGCTTCCATACAGGCTGGCCCATGTGGATTCTGAAAACCAAGACAAACATTTTCTACAATACGGGGTGACCTCCATGGTTTAATAAAAGGCAGTACCAAGTAATCTGCAAGAGCATTCAGGATGTTCAGCTTTCACATTCCTCACATGTTTTTCTTCTTCTGAATCTGCACTGTCAATGTTTATCTCCCAGTTCAATTTGCCTCAAGGGTAATATAACAGTCCTCGGTTCCCGCCATGCACAGGGTTAAGTCAGGCCGGTTCAATCAGTCTCCCACTGAGCTCAGACAAACAGCCCACCCCAGGCAGGGGGGAGCCCACTACTCTGAGAATGACTCCACACTATTAGTAGCAGTCTTCTCTCAATAAAGTGACATTTTCTAGTGTCTGCAGTAAGCATGGAAGATGTTTTCTCTGGGAATTCAGCCTCCCCTGCTCAGTAGGAGAAAAATCTTAGTTCACATATAGCAAATTTCTGCGTTATTTTTGACTATTCAATGAAAATTTCTTTTCACTCAAGGCTTGGTAAACAGATAATTTCCTGAATTAGTGCACTGCAGAAGACCATTTGACAGATTAGCTCTTCCTTAGATGTGGTCCCAGGAGACAACGTCGAAAGTCTCCTCTGAGGAAATGCTGATTTTCAGCACTGTAAATGCTTCACCCTTTTTGCTTGTATTTACTTTCAGTGTGTGGCAGGCAGAAGATAATTCCACAGCTGGCATGTGGTGCATAATCTCACCATGTTTTTATGTGATTTTCCCACTTACCTCTGTGTTGTACGAAGTCCCACCTTACCTGCTCAAGCCTCATCATTACAAGAAAAATTTCCCCACTGAGTCTTCACTCAGCTGAAATTCCCTTGATAACCCTTGGCATTCAGGTAGCACAAATCTACATAAAAGGTTTAATTGTCTTTAATTTATTAACTCTGATTTCCCTTTATCTCAAAATACAATGCAGAGGGGAAATAACTAACTTCCACCTATGCTGCTTCTTCAGCAATGGCATCAAATAAGAGTCTGCCATAAATCTCTAACTTACAAGCACATTTTAAAAGCACCAGTTAATCCTTTTAGAAGCTTAAAAAATAAGTTAAATATTAACTTTATATGTACATGTTTTAAAAGTTTATGCTCCTTTGGGTTTTTGTTTCAGAAGTGATTTTTGTGAAAACAAAAAATGTTTTCAAACAGGAAATTCCAATTTGATTTGGCTGAGCCCCTGCTCTGATTTTTTTTAAAGTTATATAAATAATTTATTTAGTTATAATATATGTAATTATATTTATATATTGATATATTTATACATTAAAAATGTATATTTTAAAAAAATCCAGATACACACCAAATTTTAAGATTTCAAGAGAATCATTAAATATTATTTGAGTCTCAATCTCCTTTATAATGGCAATGGACAGCATAAATACCTCAAAACAGAGAGGGATACGTGAGGAATCCAGGTTTGCTTTTAAAAGCAGAGTAAAAAGAATGTATCCTCCTCCTAGAACAGTCAGATGGTATCAGCTTCTGGCTACATCTGCAAATGGGAAATGATAGTGCAGAATGACAATCCCTAGCTGCACTTGATCAAGACGGCATTTTCAGCAGTGACAGCTGAAAACACAGCGGGATTGATGGGAAAGGCAACCTTCCCAAAGGCATGTGCAGAGGCATTAGGCACCTGTTTGCTTTATTGACAGGGCGGGCTTTGTTTCAGAAGAATAGCAGGTATATTTCATCTTCATGTCAAAAGACACAGTGACATTAAAGGGTAGAGAGTTACCTCAGGAACAAAACTACAGTCTTTAATCATCCCCATCTCCATTGTCTTGGTCACTGGAGCTGGATTCAATCGCTCCACCCTTGTATTCTACCTCCCCACTTCCACCACGCTGACTTCGAAAGGTGGCGGACTCCAGCCCTCATTCTAAAGGTGCTAATTACACAAAACTGGCAACTCCAACAAGTTGTCAGAGTTCCAGGTCAAGTAACACCAGAGAATAAGGAGATATTAATTATAGAGAGTGGATAATTGCTTCCTTAGCAGCTAATCCTCCCATTCATCCACCTAAGAGGTCAGATACAGAAACCCAACACCCTTTCAAAGTACAGTGAATAATCTGTCCTTGTGGCCCTACGCCAGAACTCTTGGCCATGTGTTAATCTGGACTACTCAGGGGCAAAGAGCCTGCATAAGCATTTAAAGAAAATGTAAACACTCATCTTTCTTCCTGACCACTTGAAATAGGCACCTTAAAACAATCAGGAACAGGCATAAATGCAATTCATCACAGCCCGTTTCTGTTGTTTAGCCAAGACAAGCAATACCTCAGTGTCTCATTATGCAAAGGCAAGGCAAAACACAAGGGCTGCCAGTCTGTCTCCACATAAACTGGCGTGAGGCACAACTGTGCTTAAATAAAGATCTGCTGGCTGAGGCATTAATTTCCTATAATGAATCCTATTGACCAACCACCTTGGATGTACAATGTGTGCAGAAAGTCACAGCAAGGTAATTCAGGCAAAATATTCCTGGGCTTTCACCACTCTTTGAGGAACCCATAGCACCCATCACACAAGCAGACTTGCCCCACTGTCTCTGGCTCTTTCCTCCAAACCATGTGCTCCATTTTATTTTGGTCAGACTATTCTTACATCTCCATGCACAGCCCTTCTCACATGGCAGGCAGAGGGACAGCAAGCCACATAGTGGGGAAAAAACCGTGGGGCCAGGAAACAGCTGGAAATCTGCTCTCTACTGTGATCCCTTCCTCAACTCCTCTACACATTCCTCTTATCCCAACTGCAGAACAAGACCACGCTTCTGAATTAATATAAAATTAAACCCATCAAACTCACTTTTAACAACTTTGAACACACAGAGGAAGTTCTTGTATTACAAGGCTCAGCATTTTGAATCACAAAAGCCATTAAGTCAGATTTCCTTTTTGGTAAGATTAGACTCCCACAGCAAAGTTTTTTTCCATTCCTTATTCCAAAGCCAAACCATCCTGTGACTTTAAGAGCCAGATTCAGTACTATATTTGGCTCTCCAATCCTGCTTGGAATCTTTACTTCCCACCAAAACACAACCAAGAAGCTAGGAGTTTAAGCAAGAGCTAAGATGCTGCTTGGTTAAGATCTCAGTTCTTCAAAGTCTGGATGTGCAAAGTCTGATGTCTGGAGCTGCATCTCAGTCCTTGTTGTCCATTAAAGCAACAAAACCAAAACTGAACGTGGAAGAAGCTAAAGTTCAGCTCCCCAGGTAAGGAGGCATCATTGCAGAGCAGTATTTTCACACAAGAAACCACCTCAGACCAGGGCCGAGCAAGGCAATTTTGTTTTATTTCCTGTAATGCCTAGACAACTCAAATAAGCCTCAAAAGATTTTTATACAAAATTGGAGAACCAAAGCAACAGGCCTCACGCTAGAGAGCTGAATGAATGCATCAGGCAGACAAAAGGATGTTCTCCACATCGTTTCTTAAATGATGTAATATATTTTATTTCATTTGTTGTCAACAAGCCTCATTTTTTCTTTCTTGATGGCACTTTTTGCTCCCCACACAGATCGGACTATCCATCTGTTACAGGAAAACTGAAACTTTTTGCTTTTGATATTTAATATCAGCAGTTCATTTTGCTCACATGGACTATTCTAAGGCTATATTTCCCAGTCCCTGCTCTGCTTACTGATCAGAAAGTGACTCTGAAGAGCTGGGGAAAGCAGTAGGAGAGATACAGGCAGAGATACAGCCTGTACTTCCCTCTTTATTTACATCTCTGCTGCCTTAAAAGAAAGAGCAGGAGGGAAAACTTCACAGCCTCACATCTGGGCAGAATTTGATCTTCCCTTCAACACAGAAAACACCATAGAATCAAACTCTATAAATAATAAATCCAGGTCCGTTTTCAGCTACAATCCTGTCACAAAAAACTCCACCATCTGAAAAGTGCCAACTTTGAACTACATGTTTAAGGGTTTTCCCCTGGTTTTAGCCTTTTTAAAACAACTTTCCCTCACCCTACTTGTGAGTCAGTCTCTGCCTGCAACGTTCCTCAGAGAAATGCCTTTGTTTTCTTTCCTGTGAGGAAAAGCCTGTCATACAGTGGGCACCGCCACGGCCTGGTAAGTTGGCACTTTGTTCTGCTTTTCCACTCCAAGAGTTCTCTGTAAGCCATCAGCTGCAAAGCCAGCTACAGAGGCTGCCAATTAATTTACTGGGCTATTAATCAATGTATTCTATACCAGTAACTTTCAAACAGATAAAAGCCAGGCAGGACCAGAGCAGAGGTGCCAGACTGCCCATGCTAGGCTGACCTGTACTTGGTTCAGCTTCTTCTAAGGGTAGAAAAGGAGAGGTTGGAAAGCAGCTGGGAGAGCTCCGGTAGATGTACAGTGGTACATTAAAATCAGATGGTTGAAGCTATTTTCCTGCTTCCTCTCCTATGATGGAAACATCCAATTCACTCCAGAAACTGCCAGTTTTTACTGTGGTTAGTTGAAGAGATGCCCAACCTTTGGCTAGGGCAAGTCAAACAGGCTGGTTATTCCAAATGGCTTTATTTACAATGTGAGCACAAACCAGATGCAGGACAGGACATGAAAATCATATCTGAATCCCAAAATCCACATTTCTGTCCTGTATATACAAGTGACAGATGCATTTTGTATCAAATGACACTTGGGCAAGTGCCCATCAGGTGACATGGGAACAAAAGAGTCCCTCTGTAAGACTGCCACAGGTCACAGTAATAGTTCAGGTGGCTAGAAGCTATTCCCTGTCCACACATTTAGTGGACTCAGGAGAGATGATGTCTGGGAGCAGAGAAGGTCAATTTTCCTGGCAAAGACTTCCACTGCAGGAAATTCAGACACATCTAAATGTCTGCCCTCCTGACCACAGGTCCTCAGACACACAGCATATTTACATCTTACTTCCAGCTAAACCACTGGGGCTGGCAAAACTTTACTCCAGGTCATTGGGCTGGCAGAGAAGTGTGGGAACCCTCCCCTGCCCGGGTGAGCATCACCCTGTGCTGTGCTCAGGCTGTGAGGGCACAGGGCTGGGCACAGATCTGACCTTCTTCTGGCACATGCTTGCAACCAGCACCACCCCAAACACAACCCATCCCTTCTGCAAGGGACCCACAGTGCTGAACAGCTCCATCCCAGAACCACCAATAGAGTGCTCATGGGGGCTAACTCTAGTTAATGTTTATGTAGGGTTTAACCTGACCACTTCCTTCCAGGCTTTTACTACCAGCCCAATCTGAATTTCCACTGTTCATGGGCACAAGCATTACCAGAAAGAGGATCACTGAATGTCTCCAAACCCATTTACCCTCCACCTCACAAGGTACAGGGGTGGGTCCTGTATAAACAGGGTTTTTGTTTGAGGGCGCCTGACGGAGCAGAGCCTGACCTTTCCCCTTTGGGGAACAGCAGGCTTCAATCAAACCTTGTTGAGGGTTGGGGCTATTTTCCCTTCTCAAGGGTCAGGGTGATGCTTGAACTTTCCTTGCTTCAGCTTCCCCACCCACCCCATCAATCTCTCCTCTGCCCTGTACGACATCTGGGGTCACTCTGATTTACAACAGCCCTCCCCATGGCTGCATCTTCATGGGGACTTTCCCTGACACTGCTGAGTGCCTCTGCTCACTGGAGTGCCTGGCAGTCATGTCCTCTTACAGCAGCAGGACCCACACTCTTTACAGAAGAAAGAAATCTCTTGCCAGATTAACATTTTCCACATTAAATTCTATATGGATGCTCTTAGGAAGGCATTAGGTTGGAAATGGCTAAGCTGTATGTATTGTGTCAAAGTGCTGCTGTGTGCATGGCATTTATAGGTAAAAAAAGTGTTGACTTTTACCCCTGATAATGTAAATAGGACTGAAGATGGGGGCTAAGAAACTACAGCCCTTATTGCTCTTTGGGGATGGAAAGGATGCAGCTATGTTAAACCTGAGGCACTCTCAGGATGTACACAGATCATTAGCACTGCAGCATCACTGCCATCGGACCCACATTGCTGTCCATTTGCTGAAGATCCAGCCCCTAGAACTTTCATAATACTAAATGCACTAAACCACTATGAAAAAGTTCCTCCTTTCCCCTCTGCCAGGAAATACAGGTGCTGGCTGGCTGTGTGCCAGTTACAAGTACATTTTTCAATAAGGCCTCTTATCATAAATATAGTTTTCATTATTTCACAGCCAGATGAAGCCTGGCCATTGCTTTAGAGACTAAGAACTCTTATCAGACCATTCCAAGTTTGGGCACTCCTCAGTAGAACTGTTGTAATGGCCCAGAGCCCAGAACAAGCTTTTTCCTGTGCTGGATGCTCACTAAAAGAAAATAGCACTGGGGTGTTGCCAGGTGAAGTGGCCAGAGTGTGCCATTGGATTTCCTCAGCTTTTGTTTTAGGCAATACAGCCAAGCTTGGCAAAGACTGCTTACTGTTTCTTTCCTGGAAAAATATTGGTGAGGGTAGGTGACAGAGGTAAGGAATGAGTGTTTGTGTCAAGCATGGAGCAAAGTGGAAAGGAGAAGGACTCCATTCAACTTCTTCCCAGTTACCTGTGGGTATCTCTCGGGCCCCAACCCGGCAGAGAGACTCAGGATGGAAAGTGCCTCAGCATGTGATGATGCATCGGTGTGTACCAAGAGCACAAAAATGAGTGGAAATTAAAGGAGCCACTGGGTCCTTTGTGAAAGCAGAATCTGGTGACAGTACCTCAGGTTGGGCCAAGCCAAAGCAGAGATGTTCCTGTCTCAGAGGTCACTCTTGAAAATTACAGGTGTTTTTCTTCTCTGTTCTATCATCCTCTAAACCTCTATCTCTTGCCTACTTCCATAAGGATGAAAAGACTGATCTCAGAAAATGAAGAGCTGAGCTTAAAAAATTGTGCTGAAAGAACCTACAATCTCATTCCCAAAATAACTATCAGTATTTCTGAATCTAAAATCTTACATATTTGTGGTTAAGAGGACACCATAAACACAACTTTCCCCACAGAGATATTTAAATTATCAACCTCTTCTAAAAGAATGAGATGTCTGGATTATTTCTTCTTGCTCAGCCACTAATCATCCAAGCACATCCATATAATGCCAGTGCCTCATTAACTTTTGCTGGAGGACTGTCTTTTGCCGCCCAAAACAGGTCTAAAATGAAAAAAAATAAAAATTCAGCAGGCCTGGACAGATCCCACAAGTTCCCACTCAGCTGAGAAATCACAGGGTTTTTTGCTCAGAGAAATCACATGCCAACTCTTGCTACAGCTTTTGTTCTTCAAAGCTACTATTGGCTCTCCTTCCTCTCAAATTAGTGGAACCACTATGCCAGGCCATCTGGCACATCAAAATTCATCTTCACATTTTGTTATCCAACCCACTGACCCCAGTGTTTCCTCCCACTGACTAATGAGATTAGCCCATAACCTCTTAATTGCAGCACTTACACCTTGTCTGCTTTACAACACCCAAGAAAACAAATCCTCAGGTTGTTCCAGAGTGAATGAATGTCATTCTGTTCTTTAAACAAGCACAGCATTTCTAAGAATAAGGGATGGCACATACATCAAAACAATGAGTAGAGTCCTTGGGATGGAAAGAGAAAAATAGAAAACCCAAATACACTCATCTCAAACCACTGGGGCCAGTGTGGCTCCTTGGGCTTATTTAGCTCCATCAAAGCAGTACAGGGAGTTTCACCTGGTGTTCCTCAGGGTAAGGGAGCAACTGCAAGGCTAATCCAGCACAGAGATTCCTTGTAAGGACACAGACAGAGGGTGGCATTCCAGCTTCACACCTCACCTGAATAGCAAGTTTTAAGGAAGTTTCCTGAAAAAAATGTCCCAAAAAGACAGTCAGAAGGAACCAGCAACCATGGATGGGATGCCAGTGATCTCTAGAAGTAGCTGTAATGCAAGTCAGATGATGCATCCCCTAGAAGTCCAAAGCAACAACTTGGGTAAGATGAAGGTCTCTGAAACAGTCAAGGAACAGAGAATTCCACTGCTGATGATACAATCTGTGCCTCAGTTTCTTCATCTGCAAAATAATGCCATTGGTATTTATTCTCTATATTCATTCTTCATAAATGATCAATGACCTCTAGCTGTGAGTTCCTCTTCATAGATTTATTGAATGTGCTTGAACGTGTTAGCTTGAGATGTGCTAGAAATTCAGGACGAGAGGAAGAAGTGGGAAGAAAAATTACAACTTTCAAGTAAAGTTAGAACATTTAGTAAAATCACAAACAAAAAGCACCTGGCCTGTCTTGCCTTGGAGGCACACAAAACCTCTAAGGTGTTTAATTTGCAGCCTTGCCTTTTATTACTGCAAGTTTTAAAGTTTCCAGAGCAATCCTAAAAGCCTTATTAGACACCAATAATTATTTATCCATGAAGTACTAGCATGATCAAACTGTCAGACTGAGAATAAAACAGCCTTCCTCAGTGCTGAAAATACACCAACCTTTGCTTGTGCCTGGGCACTGTGAAGTCTGGGTCCTCCCCAAACACAGCCAGGCAAGATTAAGATGGAGAACCGTCTGGGCGAGTAAATTTTCACCACTGCCCACCAATTTCATGCATGCTCAGTCTCTGTTTAAAAACACCATCAGACAGATATTTCCCCACCTCTTCCCACCACATTTCTGTGATAAGTGTTCCTTCCCCATGCCTAATGTCCAAGAAAACTTCTTGCCCTCATTGCACGTCTCACAGGGGCTGGAGCACAGCTGACTTCTCTCATCAAATGAGCCAGACACCATCTACATGTCAGCTTCTCCGCAATGCAAATCAGACTTATTGTCACCAGTGGAGAAAAACCCTCTATGAAGTGATTGTCCCTTGATAGCCACTCCTTCAGAGCAGAAGAGGGTGTTTACCTCACTCTTGTTCCACCACCAGCAGGCCAAGCGTTCAGGAAAAGGCCTGATCTCTCTCCCCATCCATCAATGTTGCCATAATGCCAGTAACACACAGCTGGGATGGAGGCAGCTCTGATGTTCTTCAGAAAACTATACCAGGAAATGGGCCAGAAAGGCCCTGAAACAAGGGACCAGGCACCTGACCAGCCTCCCTCCCCACACAGCATTCTCTAGCTTGGGCTGCTTTGGCCAGCAGACACAGAAATGCAGCTCTGCACTAATGCACCAATATTGACAAGGCTGAGGAGAGCTTTATAAGGCAATTCCACATCCAACAGGCATGGATACAAGGATAATACCTTCTCACTCAGGGTATTAACAGTGTCCTGCAGCCCTCTCTAACCCTACAGAAGAAAAGTGGTTTCCAACCAACAGAAAAGTTTTGCAAAAAGGAACAAGTCTGAGTTTAAATAGAATTCTGAAATCTTAGAATCACAGAATAATTTGGGTTCAAAGGGATCTTCAAAGATCAACTAGTCTAACTCCCCCAAACATTTTTCACCAGATCAGGTGGCCTAAAGCCCTCTCTATCATAACCTTGAACAGGGATGGGGCACGCACAGTTTCTCTTGGCAACCTGTTCCAATGTCTCACTACACTGATCATAAAAAAATTCTCTCTTATGCCTAGTCTGAATATTTTGGTTTAAAGCCATTACTTCTTGACCAGTCACTGCAGCCCTCGGCAAAAAAGTCTCTCCCTGTTTATAAGTCCCCTTCAAGTACTGAAAGGCTGTGACAAGGTCTCCCCTGGAGATCAAGGTGGGTCAGGCTGATTTGGTCCTTAATAAGACAAAAATAAAGTTTGGACCAAGATAATTCTGATACTGCACTAGGGAGCAGAAGAAGATGGACCACAGCTGCAGTGGTGAAAAAAAAGTAGTAGAAGTGTTTAATTCTCTACCACCTCCACCAGAAAGGTCTGGGGACAATAGAAAAGATAACACAACCCATCATCAGGCCAAGCTGACAAAGAAAATGCTCCCACCAGCCACACCTGCCTGGTAAAGACAGCCAGCCACCATCAGTCTTAGAGGCTGGCAACACTTGCTACAGCTGTGTCTTATCAAAAGCATTGCAAGGAAACGTCACACATGTGGAGATTCAACCCTCTGAATGCTGCTTTTGAGCCTACTCCGATGTTTGGGACTGCAGCAGTGCAAATAAAGGCATCCTTACCAGGAGAAACTTGATTGAACTAGTCACAAGCAAGATCACTCACTCAAAAGCAGAAGACAGACAGGACTATCTCTCTCACCATCTGCTCAGAGTTATCTGTCTACTTTGGGAGACATTTCTGTAGCAGGAAGTCTTCAGAGAGACAGCACTATTCATGGGGGAGTACACACCTCCTTCAGCTTCTCAGCCCCCAAACTATTTAGAAGTCACCACAATTCAGGTAAAGTGGAATCTGGGCACCAAGAAAAACAGCTACAGTGAAAGACATATGGAGACAATGAGGAATCATGTAATGAAAAGGGACAGGCATGAAAACAGGCAGAGTCCCACAGATCTCAAGCTCTCACAGTGAGCTTCAGGGCTGTGTAGGCAGGAACAGGAGTTTTGTGACAGTCTCTTTAATCACAGGCCCCTCTCACACTTGAATCAGACTTGGGGCTAAAGCCTCAGACTTCAGGACACCCAAGGATTGTGGCTCCAGTTGACTGGATGATATTTCATTTCACTGCATATGATTTCTTTCTGCATATGATTTCTTTCCCACATGCCTCATTCCCCTCTGTGCTCATAAAGGATGGAAACCTTGGCAAAAAAACTGAGAGAAATTCAGGGTGGGCATTAGTTACTATTTTTGACAGCACTAAAACAATATATAAAAATATGGGTATGGAGTTTTGTTTTGGTTTTGATGGGGTTTTTTGGCTGTGATTTGTTTTCCCTGAGTTGCAGCTTAGAGGGGGAAAACAGAAGACAGTGTCCCATCTGATGCCTGCCTGATGGAATGACAGAGGCTGGCTCTGCCAGAACACTGCAGAAGTTGTGCTTTTGGGAGAGTATTGTTTTTATTTCAGGAGGGGAAAAAAAAGAGGAAATGAGCAATCCCAGAAGGAAAGGGTCTGAATATTTCCTCAGGCTGCACCATGAAGAAAAGAGATTGCTATTTTCAAAGGGTGTTTCATTGTTCTGATCTTTCTGAGAAAACTTAAAATATATCCAGAAATGTAACAAGAACAGAAAACAAATCTGTTTCTTTGGCTGCCCATTTGCACTCTGGCTGGTGAGACACAGACTACAGCTTACCAGGGCTAGTTACCCTGGTTAACCCTTGTTCTTCATAATCACATTTAATAAAAATTTTAAAAAATCCCTTTGTACCCGTCAGGAGTGTGCATATAGAGAAGTCAACTTTCCCTCATGTGAATAGTCTCACTGATTTTTAGTGAATTACTCACCAAGTCAGGACTCCTCATCACTTCAGCATCAGCCCCCAGTCTAATCAATAGCAATTAGCTATTACAATAACAGAGCAGGCTCATTATTCCATTGGTGCCACTTTCAAATATCACACCCACAGTCTGCCATCCCTGCCAGATTTCTTCAAGCACAAACTTCCATCCAGGAGTCAAGCTCCTGGCAACACCTCCAAGATCAGAGGAGTAGGACATACAAGAGATGCAAGGGCACAAGGATTTCCTTGAGGATCAGATAATGGCTTTTAACCCAGGGAGCACTGGGATTTACCCCTCTCAGCACCCTTAACAAGGCTCCATCTCATGGGAGCAACTGGAATCAGCCAGGGCTGCACCTCTAATCTCCCAGAACTAAAGACCCTCAGCAAGAGAAAAAATTGCTGATAAGATAGATAGATAGATAGATAGATAGATAGATAGATAGATTAGTTAGATAGATAGAGTGGATCCCAACACAGCACCCCCACAGCTCAGCACTGCTCCTGAGCCACAACATCTGCCCAGGAGCCTGCTGTAGGCACAGCTGTGCTGCTCTCTTGCTGGCACTGGTGTCCATAGAGCCAGCTCAGGACTCTCAGTCCCACCTGCTTGATAAAGCAGCTTGGACATGGCTGCAAACAACCCCTCAGAAGCCAAAACTGGCATGAAGAAGGACAGACAGAACAAATACAGGTCACAGGTGAAAAGGTTTGTCTTTCTTTGTCCCCAAAAAAAGAGTTTGCTGTGTTCAGATGCTGGGGAGGTTGGTGTGAATAGATTCATATTTTCTGATCAATAGATGACAGCAGCACTGAGAGGCAGAAAAGGACCACCTTCCTCACAGGTCAAAGCAGTGACAATTGGCCCTTAATCTTCAATACCCTGTAATAAGCAACTTAATCAGTCTTGTACTCCAATGACTTAAATCAAGATAAACATTTTAAAAACACCTTATCATTCCTATTGTGATACCATGATGACCAATCAGCTTGTTTTTCACCCCTCAGCAGGCTTTGCTTGAGCAGAAATAATTACCCCCAGCTCCATCACACAGATGTAGGAGCGCTGGGAAAATGCAGAGGAGGCTGAGTGAACAAAAGGCACTTCAGGCCTGCTGGGGTCAGAATGTGTATCTGTATGGAGGCTGGACTCATCACTAATCCAGCTCTGTTTCTAATGAGATTGGTTCCCATTAAAAAGGAGATCCATGGCTTAATTTGCCAAGGGGACCATTGTCATGCAGCTTAGGGAAACAAAATAACCTTATCAGTTTGAACTTGAACCTTGCCCTCCAATTACATGGACAATGTTTATGAAAAGAGAGATAAAGAGATTTTCATTTATCCAGCAAGAAAAATGGATTGTCTGACACCAAGCATTCAGTTTCCTGCAGCTGCTGATAGACCTTTACAATCCAGCCACTCGGCTGTACCATTGCCAAATGCACTAACTACCATCTCTGCACATTAACTCTGGACCAAACCCAGGGCAAATGGCACCAAATACATTTATAGTGCAACTTATTGGTACAGCAGAGTCTCTGCTCCTGTAGTAAAGCCAAAGTGAAAGCCTGGGGCCAACAGCTGAAGACAAGCAAATCCAAATCAGAAAAATTTTTCACCCCTTCTTGCTGAACGTCTCTCTGCATCCCTCTCCAATCCGTCAGCTCCCCTTGGCTGCTATAGAGGCCATCCCCTTCTGGAAGTTCTGCATCCCCCACACTGCAGCTAAAACAAAGAACATTACGGCAAATAACAGCCAGGCTCCATCCATTCTCTTTTCTATACAATTCATTCCATCAAAGTTGTTTAGCTGAACAAAACCCCAGCGCTCTCCTTTATTGTGAGGCCAACAATAAACCAACATGTGAGCACAGCGTGGGTCACAGATGTGGCTCCTGCATCGGCTGTGGAGCTGCTTCCTCACCCAACTCGCATTTATAAGGCTTTAACCTCTTTGAGCTGGAATTCAGATGAGCACATAAACCAGGAAGCAAAGAGTGTTAACACAACAGAAGTGGCCCCTGTACAAAGGATACATGAAGAGAGGGACATGCTTTGGAAACAGTCAGATCAACAACCGCGGTTTCCAAGGGGTTACCCACACAATAAAAATCCAGAGAGAAATAAACTGAACAAATCCCAGAGGATCTATTTTTAGCAATATCACTTGCACTGCAGGATCTTTATTTGTGCCTTTGAATAGACACACATACTTTTTTTTTCTTCTTTTTCTTCTTCTTTTATGGAGGGAAAGAAGCAAGCAAAACATATTTGGAGGGGGAAATGTCTTCAAAACTCATTTTAAAAGATCTTTTAGAACGTGTTTTAAGGACTGTCCCCAAATTTGTAACTCAATTTTAAGAACTCTTATCTCATCCCAAATAAAGTTATGCTCAAAGCATGACTGCTCTAGGAAAAAAAGAAAAGAAAAAAAAAAAAAAGAAAAAAAAAAAAGGAAACCACAACAAAAACTATGCAAAACAAGACCCTTCTCAGAACTGTACTTTATGGCTCAGATCATATCTGCCAGCTGAAGATTTCCTATGATATCAACCTCAAGCTCATATTACACAAAAAATGCAGGTGTAATGTTGCCCTTTCCTTAGTGTACTGTGTCTGGCTGTGATGGAGTAAATTTTTTTGTAGCAGCCTGTATAGTGCTGTGCTTTGGATCCCCAACCAAAACAGTACTGAAAATATATTAATGTTTTAGCTAATGCTGAACAGCTTTTGCACTGCATCAGCACTTTGTGTGTCCCTGACTATGCCCTCCCTGTAAACAGATTGTAGGGTGCACAAGATTTTGGGAGGGATACAGCCAGCCAGGTGACCCCAGCCAAGCAAAGAGATATCCTATGACATGCAGTACCACGTTTCAGCAATAAAACAGAGTGGGGTGAGCTAAGTTAGTTTGGGAACTGACTGAGCATCAGTCTGCCTGGGGGAAGCAGTGGATAATTGCCTTACATCATTTATTTTGCTTTCTTTTTTATTTCCTCCACTTCTCTTTCACTATTTTTATGTCATTCCATGAGTCTTCTTGCTTTTACTCTTCCCTCCCTCTTCCCCTGTCCTACTTGGAGGTAGAAAGTGGAAGCAAGCAAGCAGCTGCCTACAGGTGTTAACACACAACACCCAGTTAGGTGCATTTAACTTTGCAACTGAAATGTTCATTTTAACCTGTGCATCCCATTTGCATATAGATATTATAATATTGGAGAAGGAACTCTACTGAGTACCACACATTTCTTCCTGCTTATCACAGCTTGAGAGAATAGATAAGGGGCTGCTCCTGGTGAAAAACATAGATACTAAACAATCTCTGAAATATTGGGCAGTTAGGGCTCCTGATGCCAATCTCTCTCCCTTGGATCCTTATCTGTGCAAGGCAGGTAACATTCCAGACTCCACCCAGAAGGGTAAGTGCATCCCTGTAAGTACATCCCTCACAACAAGCAGAATAGGGTTGAAATAACATGATAGGATTTAAATACCATTAAATATATAGGAAATAAGGCCCCAGGGCCATAAAGAACAGAAAAATGAAAAAAACTATTTTAAGGCCACTGTTCTGTGCCCTGGACAACACAGGAATGCCAAGGAAGCAGAGAAAAATAATGTTCTCATTAAAGAGTAACATAAACACCCAAAGGGCTGGACTCAAGCAGTTTAAACTACCTTATTTTTAACATTTCTTAACTTCCAAATGTTTGATTTGAATAATAATACTGTTATTTGAATGTTTTGCACAAGAGCTAAACTTTTTCAAAACCAAACTGCAGAGTTTTGTCCCATAGCATCCTATGGCACCACCAGGGCCACAGCAGCACTGCATGTACAGGCCCCACACAGACCACAGAGGGAAGGGATTTCACAAACACTGGGGCCCAAAACAATAATCCATAACCCAGCCACAGGAGCTCAAGTTACCACCTATCACTTTTGCACTAAGTGTCTGCACTCTTGGCCCAACACAAATTTTAGGAAAAACATGTGAGCCAAAAGCTTTTGCAAAATACAGCAAACATGGAAAATTAATTTCAGGAATTGCACCTGCTGTAGAGCACCCCTAATATCAACACCAGCCCATGCTGCAATACAGAAATCATAGAGGAAACATTAGCAGAAAATCCCCATACTGCTGTGTTTGTTTTTATATTTACTAGTGGGAGTAAAAGCCCACTTCAAACCCTTGAGGCTGACACAACATATGTAGATAATATCATAGCAGCAAAACCACAGGCATCTGATAGCAGATGAAAATAAAATATCACAAGCACACAGGGGGTCTCAGAGTAGGTGGTCTGAATGGTCCCTTCTTGACAAGTAGCACCATCAGGTACCCAGTTTGCCAAGGATTTTGTGTATCTCACCTGAAGTCAGCTCTCTCTCACATCCTGAGGCTTCTGATTCTTTTATGGGCTGCTGGAAGAGTGAAAAATCTCTCCTGGCAAATACTGTATTGATATCAGGTCAAAAGTTGGTGCAAAAAAGTACACAGTGAAGTTTTTTTATTGTAAATGGCTGGTGAATCTCCTCTGGGTCTCTAGGCCTTCTGCTCTAAATGTAACACTGAAAAAAGGAAATATATTTTTTAAATCTTTCTTCCTCCTTGTTAAGGATGTGGGATATTTTGCCAACAGCTGGATGTGAGCTCCCCTGCCTGCCACAACTAAAGTGCTTGGACAACATCTACTGCAAATTCTTCAGCAGCACCTACATCCATCTGTTCATTCAAACACACTTCTGACACCTGAACACTCGGAGGGTTTGCCTAAACTGCAGGTCACACACACACTGCTCCATCTTCATGCAAGGATCCAGGTGGATCCAAGAGGGATTATTGAACAGCAAACCTCAGCATCCAAAGGAGCCCCATCAACGCTGACACAACAGCATCTACCAACAGAGTTCAAGAGCACAGAGTATATCTGAAAACACTCAGCCAAGATTTATTCTCCTGTGCAACCCAGAACTACCAAGTCATAATTGTCTCTCTGACGTGAGAAGAACACACTGGGCTCCAGGCAGCCAGGCACTGCACATGCTGAAAGAGGAGACATTCATTGTTTTAATTACTACAAATGAGTTCATACCCTCAGTTAGTGAGCTGAGCCAGGCACATTTGGATTAGCCCAAACCCAGGCTGAGTGAGCCACAACTCACCATCCGTCCTCAGGCAAAAGGAGCAGCTAAGTAAATAAATAATAATAACAGGTAACCCAGGTAGCTCTCTTAAACATGTTCCAAATTATTACTCCTACACTAGCTTTAATCTGCAAGAAGATGAGTTGGGATTAACTTCTGTGCTTCTGTTCATTCTGCACAGCTCTTGGCAAGTCAGCAAAGCTGCCTCACAGCTGAGCAGATTTTGGCCCGTGGCTGTCTTTTGGAAAAAGCACAAAACTCCCAGACAACAGCGGTGCTGGATCAATGGGGCACAGCACTGGCAAGGACACAAGGAGCCTTGTACTGTTATACCAAACCAACCTGACCAAAAATCCTCTCAACCACTTTGAGGAGCACATTGGGTCTGTTCCTGCAGGCAGTCACACACCTTTCAAGGGACACAATCAGTGAAGGTCTTGGGTATTTGTATAAAGAAATTACAAGAGCACAAAAAACAAAACAAAATGAGTAGTTGTTTTAAATAGTGTGTCCCACCCCAGGGATTGGGATTGCTATTTTGGAACAGAAAACAGAAAGTTCAATCTATACCTGCACAAACATGCCAAGCATAAGCAGCCAGTCTCAAATAAGACATGTAAACAGCCCTGGTATTGGCCAAGTAAATCCCTTCACACCCACCTAAACACAGCACAGCACAAGCCAATCTTCAGCTCTGAACACCGAGCACTTTGGGAGATCAGGCTGTGTTTCAATCAACAAAAGGATCAACACAAGTGCCAAGTGTAAATACAGATTTTTTTTCTCCTCCTGCAGAGACTAAGCTTACTCTCCCCACCCTCCAGATTAAATTGTGAGTTTAGCTTCTAAGTATCTCATTTGAAAAAAGGATACACCAAATTGACCAAACTACTTGTGACATATAAAACCTGCTTTCTCAGTGCCTTAAATCAGGGAAATTTTTTACCTGAGGATATAAACAGTTGCTTTCTTTAATTCTGCAGCATTTGTATCCCTGATAACACACAGACATAGGAAGAATGTTGCGAGGACAATTTCCTCAAATTGTCTGTGCATCTAGTGGGATACTGGGATTCTTGAAGTTATTAAAATTACCACAGTAGATTTTTTTTTTTTAACCTTTTTTTGTTAATACTACTACTTAAATAAAGTGTTCCTGGAACTGACAAAAGTCTTCATCATCTTCTGGGCCCCTGCAATTAGTAGATACAATATAAATATTGCCAGTCATCACACAGATGTTGAGATCCCTGAGGTCCCTTGGCTCTTGCTGACAGCTGTGATGGCTAAACCAGTGGATTTCCATATGACAGGAGCCAGATGCACACATATGGTTCTTGTGCTCAAAGTCATTGCCTACATGAGGTTTCACACAGACCCCTCATGAGGCATTCTGGCACCCACGGCAGCCCCATCCATCCCTCCCAGACTGTGTCTCCTTTCCCTGCTTCCACAAACACCAACCAGCAGCTGGGTTTTTTGCAGCAGTAACAGCAGTGCCTGTGGTGACTGCCCAGGACCACAAACACAAGGAATTGGAAACACGTGTTTGTCATCCTGAAGCTCAATTTGGTCTCCTCAGCTGTCAGTAAAAGTAAACTCTGAATATTTTTACAGTCAGCAGGCACAGCATTTCCATCACAACTGTTGGGAAATCCACAGTGCTTTCTGGAGCATGCCTCCAGACAGAGGTGGACAGAAACTTGTATCTTTGCTTAACATGGTATTTGGTCCTGGTTACATGGTTTTGTCGATACCAGAAAGCTTCATCCCCGCTGATAAACCAGAACAACTCTCTCAGGCACCAAAAGTCCCAGCCTCTGTGCTGATTCTTTTCCTGCTCTCCCAAGAGCAGCAGATCTGGCACTTGATACCCACCCAAACTACTACTGATCTCCTCCTCCAACACCTCCCAGCTCTCTGAGGTCTTCAGACTTTTTTCCACTGGCAAACAGACATATGCGACACAAACCTCAGTTGCAGCTTCCCCCTGTGAGAATCCCTCAGCCATGGCTCCCAGACAGAGCCACCCCCCCTTCAGCTCCCATCTTGTGCAGCCACATCTCCTGAGCGCAATCAGAAGAGGCCAAGTGGTTTTAAACCACCTTTGATGAGGTTTTGGATTTTGTCAGCTCTGCAAAGGAGAATTTCTCTACCCCAGCACAGGCAGTTTGCCCTTAGTAAGCCAAACTGCAGCCCAGGCAGCTGTGATGGATGTGGTAGCACATATGGTCTGCAGCTGAGGAGGAAAAGATCACCTGGGGCAGGGACCTCTCTAAGCAACAACCTGAGGTCCATCCTACCTCATCACTCAGAGCCCTTCCCCAAGACAAGGTATGGAGGTGGCCTGGATTTGGCCTAGTCTTTAACCAAAGTCTAAAGAATGTCTATTTGCCCCTGGGGTCAAAAACTCAGCCCTCATTACTGAGTTACAATTTCTGTTCCAGTGTGGTAATGTGTCTGCCTTTCTTCTGAAAATGCCCTCTTTTACAGCCTGAAACCTTCAACATGGAAATCCTTGTTGCCCCTTGACAGCCTTCAGGGCTATTAGGCACTCAGAAGCTGTTAGCATGTAGATTTTGGTGATAATTTGGTGAATGGAGTTGTCAAACAAATTACCTTTATTATGGACTGATTAAATGCAATCAGGGAGAAGTGCCTTTCCCCTCCCCAACTCCAGCCCTCATCACTCAAACAAACACACTGAGCCAATTAGCAAGGAGGTGGCAAAAGCAGCTTTCACTTGAAACCTGATATCCTTGGGGAAAAGGAAAAAAAAAAAAAACCCAACCAACCACCACCAACAATAATAACAACAACAACAAAAAAAATCTCTGTGCTTTCACAACCAAGATGGGCCTCCAGGGAGAGGTTCCAAAAGCTCCCTAGGGCTCACCTGCAGGGTGTGGATGGGAGCTATCAGTATTCATCTGGCTCGATGCCAGATCAGCTTTCTTAAGCAAAGCGCTGCTCACATCCAGCTTGTGCCAAAATCTAATGCAAAGAACATAAACATTAAAGCAGGCCCAAGGGGAGCAGCACTACGGGGCTGGTTTTTCTTTCAGCTGGGTTCTCCTGTGTCAGAAAAGGCACGAGTTCCCAGCCAAGCTATTTCCATGCCTAGAAACCCAAGTTTTTTGACTTTGGTCCTTGCAGTGGATTCTCTGATGTCTGTAAATGCATGAGTTCACAACCCTTTCTGCAGTATTGGAGGGACCTGTCTCCATTAACGTGAAACTCGTGGCAATTACACAGATCTGATGCCACTGCCCTTCTGCCCAACATGCCTGAAATCGGCTAAGGGAAAATCCTTGAGGAGAATTGGAGTATGGCACAATAACAACATAAGTTTAATTCCTTGCAGGTATGCAGCTGGAAGTTAAATGGTCACCTTGGCAGCAGTGGGCAGAGCAAAATTCAACATGTATTTGCTTGATTTAGCTTCAGAGACAGGAACATTGTGGCTGAGCAGACAGAGTACACAGGATATGAGCAATAGCTGTTGACTAAGCTTTCAATGCCTGCATTTGAAGTTAGCACCAAAGGCTACTTTTGGCCTCATTTTCATCAACCCTGTCCCTCTGAGGAGCAAGGCCTGTGCACTGCACATGGATCACTGCCTCCCAGAGCCCATGCAGAGGAGCTATGGCATAGCTTCCCCTGGCAGGGCAAGGGCATTGCTCTGTCCTGGACTCTCACTAAAACTAGAAAGGGCCTAAAACAAAGGTGAAGTTTTATCAAAAAGCAAGGGTTTTGGAGAATTCATTGCTGCTACTGAGATTAGGACTAGAGGTTTATGGTTAATGTACAGAGATTCAAGAGATCGGATTCTTACCCCACACATCATCACAGTCCTCAAGTATCACCTTGAACATAAGGGGTAAGTGTCACATCCATACATCAGGTTCTAAGCCTTCAAACAGTCCTGAGCACAAGAACAGATCACAGAATGAAATTAACCCAAGAGTCCATTCTACAAGCAGCCACAGAGAAAAAGTCCAGGTCTTCTTAAGAAGTGGCTGCAAAGTGCCTGGTAACTCCACTCTCTCCCTCAGGATCTGTTTCCTACCCCCACACCCTGCTGCAAACATCAATGTTTAAAGAACTATTAAAGAAAAAAACTTCAAAACTCTTCACATAGTTCAAATACTTCACTTAAAAGGAATTTGAATTCTTACATCTCAGATTGCACCAGTCCCCAGCAGGACACGAACTGCTCATGTTCACATTGTGGTGTTTGAGCTGTTCAAACAGGAGGGATGGAGCCCCAGTGTGAGACTGTGTGCTCAGGGATTAGAAATCCCCACCAGCCCTGCTTGTGCTCTCCTGTGAGAGCTGAGACTTAGTTAACCACATCTCTGGGCACCTTCTCAGGGTGTGCCTTGCCATGACCTACATAAAAATGAAATCTTCCTGCAGATGAGAGACACATCCCTTGAAGACCCAGCCAGTGGCAGAGTACTGGGAGCAGTGGGATGTGTTTGGGTGTGAAGTTCTTGGTAAGTCTTCTATCCAGCCCTGTTGCAGAGCTGCATCATGAAAGTCAGGTCAGTGCTGCTGACATATGATCTGCTTAGAGCTCAAGACTGGTTGTCCCTGAGCTTTCCTTCCAGGGCTGGATCCACACACTCTGGCCATCACTGCACAGCCTATGTGACCTATTACAAACACCAGCACCTCCTTGGTAATGCTGAGTCAAACCAAGCTGAGAAGCCAGAGAGGTTTTGCTGCTATATAAGGTCTAAAGGACTGAGTTTAAACCCCCATTCTTCACCAAGGAGCATCAGCTGCTGTCTCTGGACACTACTGCTATTCATTTGCAAGCTGGAAAAGCCTTTACATCCCAAAGAGCTGTGCCATCTTCCTGCAGCACCAACTGCTGCAGAAACCTCTGTGAGATCACATCAAGCCTTACATTCCTCAGCAGCAATACCCAATACAAATCCACTCATCTCCCTGGGGTGCAGACAATTTATGTTTTGGCGGCACCACCTCTAGGTGGGATGGCATACAATAAAGCTGTAAGTCTTCCCCAAAGATGTTCACCTGCTCAATTCCAGTCATGCCAGAGAAGAATTCAGAACATGCTGAAGTATAGAAAAGTGTATAACAGGCCAGGAAAAATTACAGTCAAATAATGTTAGAAGGTTGCCTCCCTTCCATTCCTTAAGCCAGCTGACAATTCACTTATGGGCATAACAGTGATAAACAAGATGCTCCATCAGGTAGTAAGAGTTACCTAAGCTGCTGCTCCTTCAGAGCAGCACATGATGCAAACCCTCATGCATTGGAGGGAGGTGAATGGGGTCAATGCAATATGTGCTAGGAAAGCATAAGGTGTGATTTGGGAAGTGCTGTACCTTTTCCTACCCCCTTTCATCTTGTGGTTACTCAGCTCCTGAGCTTACAAAACTATATTTGAGCTGCTACACACTGGGTACAGCCCTTTCCTGCAGCAAATCATGTTTCCTGTCCTGCAAGGTACAGTCAGTCCAACAAGACTGGGGACATTGGCCAAGCCTGCTATCAGAAAACATAGGTTGGACCTGGCAGAAGGTTTGAACAGTTATGGAAACTCGTGGGAGGTTGTGCTGTTGGGATTACAGACCCTGCTTCAGAGTGCAGCCTTGCCACACACATCCGCAGGGATATAAGCCACCCCTCTTCTCCCAAAGCATGACAGTTCAGATGGATGCAATAGAAAACATTACTTTGTGATCAGCAAGCTTCTTATCCATTTTTTAAAAGAACAGCATCTGCTCCCCCTGCCAGCACCACTGAAGCCTATCAAATTTCCTTCCACTGTTCCAGCTATGTTGTACAAACACAATGTAAAGCACCTTTGCCCTGGGACACCTGTACACATTTTAACGCTTGGCAATTTGGCCTGGCTGGGAAAACTTAATCTACATTTCAGAAGCACACCTCCTTTCCCCGTTGCAGCTTTTGCTCCCATCATGCCCACTCCATGCACCCCCTCTGCATCAACTTGCTTGCAAGCAGGAGCACAGAGAAAGCTCCGTGCCAAGAAAAGGATAAAAGCACACTAGAAACAGGGAAATGCCTCAGTCCTTTCCATTCAGAGGCAGATCTGCTTGAATGGGAGCCCCCAGTACTGATGTGCCCCCAAAAGAGACTGAATCACAGGCAAGCCGGCCCCCTTCAATTGACATTAAGACCTCCAGCTACCGTATATATTCCTTCCCCCACCCTCCACCACAAGCTCCTCCTTTCTAACACAAATTTCTCACAGCACACAGACACATGCACTCCCAGGCAGTGAGCAGCAGTGCTGGGATGTGTTGAAACTCAAGTCCAGTGAGGTTCAACCCTTGCAAATGACACTTTTTCATCAGCAAACTATAATTGGCAGCTCTTTTCCACTACAAGAGTTTTGCAAAACACCCCTAAAGAGTATGCCAGGCTAGTTCTTCACACTAAGACCCAAAATTAGAACCAATATCCTAAAAGAAAAGTGGCCCTCACTGGGCACTCCCAAGCAAACCGATCAGCCCTGCTAAAGCTGCAAAATGAAATCGGTTATGTTTTCTCAGACCCACATGCACATCCAGAAAGAACAGAAGCAGAAATATAATTTTAAAGCAACTAATGCAGCTATAGAGTTATAAAACTTACACAGGACGTCAGACTTTCAAAGTGCTGGGTATTTACCTACTGTATATGACTCAAAACAAGTGCTATCAACATTTTTAGATTCAGAAAATATTAATAAATGAGACATTTTTTCTTGCAGTTTAAGAAAAACACAGGCTCAGAATATAATTTGTTCTGTGCATGCACCTCCTTTATCTCAGCTCAGGGGGCTTTTGCAACAATCAGGAGCCCTATGTTAAGAGGAGGGAAGCTGGCCCACTACAAAATAATTTAGGCTTGCTATGTTAGCTTTAATTTACATCCTAGACCTTCCCACTCTCCTAATCCACCTCTTTTTACTCCTGTGAGAAACACAGCACAAAACCTCCTAAAAACTTACACAGGTTAATACCATTCCTGCTACAAATTTACACAGCTTAACACTATTCTTTTTCTTGTTCCCAAAGTTAGTCAGACTAACTCTTTTGAAATAGTTTTGCTAATTATTGAGAAAAGGCTTTTAAGAAACTTAAAATCCTCTTACGGAAGATACATTTCATCTTTGGCTTATTTTTAAAAGATTAAAATTACTCCCCACATAACTACCCCAGATCTGCTCACATCCCCTTTTCCTGAGCCGCTCCTGAGCACTGGAATAACACGAAAGGATCGGCGCTTCTCCCTACCTGAGAAGTCTGCAGAAGTCTTGGCAAAGTTGCTGAAAGCTGTCAAGCACATGAGTCCTAGCAGGAAGGTGGAGGTGGGAAACACATCTGGGCAGCACATCCTTAGGTGTCCTCACGGCTTGTTTTCTTCCAGAGGAAAGGAAAGCGGTTTCTGCCCCTGCCCAGCACTCCTCATTGCCCGGAGAACAGCGTTAGTCCCATTGCTTGGGAGGCTCGCAGCCAGCGGCGGGGAAGGAAAAGCACTCGGCACACACACACACACACTCACACACACTCACATCCCTGGGAGTGAATGAATCCCGGCTGAGGAATGAGACAGACCTACCTGAGCCTTGGCGGAGTTCCCAGGGTCCTAAAAGCCACCTCCTTTGCCCAAATTTGCTGCAGACTGTTGGTGCAGCTGTCCAGCTGTGGCACTGCGAGCTGCTGGGGGGCAGTCGGGGAAAGGGGTGCCCCGGGGGGCTGGGTTGGAGGAGCCCAGCTATTGTTGGATTAGATATGCAGGGCTCTTGTCTCTCTGGTGCAGAGAGACAAAAGGATGAGGAGAGTTTTCAGAGGAGGGAGCCCAAAACAAAGCACCTGAATTCACATGGATTTCTGGTATGACGGGTATTTGTAGCTGCTGCTGAAATCCGTGTGAGCAGCAGTGTCCTGCCAGACTGGTGACAGGACAATTCTGTGTCCCCTGTTGAGAGTGATCCTACAGTGGAGGAGACTGCACAGGCCCAGGGATCAAACCCGCCTGGATCTCATTGCAGGACTGGGACTGGTTTCAGCCACATATCCAAAACCCTCCTTTCTTTTGACAGCAGAAAGCCATGCCAGGCTCCCTCTAAGCCACTGGACCCTTCTATCCTTCATCAAACTCAGCAGAGGGTTTTTCAGCAGATCTAGACCCATGGTTTTCATGGAATCATGGAATGGTTTGGGTTGGAAGGGACTTTATCATCTACCTCCAGCCTCCCTGCCAAGGGCAGGGACACCTTCAACTAGACCAGGTTGCTCCAAGCCCCATCCAACCTGGCCTTGAGACCCAGGAGTCCTGGCTCCTTCCATAGCAATTACTTTAACCTCCAACTAGCACAGCCCTAGACGCTCACTGAGCACTGCTCATCCCGCAGAGTTAAAGGAAGGCTCCAGCTCACCTGGAAGCACATCCAGTATTTGATCCTGCCTGATTTTCATCCAAATCCTGGCAGCATCAAGCCAGTCATGTTAATCTGAAAGAGCTGAGAACAGGTGACACAGATAGATGAGTGAACTCTGTTGTACCTGCGTACAGGAAGGAGGTCCTGGGCTTTGGTCACCAGCCTTAGCTGCAGCTCAGGCATATGTTTGCATGTGAATAATGGACATATCCCATATATCCAGGTTAGGGCAGAAGCTGAGTGTTGGTGCAGAGACAGGAGGATGTATTTCACAGGCAAAGCAAACACCAGACATTTAGCAGCCTGTGTATCCATATATTCAAACCTATGGAGCTGCACTGTGTGGGGCTGCCAAGGGGAGATGGGGCCAGGCTCACACACAGCTGCTGAACAAAGCTGCAGCTCCTATCCAGCAAAAATAACCTCAGTGGGAATATCCAAGGAAAACCACAAGTGGTTTTTTACTCCTCTGTCCTGTTCATCCACATGGAATTAAGTGAAACTCTCCAAAAACATTGATCTTAGAGCTAAAAACAAGTGTAAGAAACTTCAGCCCAAAGGGCTCCGGGGTTTTTTCAGAGTTAAGTGAACTTGTAAAGTGTTTCTTATTCTGAAATTTCTAACAATGTTTCAGCTGTTCTCAGATGAATATCAGACTGGCTTATATGTGAATATCTCAGATGAATATCAGACTGATTATATGTGAAAAACATTTTCCAGAGTGCTGCCATGAACACCAGGGTAATTTTTTCCACCAGAAGTCTGTCCTGGGATGGTGTGTACTAGAAGCAGGCCCCAAGGGGAGCTGTAAGTCCCATGGCCCTGTTTGCCTTCTGCCCATACAGCCACTTGCTCAAGTTCCAAACAGCCACACAGAGGATGAGAGCAGTGTGGTAAATCAGGAGTTTGAGCTCAGATCCTGTCCATGACCACAGAACAAGAGGCTGTTCTGGCCTGATCTGCACCTAAGCACCTCCTTCCCACAACACCCCTTCACACACTGAGGGTCTCCAGTGGAGCTGCAGATGAGTCTCCTCAAGGACAGTGGTGACTCTGCCCTAACACTACAAACACATCCTGAGGTCAAACAGGCTCTGTACAATCCAGCCCCAGTCCCTTCTCTCTGCAGACAATTTTGCCCCTTTACTTTTTTGCAGAGGGCTGCTTAAGCAATATTTAAAAAAAACCCAAAATAACAAAAACAAAAGCAACAAAAAAAACCAACCACAAAAACAACAAACCAGGAACTTCTACAGGCTGTCTTGCTCTTTATTTCACCTGATACTTTAATCCCACCTGCCAAACCTCTCTGACCCATATTTTTCCAGGGCTGACCTAAGTTTTAAAGAGAAAATGGCAGGAGATTTGACTCCTGGCATCTATGTATAATTCGCATCTCACCTAGTTCTGCTGCCCTTGCCAAGAGGAAGATTCACCAGCGCTGTCTTACAGGCATGAGATAACCATACCCATTACCAGATTATCAGTCAAAGCTCCTTATAAGCAGGACAAAGAAACAATAGGACCCCTGGAAATTTATCAGCCTCTGCTTTAGGGAAGCACTATTTGTTGAAAAGAGCCCACCCTGTTAGCAGGTGTTGATTTTACTGATTAAAGGGTAATTAGGTTTAGCTGACTCAGTACATGGGGAAGAAAAAAAAAAACTTCTGGTGACAAAGGGTTTAAGGCTAAACATGGGCAGCGATCTTGTGCAGCCCTTTAGGTTATTGTGAATGAAGTCAAACCAAAGGGAAGGAAGTTTACATCAGTGTCTTGTCCTCTGAGGGTGTTGTTTTTAAGTAAGTCTGTATAGATGCCTTCCAAAAGGAAAGAAGAAAGCAACTCTTGCCAAAAAGAAAAAGCAACAAAAGAAAAGTACCCTTTGAGAAACAGACAATTCAGTTAAAGCCCATCTCCATAATGCCCTTATTCCCTGGGGCATGTGGGAACATCAGCTGTGTTTGGAAGGCAAAGAGGCCACCTGTCCCAGGGCAGCACAGACAAAGGATGGCTGTCATGGACAGTCTCATGGGGTAAACATGAATCAAGGCAACACCAAAATGGAACTTTACTTTTAGGAGTAACAGCCCTTGAAATCCATCCATGCCTTCAAATATGTCTCTGGGGATAGGTAATAACATATATAATGATACACATTCTCTTGGATCCATTGTCCCCGAAGCCACCCAGAAGTGGGAATAGGCCAGTACTGATGCAATCCAGCACTCCATTTTAGGTTGGAGGAATATTTGCTCTCTTTCCCTCCGCAGATTAATTGTGGAGAAGTCTCACTAAGTCTAACATGCTCAACAACTGTACCTCAGTCCTCCTTTTGACTATGTTACTCAAGTGCATTTTTCTCTGCTCCCATGCTCCTCTCTTGCAGATCATCTCCTTCTCCTGCTGCACATAAAACTGTAATATCTGAAACATGCATGCAAATTCCCAAAGTACAGTTAAGTACAACTGCAACTGGGGAAACTGAGGCAGTGAGAAAGGAAGTAATTTGTCATTCAGTTTTGTGAGCCCAACATTACCCAGTTCATAAATGGTAATCAGGAATGGACCCAGTTAGGATGATTCCCAGTTTAATGCTGTTTGTGCTGATCTTACTTCCTTTCAGGCCTGATTTTTGGTAATGTTTTCCTATTTTTCACTAACCCGGCACCATTAACCTCTTCCTTGCTGATTAAACCATCAACAGCCAAAGGTTGGTCAGTAGAAGAGCTGGACCAGGAATAGCTCTCAGCTAGAGAACCAGATGTAGGATTGAAGCCCCATTTGTTTACACAGCCACACGCAGATTTATTAATACAAAATTTTTAAGACTAGTCTTTCTTTCTAACCTTAATAACATTATTCACTTCTTACTGGTTTTTCCATAGGATCTCAAAGAACTCTCCAAAAGGCCCTGTTGCATTCTGCCACTTCACACATGGACGAAGAACAGTCATATGTTTGAGGTCACTACTTTTTCAATGTCAGCCAGGGGAAATCGACAGAGATAAGAAAATATTAAATACTTTTTAAGTCCAGCCAGAGCTCTTTCCACTTGGCCACATCCCTTCTAAATGAATGTAAATTAATAACAAACTACATGTGCATTTATACCTACAGAAATATATGTAAACTGGGTGGTCAGAGCTTCAATATAAAATAGCAAATTTTCCCAGCAGAGTACAGCTCTTTGTTTCTTTTTTCTTAATCTTTCCCTGAAGAGTGCCTTATGGAAACAGATGGGGTTACTCATGGAAGTAAGCACTGTTTGCTTTCATCAATTTGAAGGCAGAGGACTTCACATAATGCAGTTTTGCAATACAACACCAAGTATCTCACATGTAAAATCCTCCTCCCTCTCCATATTCAATGCTAAACAACAGCTGTGCAGAATATTCAAACTGAAAAGCCTTTGAAGTTTTCACATTTTGTGTCACTCAATCACTTCAGTTTACAAAATGAACAGAAAACCTGGAGGACTTTACTCCATACTGGACAGGTTTCAAGTGGGGGTAGTGCTTCAATCAAATTCGGTGTAGAGCAAAAGCCCCAAGTGATGCACTTATCCCACTGAAACACTGGGAAACACTGAACAAAGTGGTACAAAATCATCCAATTCATGAAAAAGTGAAAAGTAAAATATATGGAGACTACAAAGTGATCCACAACAAAGCTGGAAACTTCCTCCTCATGTCTCCCTAAGTAACTGGTGTTGAAACCTCCCTCAGTTGGCATTCTCTTTATTATAATGATTCCATATTCTGTATTAGAGGATACTGTGCAATCTGGTGATTTTTCTGGCATTGGCATACCCAGTTGGGTTTAGTTAGTACCTCATGCACAGGATGTTCTCAGGTTAATCACTGTATTAGAACTACAGGAATTTGGAGTCATCTTGATCTTTGCATTACACTGCAAGTCACATAAAGGTTTAAAGAGACAAGTTCACTGGGACCTTCAAGACCTGCACTGTCTTCTCATAACTGTAAAGTGAAACTGTTCTCCACTTGACCTGACTCATAAGTCCTCTTCTACCAGCTTTTCTGGGTAGATTTCACCATTAATTGGATGATGGTAGGTAGGCTTTACTATTTTCCACCACTATCTTTCCAGTAGTATATTCAATAGCTCTCTGGGAGGGCTTCTTAGATGAGAGACTGAATTTGACACCTGAAGATACCTGTCTCTGACCTCATTGGTCTTGGCTTTGAAGAGCAGAGACATCCCAGCTCATTTAATGTGAGTAGCAGTATGTTTTTCCTGTTATCTTACCTATGATAGTCAAGGGAGAATTGTCTCAGTCCTGCTGCTATGTAGGCATGAGTCACTTCAGGTTACAGATCCCTTTTAATCTGGATCTCCACTAGGTTCTTCACTTTTGTATTTTCTATTTTACCACCAACCCTCACAAATAATTTACATTTTCCTTAATTTCCACAAGAACCAGAATTTTTTTGCAGATTAACTCGTGTAGAAGTTCTCTGCCTGTCCTATGGAATAACATGCTATGATGTTATTTGATAAAAAATAGGAATCAACTCAACATTCATCCTTAAAATGATACCATAGGCATTTATCCCAAACCTCTGTACTCCACTCTGAGGGCATGCAAAGGCAGCAGCATGTAGGACAACAAGAGAATCCTTTAGCATTCCCCCAGGTTCTTCTGTCCCTCATGGGCACACATCCTTTACACACAGCCCACCTTTATGGAAACTACCATTATAACTTACACTGGAAAAGCCATTTTTGTTGCCAGACACCTTTCCCACAAAAAGGATTCTTTCCAAGCATTGTCATGAAACCTTTTTATAAAATCCACCTCTATAGTAATAGGCTGAATCACATAAGGGTCTGAACACAGGCACTGCCACTCACATTTTGGACTACTCCTTGGTTCACTTTTGATGCAGGCCACCTGGCATCCAGAACATTTCTGAGCATGGCTTGGGAGTGGGCCACAGAACTTGGAACCTTGGCCATTCCTAATAGGCAGGAAGGAATTGTGGTCTGGAGTTTGATAGCATGACCACAACCAGATCATGTGTCCCAAGAGACCCAACAGTGTTTCAGGAGTTTGTAATATCCTTGGTGAAGACACAGTGGAATGGGCTGAGAACTGAAAAAATAACCCCAGAGCAGACTGTCTGCCAGTGCTACAGGATCTTCTCCTTCTGCTACCCTGGCAAGCCTGACTAGAGCTGCTCAGGAATGACAGTGCATCCTGCAGTCTCCAGACTCCAGCACAGCTACAGCCCAGGTTGCTATGTGTTTGTGCTCCCACCTATTTACAGTGATCAGTAGGACAGAGCATTCTTTCAGGAGCATTCAGCATAGACTATGTTTAAGTTTGATCTGGAGAGGTCAATGAAAAAACCTTATTGGCTTCCCTGGCTCCAACATAATTCCGACAGATCAGCTTTCACCTCAGATTTATCATTGCCTTGGAGCAGAGGTTATTTCCCTTGGTTTTGTACAGATAGCAAATTACACAAAAAACCTCTGGCTCACAGATCACAAACTGGTAAAAAATCAAAGGGAATCAGAGGAAATGCTTTTCTGCTGAATGGGGAAAATTAATCCCAAGTGTAATTTCGCTGGCATTGGTGCAAATTCAACAATGGACCACATGTACCATTTGCAAGAAGAACAGGTTTGTATTCTCCTTTCACATGTACTTAAACATACATTTTCCTTTCCTCTTTTAAATCTTTTCCATTTGAGAGGGCTGTTTCAAGAGTAACCATATGCTTTCACATGCATTTTAGTACTCAGGCCAATAATATCACCAGGGGTTTTTTTCACAGTGGTCCCATGAGACTATCCAGTGACAAAGTCCAGGTGTACTGGACAGTGCAGACAGCACTGGACTATGTCATCTAAAACAACCCAAGGAATTTACAAGGGCACTGAACTCCAAGACAGTCAACTCTCCACGCTCTCTAGTCACAATATTATCATTAGGGAACTCCAGTTAACTTGCTTCTAGGGCAAGAGATACTTCCCACTGAAGAAAGCTCATACTGAAATTTGGCTGCAGTCATTGTCTCTGGGCACCTGGTTCACATACCAGTGCTACCTAATGTGGTAACACCACTCACCAGACCAGCTACAAAGGATGCAGAGGAAGGAAGGGAACTTTACAGGTTTTTACAGCTTTTTTACAAGAGATTTGCATATATTAGAGTTCACCAGGCTGGGCATTGCCTGCACTGACAGCAGTGTTATGTGCAGAGCTTTGTGGTTGTGTGCATTCAGAGACTACATAAAGTAAGTACAAAAAATAATAGCTTTTCTAACACAAGTAACTTCCCTCAGAAACACCTCAGCAGAGGCAAAAAGAGACTAGAGCCCACTTAGATTCTAAAACCTTTTCAGCTTTTGCTGGACTATCCCCTTGTGAAGACTGACAAGCCAGCATCACCCTCCCAGCCTTTCCCTGCCCAACACTCTGGTGCTGTGCTCTGCCCTGTCCTGCACTTATCCCCTGGGTGCTGTTTCATGCACAGCCCTTCCCTGGTCTTTCTCAATCTCAGGTATTGTTGTCAATGGAGCATCTCTTATATTTATTACAACACTGCTGGTCTTGCTTCACTTGCTAACCCCATCTTGGACATGCATAACTAACCAAATTCCCTTCTCCTTTCCCACAGTGAAAAGTAAAACAATTTTTTTTTCAGTTCCCTGAATCTATCCTGACACAGCACACCAGCTCATCTCCACCTAATGCTTCTTCTGCAAAATGTACCTTCTGACAGTAGAGGAAAAGCTTTGTCCATTAAAAGTAGTCTGATTTGAGGCAGTTTGGTTTTCACCCAAAGAAGATTGCCAGAAATGGTGCTGTGAATAACAAGGAGAGCTGAGAACTTCTTGAGCTGATTTGGGAAGCCAGTATCCAGGGCTGCTGCTGCGTCTGTGGTGGAAGAGGCAGAGACTCAAAGCTTGTAAAGCCCAGTTCCCAGGTGAAAGTCCTGCTGTGAGTCCAGAGGAAGCAAAGTGAGACATAAGACAAAGCTGCAGTTTCTCTCTCCCACCTATTTTCACACAATAGTACTGCACACAGCTGAGCCAGTACAGTGGAGAATAACATTATATTTCTAAAGCACTTTTACAACAAAGGATATAAGAGACATTTTCTCTTCAGGTTAGTCACTAGCCACACAATAATGAAGAGCAGAAGTTGATTGGTTTTGTTAAAAATAATGAGAAGCTGTGACTGTGAGCAATTTGATCATAAATTTTTTACTTGTTTTCCTCCTGCATATGGAGGTTGAGATAGTAGATATAATTTACTATGACAAACCACCAGCATTAATGCATTAATCAAGAAAAACAAATGGTCCCCCTTGAAATCTCCTGCCCACCTAGAGAGAGTAATGGGGTTATAAATGGAGAAAGAACAAATATTGACTCTATAAAATGTAAAGGTATCTGGGAGTTCACCCATCAGTCTTTAGATTACACTTGCCTTTCAAGATGAATGGATTTCTTTTATAATCCATTTCAATTGGGGCTTTTTTTAGCATCTCAGGAAACAGGAGGGGCCACCAGTGGTCTCTTCAGGTCTCAAGGTGTTCCACACTGTTTCTGAAAGACAAGACCTCCAATTTCTGGAATGAGGTAGATGCTCCTAAAGCAAGACATGTCTTTCAGTTTGAGATAAGAACTGGAGGAGCTGCCTGGACTAGTCAATGAGTTATTTGTTTAATGGTGGTTTTGGGGCAGCTTTCCATAAAATGGCTCCAGAACTCAGCCTCCGTCACTCAGACTATACAAGCTCAGAGGCAAGGACACCCCTGAGCATCTGGACCATACAGGAGTCAAAAAGACCCAAGAATTTACTGCCTAAGGGATAGACCTCTGGCATCGTTTACTGAACTTAATCTTACGTGGTCACACACTCTTCACAACTCTCAAAACTCATAATGTCTCACTCTTTTAACCCCTAAAGCAATGATATATTTATCTTCTATACAGATTATTGGATTATGAGATTAATTCCAACATTGGCTTCCATATTAGACACAATTCCTCTTTAAAATTTCTTACTAAATCAGAAAATTAGGAGAATCAATTGTTTTATAAATGCTGAGATCAGCCAGCGTTGTTGTCCCTTCCATAACCTGTAAGGGTGCCATGCATCCCAGAGGAAACTGAATTGTGAGTGGGGACATAATCAAGAGGAGTGGGAACATAATCAAGAGCAAAAGACCCAAGCAAAACTACAAAGCCACACAGCACAAATTCTCAATGATCTGAAAACATTACAGATTTCAAAAGGAATTTAAAGACACTTCTGACTCTGAACACAGAGCCAGTATCTACTGAGGCACTGGCAAAGCTACCAACAGACCAGTTCACATTTCATGTATCCCCTGCACCCTGACAGAAATCATTGGCACACGGTTTTTTTCTTCTCCCATGCAGGTTATACAATAACAATTTACCCTCCAGGGCTGGAATGCAACAAAGGGAAAAGGAAATGGAATAGCAAAGGTGTGCATGAGGACGGTGGTGATGTGTTGTGGAAGCCATGCCCACTGCCAGAGGCCCTCTGGAAGCCTCAGGCTCAGAGGAGCAGATGTGGCCACTTTCCCAGCACTGCACAGAGGGGAGAACATGCACTGGCCTGGCAGGGTTAACTGTGTGTGGCTCCAGCAGGATGCACGCTCCAAAACAACTGAGGCCTGGGGCTGTTTTGACAGAACGAGCTGAAGATTTTCCAGTCCATCGCTTTCCTCAGCTCAGTGCTGGGATGCTCTGTCTCAAGAACAGCTCTCCCTCTCCTCTTTGCTTGCTCTACAGTGAGGTAAAAAATGTAATTGTGGATGCTTAGTGGCCACCTTAATGAGCAGCTGCTCTATCCAGAAGGGTTTGGCACCTGAGGTCATTTTAAGCAACATTTTGGGATTTCTCTGACTATTTTCAGCTAGGTCAATTCACCTTAAGTTAATCAACAACTCTTTGTCCCATTAAAGGGAAGCTTCCAGAAAGACTAGAACTGACAGCAGATTGTTCAAAGGTTCTGATAAAATCCACTATGCTCAAACCTTTCTAGAGTAGTTTATAGAGCTGCTTTGGTACCTGGGATAAACAGGACACAGAGGAATCCATAGCCTTGTGTCTCTGCTGACAGAGGTTTGCAAGAGAGCCTGAAAGATTCAGATACTACTGGACAGTCTGAAAGGAGCTATGGCTGCTCCACCAGCCACTGCTAGGGCTACAGCAGCTATGAATAACTTGACAGGTGTTCTGAAAAGGGCACAATTTAGCTAGAAGATGAGGTGGAGAGGCCCTCCATGAGCCAGTCCCATTTCTTTTGTAATCTGGGGACATCCAACTGCCTCTTCTCAACCCCTAATGGACAACAAATCAGATCTCCAGAGCAGCTTAGCTCCTTGCAGATATCTCTCTTTGTTTAGAGACACAGTAATAATAACAGCAGGTGTTACCACTTTTGCTGTTTTTCCCATAAAAAGACAACCATGTTCCCTTGGGCAACATGAAAATTCACTCCCTTCTTCACACCCTCTGACAGACCACAGACAGCTGTGTTGGGGCTGCTGCAACGTGGCTTCAGGTGTTCAGAAGAAATCTCTGGGATTTCAGAGTGCAATGCAGTTTTGGAAGGTGATACTGACAGCCCTGATCCTGGTGGTGCTGAGACCGAAGCACTGCATTCCTGGGGACATGAGCAGGTTAAATCCAGGCAAGCAGGTCAGCTCAGGCCAGTACAATCTGTTGGGTATCTCCATGTTCAGAAAAGTGCACCCCTCCCTCACCTTCTAAATGCAGCATATGGTCTGAGAAGGTCTGTTCTTCAGGCTTTGTTACAACAAAGCTGAGTTAAAGCGCAGAAATCAAAAATGAATGTCTCAGAGTAACAATGTGGGGAGCAAAACACAAGGTCTCCTTCCTCCTTAAACATTGGCCTTTTTTCCTCTAATAAGCAGGACCATCATTCAGTGAAATCTTTAGCAAGGAAGTGCAAACAGGGATCAGTTGTACTGCTGACTTGGGAGAGAATCTGTTGACTTTATTGATATATCTGCAAGGACATGTCAAGGGAGGATGACACTGAAATGCTGATGTCAAAGATATTTGGGTTTGAAATAGGCTGGAGGTGGCAGTTTGTCCAGCTGGATAACTGAGGGTGTTTGGGGTGACTGTGAGCACTGCTGAACTGCCATGTCCAGTGTTGGAACAAATACCTCAAGAAAGGTGTTGAAATAAGGGAGGAGACTTCAAAGACATTAACATGAAGGATGATATTTAATGGAAGATCTCGGCCACATCCTACTTCCATAGATGAGAGAGGATCAGGCTAAGCACTATTTTCTATCTGTCCTGCTTTTCTTCCCAAAGAAACTCAGATTTGAGTGGTAAGGAACCATAAGTGAGCTTCCCCAGGATTGCCCCTGTAATTCAAACTCAAGAAAGTTGTTCCTGAAAAAAGAGACTAAACAGCACATGGTCCAGTGTCTTGATGCAAGGGTGCCTCAACAACCCACACAGGAATTGGGAAATACACAGGGGCAAGTTTCTGGGTCCTGTAGGGCACCTCAAGGGAAATGAGGTTCTCTTGGAAGCCCTGAGCTCAGGGCAGTTCCAGCCCATCAAAATGATTTTGTTAGCCTGTAATCCACAGTGGTCAGTCAGGGAGTTAAAAGTGGCTCCCTGACACTGAAACATCCAATTCTCTTCTTTAAAGACAGTTGTGAGCTACAAATCTGCAGTTTTCCAAGTCATAGCCCACACATCTCCTTACAGCTCTTTTGTTATCTCCTCGATCACAATGAAGTTATTGGAATTACCCCTACATGATAATTCCTCACCCCCTGAAAAATACTATTCTACCTTTTTAATAGTGCTTACATAAGGGATAAGAACATAAGATTAAATTTGAGAAGGAGTGGTGTGCTCAGTGCTGGTGGAGATTTATTTGTATTTTAAGGGTCAGAGTGCCCTCTTCTGTCCCATCCATGTCCTGCTTCTTAACTCCGTCTTAATCAGCAGATCACAGAAAAACTGTGACTTGTCTTCTGCACACCTTATCGTCTTCTAAAGCACAATTAAGAAACCAAACACCAGACCACAAAGTAGGAAATTGCTCTTGTTAATGTGGGGGTTTGGGCAGTCATGTGCAACCAATAAAAGGGGTTGGGGGAACATCACAGGCAACATGATGGATCTAATTAGTTCATGAGGTCAGGGATATTTTGAAGTGAATCTCTGTGAAGTTTAAACAGCAGGGTGTTATTTATAGACCTGCATTTAAAATTCATCTTCCTCCTGCCTCTGTAGCCGCTAATTGAATCCAGACTGATGGCCAAGGAAACCTGACTGACACAAACATATTAAAAATACCTCAACAGTACTTTTGCATACAATCATTTCTAAACTAATCTTGGTGAAAAGCACTGGGACTGCAGGATATCTGAATTATGGACAGAGACAACAATGGCCTCGGGGGGAAAAGAGAAAAAAAAAAAAGAAAAAAAAAAAAAAAAAAAAACTTTAAAGGATGGGGGTGGTGAGAGGAATGACC